>CM055405.1:63991073-64029010 GCA_029228625.1 Pseudolycoriella hygida
GTGACTGATGTGAATCGCACGTTCTCTGACACCGCAGCTTGTGGATGACCACTTAGGTCACATCTTGGCACATTTTCACATACAGAATTGAGATGTGACTCATTATTGGACGTAAGTATCATAGAAACTGAGAATGTGCCTTCAAAATTTTCACATTTCACATTTTCTCACATAATGTGATTCACATCTGTGGAAAACAATTTGAATCACAATTTTTCACATCTTCATATTTTCCGATTAATTTTGTTTTTTGGATCATAAAAAAGTAATTCCAACTTATATGTGGTCTGGTCACATCTCGTCTATAGAGAGCCAGGGAAGGTCAAAACATGCTAAAATACGCAAAATGTACATAGAAGTCGTTACAATGCGTCCACAATATAGCTCAAAAAGTCGCATCTCAGTCATCTTTAGAGCAATTTGAGTATGCTATTTCCAAATGGCATATGTTTAACTGATCACCAAGAAATTCATTTTTGATCACCAGAAAAATAAAACCCTCTTTTTTAGGGCCAGGGGTGTGTCCGACCGTTTCGTAAAAGGAGGAATGTATTTTTAAGCGGCTAACTCAGCGTAGGTGTAACTAATTTTGCCCCTAATTAAGTTTTGATAAGTAGTGATATGTGGTGATCAAAATTGTATTTTCAGGTGATCGATTATAATACTACCCTTTCCAAATCAGAAGTCGTTTTTGACGTAGGTCACATAGATCCAGAAAAGGTGCCGTTTGAAAGTAGCCAGATTTCACATTTGACAAAATTTTCATCAATATTCATCAAATGTTAACAAAAATCTTTTGCATTTCCACAGTTCTCGGTTAATTTTGTATTTTAGGTTACCTAATAACTACTTTTTTGAAACTTAGCTCACTACTAAGGTATAGTGGGCCGATAGAGGTCAAAAGATAATAACTGTACCCAAGAAAATTGGTAATTTGCATGAAAGTTGCTTTCTTTAACATTTTCATGGAAATCTTCAACATTTCATAATACTCAGCTTTGTTATTTTAACAACGAAAAACAAATTCAACTATAAATATGACCACACCATAGATACCAACAGCCGAATGTAAGCCGAATCTCATGTTAGGCACAGAAAACGACAATATATTTTTAAAAAATCCCTCGAATTTTATGACTTTTAATAAAGTGTCTGATATTTAGAAAATTAAAGTTTCACAACATAACACGGATTACATTTACAACTTGCTCATATGTGTTTTCGTCGCAGATTGATAATATTAACAAAAAATGAAAATTATTAACGATTGCCGCATCCCCCAGGAAAATGAGTTTATCCTCGAGAAGGTTTATATCCCTTGCCTTTGCACAAACTTCCTCCTTGAAGATATAAACAAATTTTCCCGCAGATGCCTAACAATTATTACAGGTGGCAGCGGCTCCTCTGCCCCGTTAAGTCGGCGCCTCTGCAGAGAGTTAAACCGTGAAAGATAAAAAGTTTGCTCTCGCGAAATTACATTGAATATACTTATATAAAAATGTAAGAGATAACAGAATATTTATTTGCACTTAATGTGCACTTAACGAAATAAATTTAATTAAGAAAAGAAATTCAACGGAAACTAAGAATTTAGTTATATGGCTCATGATTTACATACCGTTATAGTAGAGAGCAGACTAAGAAAAAGAATTAATAAACATAGGCAAATATTGCCACAAATTACGTCAAGAAAGAAATTGTCGAAAACAATCCTGGTGTTTTTTTCAATCTGGTTATTTTTTTAAATCTTTTGAGGCTATTTTGGTAATTAATTTTTTAGTTCCATCCATAAAAATCAGTTACTTAAGAAATAATCAGTAAGCTTTTATTTTAAAATCGTTGTTAGTGCTTTCCCTATGAAGTTCCTAAATTCATAAATTATTTTTTTGCTCCTAATGACCATAATTCGACGTTTTTCGTTACGACAACTACGATCGAAAACTTAAAGTTTTTGTTAGTGTTGTTTAAGTCCGCTATATGCGTCCGAAAAAGAAATTTCATATATACTTTTTCGGCCGCAATCAAGTGTGCATGAAATTGTGGTAGAGTGATTTCAGTATGTTCGTTTGTGTGACTTCATCTCATTATGATCATAACGAAGCAAAAAAAGTTGTTCATAACTCGTGATGAAAATGGAATTTTTTGGGACTAGTCATAAGCAACGAGGCGAAGCCTTTTCATCAACCGTTGCAAAATATACTATTTTGCAACGATGATGTATCGAAATACGACAGTTTTCTTAATCACACATAGCATTGAAATGTGGATTTTTTTGGTCTAGACATACAATCACGAGGGTGTCACTTACTATAAAAATCTACATCGAATTTACAAAATTTTTTGGAGTTTTTGAATTTCGTCTACATTTTATAGATTCCGTTTTTTAATTTTCAGTTTGTTATAGGATTCGGCAACATCGACAAATTTGCGTTGCATGGCCGAATCGAGTTACAAATCGATTGTTTCTTCTTCGGCAATAATGATTTTTGAATGAATATTGGATGAATAAGTGACATCCCCGTGCATACAATGGAATTTCATATATATCTATATTTATTCGCTGTCCCATATGGAAAGATGTCAATACATGGTGGGTAAATATACATGTATCATGGGCGCGCGGTAGCGATGTGCCCGTGACGCAAGTCCACATAGACTTCGGAACCATACATACAGCTAAGTTTTGACTCTTTTTCCTTGCGTCGTACCCCCCATTTGTGACGCAATTTTTTTAACACAACGTAATTTTGTTTCAAAGAAAGCGCTCTTATTTTTTCAGGAAATCAAAACTTTTAACACAAGGTTCCATTCAAAGAAACTTCTACGTTTTATCTGCGATAGCGTCACCTCAAGCGATATCATTAATTTTGGAAGCGGACTTACGGACTCCGTCACACTCTACCTTTAAAGAGGTTTTTGTTGTGATCTATCTATTAATAATTTTCGATCTCGAGAACTAGACAGCCGATCTTCCTGAAATGTTCAGGGAACGTCAGTCTCGGCGTCAAATGAAAAATTTCATATGCTGCTATTCCGGGAAAATTCTGAAAAGGCCGAGATATGTGGAAAAGTGGTCAATTTTGAGGGTTTTTTAGGTAATGCTCGGAGTTTCCGAATTTTAGCTCCAGAGTGACAATAGCTAGAGAGTTGGTTTCTTCGCGAAAGTTATAGAGTTTGGTCAGTAGAATTTTTTGGGATCTTAAGAAAATGGCTGCCAGCGGTCAAACTGGCGCCATCTTGACTTTTCCCAAGCAATAAATTAGGTTTTTTTTGGTTTTCGAATTTTAGCTTCGGAATGACACAACTTAGAGAGTTCGTTTCTTAGGAAAAGTTATAGAGTTTGATCGGGAGAAATTTTTGGGATTTTCAGAAATCTGCCATCTTGGATTTTTGTTAGGTATAAATTAGGCTTCTTTGGGTTTTCGAATTTTAGCTCCGGAATGATAACATTTAGAGAGTTGGTTTCTTCTAGAAGGTTATAGAGTTTAATCAGGAGAATTTTTTGGTATCATTAGAAAATGGCTGCCAGCTGTCATAGCGGCGCCATCTTGGATTTTCGTTTATGCTTTTTCGGTTTTCGAATTTTGGCTCCGTAATGACACTACTTAGAGAGATGGCTTCTTCAGGAAAGTTATAGAGTTTCATCAGAAGAATTTTTTAGCATTTTAAAAAAATGGCTGCCAACTGTCAAAGTGACGCCATCTTGAATTTTTTGCTTTCTTCTGAATTAGAATAGCTAGAAAGTTGGTTCCTTCGGGAAAGTTCGATAGATGACTTGGGCATCATTTTGATGAATAGAAAGTGGGGTCGCCGAGGCGCAGAAGTTGGTCAATATAGAGGCGAAAGTTTTCGCCAACAAATTTTTTTCGTCGGAATCGACAGATATTGACTTCGGCGTCATTTTGATGAATAGAAAGTGGGGTATATCCCAACTGATATCCCAACAAAAACCTCTTAAAAGGTAAAGTGTGACGCAGTCCCTAATATCCACTTCCAAAATTGATGATATCAGTGGAGGTGACGCTTACGTTGAAAATACGCAAGAAATGACGATGCAAAAAAAAAACTTTAAAAAATTCAAATGTTTGAAATGGCGTCACAAATGCCAGAGCCAACGACGAAATAATTTTTCTGTGCATTCAGTTTTAACATAGTAAAAATTTGACTTTTGAGGATAACTTTTTTACTGAGTTCAAAATTAATTTTTCAAATTCTTCTAAAATGTACCTAACTAACTTTTTCAACTTAGTTTTTGAGAAAATTTTGCATGTGAAAACTAAAAGTGTGGAAAAATTATTACGTTGATGGCTCTGGCATTTGTGACGCAATTTCAAACATTTGAATTTTTTAAAAAGTTTTTGTTTGCATCGTCATTTCTTGCGTATTTTGAACGTAAGCGTCACCTCCACTGATATCATTAATTTTGGAAGTGGACATTAGGGGCTGCGTCACACTTTACCTTTTGAGAGGTTTTTGTTGGGATTATCGTTATAGGCAGATCAAATTCATATCATTAGGAACGGAAGCAACGGAAGAGACAAAGACTTGATGAATATGACCGACGGAAATGTTTTGTTCGACCTCGTATGAAGTAAATGAGGATATGTGAAGTAGTTATTTGTGGTAGTGAGCTCATTTGACGACAAAGAAAATTGCTTAGTTCTTTGATCTCTTAAGAGATAGTGACTTGTTAGCGGTGAATATGTAAATGTAAGTCTGTGTAAGGTTTTAAAGAATTTTAGTTTGAATCACTTATACAAAACTTGATGATGTATGCGTGGCATGCGAAATGTATTATCGTAGAAACGAAAAAAAGCTAAAATGTCGATGGTGTTGAGATTTTAACGGATGTCGCTCACAAATCAAATTATCCAAACAATCTTACCAAAACTGAGATATTATTTTGATGATTACAGTTATTATTTCATATTTTCTTTCGAATTCATTTAGCAAATGCAATAATGTCACTAAAAATATTACCAATATATCTTAAGGGCCAACCAACTCTTCTTTCAAATATTTTTCTATCAATTTATTTCCTAAAGAATTGTCTAAACATAATACATTTTTACAGATATTAGAAGTCAAGCGTATACATTCGTTATAATCCACGCTTCATCAATAATGAATTAAAAGTATAATAAAAACGTAAATTATTTAACATAGAAAATCTTCCGTGCATACGAAGGAAAGTTCATTGCCATTGTAAATTATAAAGTTTGAAATAAATATGTGTTTAGTATGGAATAGCAAGTGTACGACGTACAGCTATAAGTATAATAGAAGTAAATTCACAAAAATACACGATTATTGCAAGTGTTGTTGGGTTGACTCGGTGTTTTCGCTAATCGCAAAATATTGTAGGACTTTCTGCAATAATCAAACAGTATGGAACATCGATAAGTTCACGAAAACTTCATTTTCAGCTTGTCAACTCAGCAAAATGTTACATGGCCGAATCGACTTAGAAATAGATTGTTTCTTCTTCGGCAATAATGTATATTGGATCAATAAGTAAAATCTACACAAAGAACCATGATGTGAGGTGTCTCGTAAACGTGGCGGCTTGAGTACAAAAAGCCGTAGAGAAAATAACCGTGTTAGAGCCAGCGATGGTATCCGACAGATAACATTCAATTCTCAATGTCCAAACAAAGGTGCTACAGATGGCAGCACAGTATAAACATATAACTCGGTATGTGTGGTCAAAGCGGACAGAATGCCATTACGTCCTCTGTATTTCACGAACGGCAAAAATTGAAAAATGCGTGAAACAGAAATGAATAGTTATTTTCATAACAAGGATGGGAAACGAGGACTTCCCGAGTTTGTGTGTATTTGTATACCGAGAGAGTAGTTGCAACAATTTCAGTGGTTCAACTCCCTGGCTGTACTGAAATTTTTCATTTCAAATTTGGCTTACGGTCATAAAAATTAAAGCTTATATATTATACTTGGCTTCAAAATTAAGGTTAAGAAACCAAGAAATTCGAATAAAGTAAAAAAAAATCGCAGTTTTGTGAGATAAAGTGCCTTCATTTGACATCAAATGAACAATTTCTGTGCTATAATTGCCCAGATGTTTGCAAAAAAAACGATCACCGACCATGAAAAATCTACTTCTTCAACGGGAACTACTAAACTCATGGGATACGGGACGGACGCATGGTCATTTTTTTGCTGATTCGTCATATCTAGACGATAATAACGATGAAAAATGTATCCCCCTAACTCCTGCCACGATCCACCCCATGTTACAATGACATTGTTTGTAGTAAACGTATAGGACCTTTGTACGGGTGTAAAAACTTCAGTTGTAAAAATCAATACGCTAAATAAATTTTGTTTTTACAATGATAAGAATAGATTAAATAATAAGAATTGATGAGCGTTTTTTTGTCAACATAAATTAAATAAATGGTAACACCTTACGATTTAAAAGACACACACACAAAACGACAAAATTCAATTTATGAAATATGAAAAATTGTGTAAAAAGGGATAAAGTTGAAATCGATTCAATTTTTTGTTATTTCAATAAAAACCATTCTTATCGACATTTATGTACAAAATTGAAGAACATAAGTAATAACCAAGTGAATGCTGTATTTCTCGTCATTAATTTGTCACTGAGTGGTCTAATTTTGTATGCAGGCTGTCATTCCCAGATTGTAAAGATATGTGTGTAGACTTTCATTAGGTCAACTCCCTTCAACGTTTAACGGCACGGTTGAATTTAATCTCTGGTTAAACTATCAAATTCAACTGTGTGGTTAAATGTTGGAATGTTGGATTCTTATACAGACGAGAAAGTGGAATTTCGAGTGTATGTCGTTGTGTGTGAAGGATAAAGTTATATTTTATTTTCATTCAACATTCATTCAACATTCAGTCAAGTATAAGTAAAAAATAAGAGAAAATATAAGTAGGCCGATAAAAGTAATAATGTAATGGTAATGGGCAATGAGGCAATTGCTTATTCGATTTAATAAACACATAACATCAAGACACTGGAAAAAGAAGACTGCTGTGGGCAAAAATTTATTTGACACAAATCATCATATTGATATAACGACCCTAAAACTGATACAAGAAGTGAGACGCCCATGGAACATTGAATACAAAGAGGCCGTTCACATAATGAAAAATTCTCATATGAACTTGCT
Organism: Pseudolycoriella hygida; assembly: GCA_029228625.1. NCBI lineage: Eukaryota > Metazoa > Arthropoda > Insecta > Diptera > Sciaridae > Pseudolycoriella > Pseudolycoriella hygida. The sequence goes on from CM055405.1 coordinate 63,998,240, forward strand.
GAATGAAGATAATGGAAATATTGTATCTCTTATCTTAAACATATGGCTGATTCCATCGGTACGGTAAATTGGGAACGATCTTTTATCTTTTTCATTCTTTCAAAGTGATTCATAATAAAATGAGGCAAAAAATGCTGTTCCCAATTTACAGGTCATCTACTTTGTAAACTTTGTGAATTTGGTTGCGTTAACCATTGTTTTCCATACAAACTGGTATTTTTTTCATAAAAGTGAACGAAAATACATTTGTGTACACTCATATTCTGTAGCATTTACACTATTTCCAACGGTCGAACTGTACGTGGAATGAGCCATATTCGCAACGTTATATGAAGATCTTATAAACTTGGACGAGTCAACACGCATACCTTCTCAGGATGATGAATTTTTTGACTGTGATTGATCACACACAAACTCACCACAACCTGCTACAATTATTGAAGATTGTCAGGAATTGTTCTGAACTAAAACAGACCCAAGTAAAATAACTGATGAAATGATAAAGAATCGAGCAGCCGTTTGAAATGATTTAAATTGAATGAAATCAACTTAGCCGTTGACCCTTTATCGGTCTATAAATAGAGTCAAAATGTATGAATAAAGAGCATTCAGAACGAGGAGTTCACGGAGACTACATCCCCAAGCGAATCGTTTTCTTTGTAGAAAAATGTTCAACAACTAGCGCTTGCTAGCTGGGGTGCATAACCCACTGCTTGTTGAACACTTAGTAGAACATAGAAGTAAGAAAATATGTTCAATTGTTAGCGCTTGCGGGCCGGGGTGAATAACCTACTAGTAGTTGAACATGAACATTCAATTTGAGATATAACGTAGAAGTTGTAACAACGATGGTGTAAAGATATGAGTAATCTCTAAAAGGGGTTTCATTATGTCAAAGGTGGGTTTATCTTGTATGTTGCATAGATTCGTTATATGTGATAAGCTTTATCAGTTAGAGCATTGAAAAACATTTCCATGTAATTGAAACTAGTTATGTGCTTGTTTGGTAATTATGGATTATGGTCTATGTAAAGAACCTGTTAATTTCTTTTAGTTTAGGACCTATGCCTGGTGATGAGAACACAGTTCCTGAAACCTTGGTTGGATAATTTAAAAATAAATTGGCATAATTTAAAAATTGGAGTGTTTAAACTCAGTAACGGAAGGTTATTGTTTCAATTCTGCCGTATTCTGCGCTACAGTTAAATGTTTAAATATTTAATCAGCATTTCCCATTTATTTGGAACTAATTGAAAACATCGAAAAGTCAAGTATTATCTATCAACTAGTCATATACAATTTACTACCAATTTCAAGGCACCCAGATTACATGGGCGCGTTGCAGTCAATAGAATTGTACAGATAACCAAATCATAAAGGTATACGATTCTTCTGTGAGTTCCTTAAGATTTATAACCCACAAAATGAATACAATTTATTTCGGTGTTGATGGTATTGGTGCTTCTGGCTTTCGAAAAATACATGTCGATATGCAGTTCCATTCAGTCCGTTAATTGGTGCAATTTCTTTTTTGAATTTACGAATATCCTGGAGAATTGGAATTTTTCTCGTTTCAATATTTTTATGAACTTTTTACTTCCGCGCAGGTTTTTGCGGTGTTAATAACCTGCGCAGAAAAAAAAATTCATAAAAATGTTGAAACGAGTTTAATTTGAATTTTCCTGAAAGTTTGATTTTCGAGAATTTGTATTTGGCTTGAATTTTCTGGAAGAGTTGATAGAGTAATATTTGATCAGAGGTAATAATTTATTAGTAAACACCAACCGCCTCCGAAGATCTAATGTCTGAAAGTTGGTAGCTGACTGTTGGTAGCTGATAGTTTGCACTTGATAGTTGGAGAAATTATATTTTGTTAATGATGTTATCTGAAAGTTCTCACAAGCAAGACACCTCACTTTTAATCTGTGGGATGCTTAAGAGCACTGAAGGATGGGAATTTTCTAACAGAGCTTGGCCTAAATTTTAAATAAAAACTCATGATCGTTACGCCACTGCTTATTTAATACAACAGGCTAAATTGATCCTACACCAATTATTCAATCATCACTTCGTACCCACAAAGTTCATAATCAAATCAGTTTCAATTTGAACGTGGAACATTCTGTTTCAGAAGTACTTTCTGTTCACTTATTGAAATGAATGTATTGCTTCACACTTTATTTGTTTCGTCTACAATATTCTTCTCTTGTGACAGTGCTAATATTTTGTTCTTATCTGAAGTCCCTTCTCCGAGTCATCATTTATGGTAATTTATTCAACACCGCTATCAGAACAACATCTCTTGCGAAACTATTGCAGGCTTCGTGCTGTTGCAGAAAAACTGGCCGTTCAAGGACATAATATAACTTTCATCTCGTGTGATGCTGACGAATCAAAGCACAACTTACATTTCATTCACATGGAAAAAGTTTATGACTCTGTTCTAGCTAAAAGTTACGAGCTAAATCAATTTGAATTAAGCTACACTAACATCATTTTTCAGTATTTTGACACACATGAATTGACTATTGCGATATGTGAGGGCTTAACAAAGTCGAATGGATGGCAACTACTCAACAGCTATCCAAGCTATTTCAAGGTAAAAACTTTGAGCCAAGGAAATAAATTCATAAATTTTTAGTTTGATTTGTTTATTCATGATTACATGACCGGCGGATGTCTGCTATCGTTCAATAAAAAATTTAACCGGCCACCGGTGGTTGCGATGACGGCGTTTCGTGATAACTCCATTTTCCACAGAACAACAAAAACTGCAGTCATTCCATCGAGGAACACATTGCCATATTTTCATCAACAAGTTCCAACGTCATTTTCGGAACGAACGATAAATTTTTCATTGCACATGTTCGAATACGTTCTATGGCATTATTACACATGTCCGAAATTGACGAAAATCATCCAAGACACAAATTCATTTGAATATCTAGTTGATTTTGATGCAAATGATGCGATTGTTTTCTTAACGAACTACGATCCAATGGTAGATGAGGCTCAACAATTGCCACCCAGTGTCATCGGCGTCGGTGGATTGCAGATCAAAATACCGTCGATGCTACCAGATGTATGTAATACTATTCGAACACGTGTTAAAATGTTAAAATGTTGATTCTAAACTATTATTGGCTGACGCTGTCTTTAAATAACAAATCTTGAGCCATTTGTTAGGCGAAAATTGATATTTTCTCACCTCAAATGAGGTGCGAAAATTGAATTTTGCGTGGGTAGTTTGTAGCGGGATGAAAAGTAAATTTTCGCACCTCATTTGAGGTGAGAAAATAAAAGGAGGTGAGAAAATAAATACTTAACATAAAGTATCATGGCCGATCTGTTCATATGAATTTTTTTTGGCGATGAAGAAAGTAAACAAAAAATAATTAATTTTCGGCTCGAAGGATACGAGCTAAACAAAATGCCAGCACATAGTTTAGGATCACAGGATTACTCTAAAGTAATTCATTAGCTAATCTGGCAAATATTTCTCGAGATATAAGAGTTTGGAAAAACAACACAGTCGAATGTCTTTTTGAGTTACTTTCTATGTTTTGTGTGAAATTCGTCTTTTGTATGCTTAAATGTGTTTATCACAGTCACTGTCACAAACTGTCACGCTAGGCACGACCCCCCCCCCCCCCTGAAGCGTTACGTAATTTATGAACGACCCCTTATTACTATATTAAGATAAATTCGAGTCTTTTCACAAGATTTGTTCTATTTGTCACATCTATTTGCCTACTGCATAATAAATAGTCGGCGGCGGGCGGCGGGATCGGGAAATCTAAAAATGTTCATACATAAAACGAACAAACTGTAGTTTTTTAATTTTTCGGAAGTGACGTCAATACGCGTTGTACTTTTAAATTTACGCGTTTTTGCTGTTTTCAAAATTAAATTCGCTTCAAACGAGTTTATCTCTTTTGTCCTTTTTAGACCCGTACGAAGGACGAAGTCTTATGCGTTTACCACGACGTTTGTAACCACCCCAATTTCGATCCGGGAGCATCGATCATGGTCCTTAGATGACGAATCAGCAATAAAAAAATGTCCGTTCGTCCGTCACCGCGATAACTTAAGTAAAACTCAACCGATTTTCAAAAACTTTTTGTTCTCTGAAAGGTAGTCGAAAAATCTTTTATGGGATTGAATCTGGGCACTGTCGGCTGTTTGAAAGATCTGGGTACGGCCGACAATTTATGGAAGAAACTTTTTTGGATTTGAGTCCTTGGACTTATACGGGTTTTTTGTACATAACTCGAGTAAATCTTTTCCGATTTTCATAATTGTTTTCTTAATCGACAGGTCTATGAAAGCCCAACTATTTGGAGAAGAAACTTTTTTGAGATTGGTTCCTAGGATATAGCTAACCTCGAGTACATCACTTCCGATTTGTAATTTTCTTTGATCGAAAGGTCTAGGACTGTCTCTTGTTTTATGGCAGAAAATGTTTTGATTAGAAATCCTTGGACTCAGTCAGGACCCTAAAACTGAGTTTCTACTAGGGCCCAACGTGTTTGACTTCGTTTTCTTGTCTCGCTTCCCATTTTAATCTCACGCCACGTCTTCTTAGGGCCAGAGGATTCAGAGAACAGTCTTTCATAGTATTCGTACCTATAATGGTCCATGAACTGATTCAGGACACTGTTACTAGCTACAACCTCATTGTAAAGAACAACATCATGCCTTTTAGCTTTAAACTTTCTCAATTTAATGTGGACGTAATTTCATCACTTAAGACTTAAGGCGATATGTACTTAAATACGTTCGAGTCTTTTCGTAACATCAACTCTTCGCCGCATCTATTCTGATACGTACGGGTCGCTTAATATGTTTTCAATGTTTTTTGTATTGGCAAAACTGCCAAACACCTGAAATTTGACCGTAAATAAATTTAAAAGCACACGGCCGTAACATATTACATTTTTCACAATTCGACGAAAAAGAGAAATTCTAGGGGATTGAGAACAAGTTTATTAAGAAGGACAAACTGAAGGTATTTTCGGCTAGTTAACATCCTAGTTTTTCAAATATCAAAATTCGTTATCTATGAAGTGAAAACCATCTAACTTATTTGTAAACTTCAAAGGAGCTGCAACAGATTGCAGATAAAGCATCAAACGGATTGGTTTTATTTTCCTTGGGAACAAATGTTAACTTGCAAGAATTTGGAGAGACAATCTTTATTGATATTTTAAATTGTTTTGAAGTTTTTCCTGAATACACATTTTTTTGGAAAATTGATTTAGACGACGATAATATTCGAATACCTACCAATGTGGTGGTACGCAATTGGTTCCCTCAAAACGATGTTTTAGGTATTTCTTATGCCATGCCACACATAAGAATAAAATATGTTAAATCTTCTTATTTAATTTAAACTAATAGCTCACAAGCACACGAAATTGTTCATCACACATGGAGGACTCATGAGCACACAAGAAGCAATATGGCATGGTGTGCCAATGCTGGGAATTCCAATATTTTTCGATCAATATTCGGTAAAATAAATATTTTTGGAATCTATAATATTGACTTCAGAAATTTTTATATGAGTTAGAATATTCGCAAAGCCGTAGATAAGGGAATTGCCGAGGTTCTCTACATTAAAGACTTAACCCTGGAAAACATTTGTGATAAAATTTCGCTCTTGATGTTTCATCCAAAATATAAGGAAAACATTGAAATTTATTCAAATGCATTTCGTGATAGAATGGAGACTCCAATGCAGCGTGCTATTTGGTGGATTCAATGGGCGATGCGCCAACCTCGCAGAAAAGTTTACAACGGAAACGAAAAAATATTGAATTTTCTTCAGATAGAATCCGTAGACGTTATTGGATTTTTAATAATTATCACATTAATAAGTTTTTGTACAATGATTGTTTTAACGAAAAAATGTATTTTGTTCATCTTTCGGCGGGTAAATTTTGCTTGTTCATAACTTAAAAATCTTATTTTCTAAAAAATACAATAAACAACGAAAACTATGATCCAAAAACTACTTAAATTGCAAGTCTTTTTGCTCAACTTACTAAAGTTCTAATATGGGAGTAGCGGGGGCAAAAAAATTCTATCATCGGTCGCTTTCAGTTTTCATACGCAAAAATTTGATTTCCTGCACAAAATACATCATACATCCCAAAAAGTCCAATTTTTGCGTTGGCCCGGCATTTGTGACGCATTTTTTAATCAAAAATGAAAACATTCCAAAAAATTTTTTTGCATTTCAAAGCTGTAAGCGTCACCCCAATTGATATCAGTTGTTTTGGAAGAAGGGACGAGGACTTGCGTCACGTTTCCCTTTTAAAAAGGGTTTTTGTTGTGATATCATTAGTTTTGGAAGAAAAGAGGAAACAAACTTTGGAGAAAACATTTGCGGCGGAAAAAAAGGAATCAATTCCATATCCTCCGCCAAACCGAAGCGCGGCGGCTACTACTTCCATGGGCGGAAATGATCCCCTCAACTTCCTCTACAACATATCAAGTTTTTTTTGAGCCCCCGCCTATTTTCCGCCATTTTGGCGGTCACCCTGATACACTACACACCCAACCCAACAATTTTCTCTTTGACACCAAACCTCTATCTCAAACACCCAACCTTGTCTCATACAAAATGTGCTACCGTACATTATTACACACACAAGCACATACATATGGGCTTTATATGGCGCCTTCTAAGAGCCCTGGCGCCCAAACGAGGCCGAGATAATTCCAAAAAAGTCGTTTTTCATACAAGTTCCGATGGAAATCACTAACTAACTAACTAAGTAACGTAGGATATTTGCATTAACTTTGGCTTCTATGAAATAGCACATTTTGCATAGAAAATGACGATCAAATGTTTGGATTCACTGGACAGATTTTAATGAGTAAAATGTCGATTTCAATTAAAATTTTACGTGGAGTCCGAAAAACTCTCAGGGGGGTACGACGCAAGGGAAAAACTTGGCTGTATATATGGTTTTCTTAATTTTTTGATCGTGAGGGGACTTGCGTCACGGGCGCATCGCTACCGCGCGCCCATGACAGAAAGTCATATTTCGCTAAGACGTTCATGGACAAAAAAGTTTAGCTTTTTTATGCATGGAGAACCACTAAATATCGTGTAGTGTAGTAACGTGAGTTGGGCGAACACTAGAGACCCTACAGCCTGTATCACTCAATCAATTTTCACTAATTTTTTTTCGTGATTTCGGGAAGTCGATATATTTCATTCAACACCTTTAAGAGCGATTTCCGTGCTAATTCCTCAGAGTTTCACAGAAAAGATCGTTTTTTTACTGGCTGCGCCATTTTTTTCGCTTTTTTTCGCTTAATAAAAGTTTATCTATAAAATAAGGCAGAAATTTAAAGACACAAAAAAACTTTCAAAAAACCACGTTGATTCGGCAAAAAAAAAGTTTTTCTTCCTTTTACAAGATTTCGCGCGAAAGAAACTTCCTTTTCCTTTTACAAAATATTTCTAACTTTTTTCTACTCGAAAAACTCTCAGCACCGATTTCAAACAAATTTTCCAATTTTTTCCTAGTCTGAAAACACTGTGCATCGAGTTCGCACACATTTTCTAATTTTTACCTATTTTTCGCGCTATTTGCTTCAATAAATATGGGTAAGAGATTTCTTCCTTGTAGCTGGAAACTCATGCGGCGCGAAATTACCTTTTTAGGAATTTCGCGCCCATAGGCTCGGAAACCGAATATAAACGTTGTTGTCATAAATGTGAGCCTTCTGGACAGCATTAGTTTATCAAGAATTTTAATATTTTTGTCATAATCAGATTTTAATTACTATTTGCTTACCATTTGCTTGGGGCCAATAGTGAATATCGCTACTCGCACCAGTTGCAAATAGTACCTACCAAATCTTTAACATTGAGTCGAAAAGAGCATAAACCAAGAAATTTTTTTCGTATGCACTCGGAAAACTGCACTGCTAGTTTTAGATTTGTATTTATAAATGTAATTTGCTGGATATGAAATACATCAAATTTAATACCGAGCAATGGTTAAAAATATAACGCAAATGGAAGATTTTGGATAACTATTTTAAGACACGCTGCCGTATCGATATATTTTTTAGATAGAATGTTGAAAATCCATTATTAATCTACCAGACGGAATGAATGACGAAAAACATATGCCCTAAATTAAACACACAGGTAACATACCCCTAGATTTCTCCGGCACAAACTAAACAACATTTTCTACTTTGGAAATGAAACATTGATTTTTATTTTTTTTGTTGAAAGAGTGATTTGTGGCTTTATTCAAAATACAAGTAACCATGGCAATAATTGTGAGAATGCATTCAGCGCTTCCTATTACTTATTGGGATGGGCTCATTACCCTTTGATGTTATAATTAAGATTCTATTTGGAATCACGGTATGCCGCACCTTTTAATAGTCGATCGTGTTGAAATGTTTGTGATAAACTATGAAAATTTTAAAGAGAAATAGACAAAAAATTAATTCTAATAACGATTGATTGATCGTGTTGTCGAAACTCTACTCATGTTAAATCAATGCTTAACTGTTCTTATTGTAATAGAAAAGCAATAATGTTTAAGCCATGAGTTTACGATGTAAAAGTGGTCTAATACGTTTGCCACGACGTTTGGTCTGAGACGTACTTCGGTAGGGCCTTTGACATTACCTTGGGTAATTTCTATGGATCTTTGAAATTCCCTCAGTTATAAAAGAACAGAAAACGTTGGATTGTTTGCTTATTTGTATATTTAGATACGTTCGCGTCTCTTTGCCACATCTATTCTGATACGTACGAGTGGTTATGCTTTGTTTATCGGTTATCCTCTCCTACGCGCACTCAAATGAGACCTACACAAAAATGTCACTTGTGAATGGCCCCAAAGGCTTTTTCGAGCCAGGCCGGCCCTGGTCGTGACATCCAAACTAATAAAAGAGTTGAAGGAAACCCTGAACCGGACGGGACTGAGAAATCATGTAACGCTGGTCTGGGTGCCCGGACACTCTGGCGTGGAGGGCAACGAGAGAGCAGACGAGCTTGCGAGGAGAGGCTCGGCAACACCAAGTTGCGGGCCAGAGCCTCTTATATCCATACCACACTCGGCGTGTGTGAAAGCGGTTAAGAGTTGGGTGAGGTCAGAATTCACTAACTATTGGAGTGCCTATAATGGAGGAACGCAAACGAAGCGTTTCTCACCGGCGCCCAATGGCAAATGGACAGGGAGCGCATCAACAGGATGGTGGGTGCGATCGCTGGGCACTGTGGATTGGGCAAGCATCTGGCTAAAATGGGACTCTCTAATGATCACAACTGCACCTGCGGCCTCGGTGAGGAGACGGGCGTTTATGTTATACATATGTGAATGCCCAAAGCTTTCCTCATTGAGGCTCAGGACTCTAGGAGGTCATGTGGTTCAACCCGCAACAGCGACCAACATGGGACCTGCCGCTCTGGATACCTTCCTAACTGGGACTGGGAAGTTTCCGAGATTTACATGATGATCGGGTAACGAAACAAAGGATCGCTAGATCTGTGTTTCATGGAATTATGAAGGTCCGACCCAAACTGATAAATCTATTCGTAGTCGATATGATTTCGATATTTTAGGATGCATCATTTTCAAAATTACTTTTTGTAGCTATATTATCGAACCCGAATCGATAAAAGGTACATTCGAAACCCGCCCGACAGGAAATTTTAAAACTCGAAGCCCGACCGATTTCTAAGCTCGAAAGCCCGAAACTCAAACCCGAGAAAAGTATTTCGGATTCGGGCCGGGCTTGGACGGGCTTTTTTTTCGACCAACCAGCAAAAAAGTTTTGCTATGTTGTAGAGTAAATTGAGGAGAACTTTTTTGTCTATATGAAGTATGATTTTTTTTTAAACTTTGTGAAATTTTTTTTTTCACAGTTGCCTCGGACGAGTTTTTCAATGTTGCCTTTCGGCAATTTCCAATACAATTTAATGTCGACGTGATTTCATAAGGTAATATTTATTTAGATTTAGTTCGATTCTTTTTGCAACAACTGGTCATTTTGCCACATGTTTTTACATAAATCAGTTAAATCTGATCTAATTTCATAAATCTCTTTTTTCCTGAAAGATAATTGAAAAATTTATTATGGAATTGCATTTGGGCAAAATCGGTTAGGAACTTTTGAAGTTATGGTCGAAAAATTGATCAAAAACGCGGATTTTTGAAGGTTGGTGAAACTTTTTGATTTATATCTATTAGTACAGATTCTTGACACCACAAATGACGCTCAACATTCGAGATTGGTATCGGTCTGATAGATAGCTTCTCAAAAGTTGGTTAGCACCGTATGAAAAGCCAAAATTCAACGACAATTTGCCGAGTAGCAAATCGTGACCGAATCGAAGGCTTTCGAGAAGCAATCGGATTGTGGCAACGTATTTGCTCATATTAGACCGTATGTCTGTGGTCACCCTGAGGAGGGATGACGTCGTACTGAAGTTTTTCCTAAAGCCTGACTGAAGTTTGAACAAAAGACCGTGCTTTTTCATATGTCCCATAATCTCCTTTTTCAAACCCTTCTCACAAGCTCCAAGGTAGATGTCTGAATGTTCTTTTGACGCGGGAGATATCTTGCACGCTTTCAGTGCTTAGGAAATTCTGAGATACACGAGTTGAAGATATATACAAAATAACTGGCAATACTGTTGATGAATGCAGTGCGAACTGGTCCTACTGAATTAAACTTGATGCTATTAATCGAATCGCAAACATCCCACAGTTTAGGGGACGAATTAATTTAGCTTCTTGTCCCAAGACCAGTCTACCCTGAATTCACCAAGACTGTGAAGAAGTAATCCGTCACCATGCCCAGATCCTAGGGAAACTCCTGCATTTTTTATTTCGAAATGTATCTGAGCGGAATACATAATCAGTGTCAGGCACAAACCACATCGCATTGGGACTTCTTACCAATCCCGCACATTATGACCGACATCCGACTAATTAAAATTCGAGCGATACAATTTGACATAAAGACTGGTATAACAGGATTAGAGCCACGAAGAGGAATTTTGGCAGTCAGATTTCAATAGCAATGTTGATATTGAATTTGTGATTTGTCAACCGGTACTGTCACACATACAAAATACAAATTCCTACTGAAATCTGACTGCCAAAATCCCTCTCGCGAGGCAGTGTACTCTGTTAAACTCAGATTTAGAGAAAATAGGTTACTTACTTAACCGGCGCTACAACCCATTAAGGGTCTTCTGCAACATGCTTCTCCAACCGGACCTATCCGCAGCTAACGTCTCCCAGCAGGATACTCCCACAGTTTTTAAGTCGGCAAGAGCTGCGTCATACCATCTGGATTTTGGACGCCTTGCACCTCTCCGGTCTGGTTTTAAGGATTTTTTTTCGGAATACGATCTTCCATTCGTTGTACATGACCGAGCCAACGCAGTCGGTTTATTTTGGTAGTTCTGACTATGTCCGGCTCTCCATAAAGCTGACTAAACTCATGATTGAATCGTTTGCGCCATCGGTTCTGCCTTTGATCGAATACTGGTCCAAATATTGTCCGCAGTACTTTTCTTCGAACGTGTGCTGCGATTGTTCGTCTCTTTGTGTCAAGCACCACAACTCCGAACCATACGTAACCATCGGTCTGATCACAGATTCGTATATTGCGAATTTTGAATTTCGGCTTACTGACTTGGACTTTAAGATTTTCAGAAGGCCGTAATAACTCCGGTTGCCCAGAATTACTCGTCTCGTAATTTCGTCCGCGATGTCGTTACTAGTGTTCAGCTCCGATCCAAGGTATACGAATTTGTTGACCATTTTGAATGTGTGTGTGTCGATCGTTACGGTTTCCTCCTGGTGTTGATTCGAAGGCGGGATGATCATATATTTCGTTTTTTCGTCATTAACTTTCAACCCAAGGTCGGTACCTTTCCTCTCCAAGGCCATAAACTTGTCTTTAACAACATCCATTTTCCGTCCATATATGTCCAGGTCGTCTGCGAAACCTAGCAACTGACTGGACTTGGTGAAAATGGTGCCGCTGGAATCTATGTCCATGGTGCGCACAGCTGCTTCGAGGGTCAGGTTAAAAAGCAGCGTCGCGAGAGGATCTCCCTGACGTAGGCCTTCCTCTATGTCAAAAATCTCTGCCAGTTGATTACGGATCCTTACTCGGCTATTAGCTCCGTTCAGTGTTAACTTGGTTAGCGAGATCAGTTTGTGGGGGATTCCAAATTCCTCCATTTCTCTCCATAGCTTACTTCTTCTAACACTGTCATAGGCTGCCTTAAAATCAACGAACAAATGGTGCGAAAATATTCAATTGAATTGAAATTTTCTGCAAATGTATTCATACCGCAAACATTTCTTACCCAAAAACAATTTCTGGAAACTGTAAAAGTCATTACAAGCGAATCATTTTTCAGTTTCAAAGATACATATTTCTTACAAAAATCCGGCCTAGCCATGGGAAACTAAATTTCCGGTTTCCCAGCAAACATGGTAATGGAGGATCTGGAAGAGGACGCGTTAAGTAAACTACCTTTCTACAGGAGGTACGTTGACGACATCATCGTTGCGATCCCAGAGAACAGCAGTGGCATTATACTCGAGCAATTTAATAAATTTCGCAGAATGCTGAAATTGACGGTAGAAGAAGAACAAAACGCAACTATCAATTTCTTGGACATGACGCACAACAGAAAAGATTACGGTACCATTTCTACAAAATGGTACCAAAAAGCAATAGCATCCAGCCGCGGCCGGTACCTAAACTTTGAGGCTCATAATCCCATAGCGCATAAAAGAAATAGAGCAACAGCACTTAGTGACAGAGCCATCGTTTTCACTGACTGAAGACTGAAGTTTAGGGATTCATGAGCTATCACATCATAGTCGAGGTTTTTCGTATGTTTTGCGTATCGATGATTTTATTTTTTATTTTTATTTTTCTCTTTTCTTTTCTTTTTTTATAATGCTCTCTTTTACGCTTGATCTCTCAATTGTCGATGTTGACTTTTTTTTTTTTGTTTCAAAACTTTGTCTTGTTCTCTTGTTTCGTCATTTTGATTTTTTATCTCTATATAATCAGTTCTCTATGTTTGTATAATCAGTTAGCCGTATGGCCGTTGATTGAAATAAATAAATAAATTTCTCAGCTGCAAAACTCCGAACAAAACTGGAAACTTATACACGAGGACAAAATACACCATTCCTAAATAGCAAAAATCCAAAGTAGTTTACCAGGTGAGGTGCCACGAGTTGTATGTATACATCGGCATCACTAAACAGAAACTAAAAGACCTTATGGCTAAGCACCGCAGCGACGTAGATCTCAAAAAACTAAAAGAGACGCCAGGACTCACTATTCATGCTGTTACAAAATCACACAATTTCGATTTGCACAGCGTAACAATTCTTGAACAGATGCCGAATTATTGGCAAAGGTTGATAGCTGAAAATATGTATATTCACAAGACCGAACACACGGTAAACACCCAAACTGACAAAGCTGGCCTTCATAATTCGTATATAAATCTAATGAAAATGCACACAAAAGATAAATTTTGCCGTGAAAAAAATGATGACATCAATGTAAGAAGTTCTAGTACAATAACGACGATTAGAACATGAAACGTCATGATACGACAATTACGATATAAATTATTCTGTGATGTTAAGATTTTAATTGCAATTTTCTGTTTTATATGTTTTTTCTAATATTTATTAAGCGTATCAAGTCCTACTTTAATACTTTTTACGTATACTATCGACGCATGAGCATGGCTCATCCGAACTGTGATATCTTCAGGTTTTTTATTTATACTAGCACAACAATTTTTGAATTCGATCCTCCAACGGTATTTATAATAGTTATGTATGCACCACGTACTGCCACCCTGGGACTTTTCACCAATCTCGCACAATATGACCGACATCTAGTACATGTTGGATATATAATTTTATGTATCTTTCGCACAAAAAACCATTTTGACCACAAAACACGAAAATTATACTCTTCAATTTTTTCGAAATGAACTTGAACATTTCATGAAGCAACCATTGAGAAACGTCAACTTATGAATGAAACTAGACTAATAAAGTCATATTAGTCTAGTTCGAACGTTTCGAACTGGACAAATATGGTTTTATTAGTCGACTTCGAATTTTGATCAAAAAACGTAAAATTAAGTCTAGTTTTCAGTGCGAAAAATGGCACATTTTGGGCGAAAGATATATTAAACAAACATATTTGTAAACCCTGTAGACTAACTGTGATTTTCTTTCTTTCCCCTATTTTTTATGTCAAATGTAGCCTGATGATGAACACAAACAACGTTCTAAATATAGCTTATTGATATCCAAATTATTTTAAAGTTTACTGATGCCGCATAAATCCAAAAAACAAAAACAAACAATGTAGATTATTGATCAAAGATTTTCTGAATTATGTGAAAATGATTTTTTTTTTTTTTGGCATTTCAGTACATTTTTTTTCAAGACGAAGTGGAAATCGGGATTATGGCCAGTCGAATTTTGGCTGTACTAATAAAATACTGTGGAAATTTGAATTCCAAATAATTCGAGTTCGTACAATTGCAAAGTAGCGACTAGCGAAATGGGTCCGCTAGTTGATTGATTGGCGGATCGTTCGCACTACTAGCGAAGTGATTGACAAAATAGCTTCGCTACTAGCGACGGAAACTAGTAGAGTCGCTAGTGACGAGCGTCGCTAACCCAACCTTGCTGTCATGTAAACGGTGGCAAAAAGGACGACTCACTTTAATACTTTGAAAGGTAAAAATTAACTAAAACTCTCGAAAGTAATAATATGCACGAGTTATATTACAACGGTTGGAGTAATGTAATAATAAAATCTAAAACGTAAGCGAATACTCTTAAACCCGAAACAATTAAGACTCTCAGATGAGAGCTCACGATTTTAGATAGTCCCGCTTTCCTCTGAACTTTCCGCACTATTTCGGCTAATAGCTCTCGTGCGTTCCTATTTCGTGAATGACCCCTCAGTGTATTGAATTGTAGTGAATGAAAATTATGAGTTGACGTTTGTAAAATTGTCGTTGCTTTATTATAAGTAGATATAAGTAGATATCGTATAAATAGTAGTATTTATTGCCATTTGAGGGGAAAAATCGATGCTTTATTGCATATGACAAATGTAATTTTTCAGCGATTAATAATTTCAACTTATATTCTATATTAATAATTTTTAAGGGGAAACACTGCGCGAATGCAATAAAAAAAAATTATCACATCAACGCTCGGTAAGTTTTGTGTATGATACCTACTTTTGTTAGTTTCACTTTATGTTGCAGTTCCTACGAGACTAGCGCTAAGTACTTTACGGGCATATGTTGTAGTGATTGTAAGTTACTTTGCAGTCACACGTTACTAAATTGCTTTACGTGTTTCAGCAATGTAAATGCGATTTTACATTGCTTCAACACGTAAAAGACGGTACGTAAGTGCTTCCAAATTTTTGTTTTGAGTGGGAATACAGCCCTCCCCTTCGGGCCACTCGTCAAAATAAAAATTTGGAAGCACAGACGTAATGTACTATTACAATCGCAGGTACCTGTGACCGTAAAGTACTTTACAATCACTACAACCTGTAAAGTAGTTACCGAAAAAGTACGAAATTTGCAAATGACATTTATTCGAATACAATGCAATGTGAATGTTCGATGAATTTTGATCAAAGTGTACCGAATGAATTGAGTATCGTTGTTGACTATTGTCAAAATCAATGTTTGTGTTTGCACAGAATGCCATCGGGATGATAAAATAAAATACATTTCGTTGTTTCGCGGAATAAAATATATGAACTTAGTGATTGCTTGGTGCAGTTCCTAGTGCTGTATGTGTTATACAAAATTGTTAGTGTTTTCAACTAACCGAACGCTAAAGTGATAAAATGTACTACATAATTGGCCAAATAAGTGAGTCAAATGCACTTGTTTGAATGTGTGCGTGATTATATATATCCGAGTTTGAATGTTCGTAAAACGAGTGAAGGCTTCGCCTTCACTTCATCAAATGCACTTGTTTGAATGTGTGCGTGAGTATATATTATTATATTATGAAATTCTTTTTTTTTAATGAACTTGTATTAAATTTTTGAAGTAAAAATGAATTTTCCCAAAATGAATTTTCCCGAGTTTTAGCGATTTTTGCTCCTCACTAAGCCCACACGCCATCCACCCACCTACCAATTCAAACGCATCGGCCTTTATTGTGACATTTAGAACTTTTTTCGGGACCCCAAATAGCATGGCTTTTCGACAGGGCCCTCAAACGTTTCGACAACTTGATTTTTCCATACAAATTTGGACCGCTCTACTGCTTGAGCATTAGAATTTTTTACGTCTCTACACCTAGAGCCACCGTTTTCGGATATTTTGTAGTCCTACCCTAGGCTAACACTGCCCTTATATAAGTAATGAGATAGCTATTCAGAAATTTTCCAACGGGCTCCGACACTGCCGGACACCACCTTGGCCTTTGAGTGAGACTCCACAGCTTCTGGGAGCCCATACGAACCCATAGACATGTTCACCGTGCTTTCAGGACTGTTTTGATATAAAATAACCAAACTTGCCTTAACATTCGCTTTCAAGATCGATCTGGAACATTAAATTTGTCTAAAGTGGACAAATCTGAAATTTACTCAATTTTCGACGATTTTTTTCAGTTTTTCGATTCGAGCACTCCCTAAATTGCCTTTTTGCCCTCGGCCCCATAGAAACTTTTTCTCAGGGGAACATTTGGCACCGTTTTCCGGGCTAAGCCTACAACTTTTTGACAACTTAGGATTTTGGACAGGTCTAATCTACATGCATGTAGAATACATTTCTTACCGATATTTTTGGTTTGTGTAAAATGCATAATTTGGGACAAATGGGATCGTTTTAACTTCAAAAGTTACTTTGGATGTAAATACTTTTAATGTATTACTATGGGGATCTTGCCTTTGTTATAAATTATATAACGTAGTAGCACCGGTTATTGAACATTTTGCGCCTATTTAAAACTTATTTTCGTTTGCATTTTTCTGTTCTTCACCAAAAAAATATCATAATATTTTCCTATTTTCTTTTGTATCTCACGAGGAATCGTTTATGTCCCAAAGTTTTTAGATAAGATTTATTTTACCAAAAGAATTACTTAAATTTGTTCAATGTTTGGGGCCCGTTCAATGATAGGTGCTGCTACGTTACCTCCCACTGTTTGATTCACTTTCTAGAATGGCCTCATAAAGTATCACAATTTTACCTTTTTTTAGCTTTGCCAATGTTGTATAATTCGATGTGTTTGAAAGCTGCATAAGTAGCCATTTCTCTGTCGCCGACTCTCACAACACTTATTACAAAATTCCTTTGAAATGATTTGGGATTATCCGTATAAAATCGATTAATCAAACTAGATTCTGACAACTGATTTTATTCAAATGAACACATAAAACACCAATTATTGTTTTGTGACAACTATTCTGCCAAGTGAAATGCAAGATAGAAAAATCAATTATCTCCCTGAATAAGTTTTGTAAACAAACACAAAATTATTTTTCGGCCTTATTCTTGCCAGCGCAGTACAATTTCATTGAATTGATGTGGACAATTCAAATTACGTGGTCTAAGGTCTAAGATGTGAAACTTGTGTTATGAATAAATAAATATAGAAAGAACAATGAGATAAAATTGAAGAGATACAGGACGCAGAAACATCAAACGTAGGTAGAAAGGAAACACATCCGAGAATGAAGGATAGATGAAGTAGTTTCAAATATACCGAAATTTGATGAAAAAAAGATTGCCTGCTTCATTTTTGTTTTTGACTTGATAAAATAAATTCAGTTATTTAACAGAATGGTCGGAAGTTTTCGCACAATTTTGTTAGTTACAAAACAAATCCATTAGAGACAAATTTTAAAAACACAAAGAACTGAAGACTTTGGAACGTTGTATCCGAATGCAAAATCAACCTAAAATTTAAAACTATTTTCACAAACAAAATGTCCAATATCTAATGAAACGGTTGCAACGATTAATGAACAATCCCAACAGCGTCGCAAGGTAGACTAAAATCCATTTACTAGCCGTGTGCACTTATATAAAGTGTTATGAAAGAGAGTACGTCGCCGTAGTTCATACAGTAAATGGAAGAGTTCTCCTTCTCTGTATGTTTACAAATAACACTCCATGAAAATCCGTTTCGCTTTCGTAATTCAAAGAAGAGAAACATTTAGTTTTCCGTATGAAGCTTCATACATTTGGTGATGTATTGTATCGAACGTACTATAATATGAATTGAGAAGAATTCTTGGTTGCGCATATCTCTTTTAAGCCCTACATTCCACTTCTTTTTCTGCTCTTTCACTGTGAACCTGTTACATTGCCTTTTCTCATTTTGTACATGGTTTTCGTCTAACAGCTGACTAATCGTGGTTTTTCAAAACAAAAGAGATCACTTATTCAGCAAAATTCATTTATAATTCATTACTGCAGAAGAAACAACCGATTTGTACTCGATTCGGCCATGCAACGCAATTTGTCGATGTTGCCGAATCCTATAACAAACTGAAAATGAAAAAACAACATCTATAAAATGTACACGATACTACAAAAAATCGCTGTAAACTAGTACATTTTTATGGTAAGGGACACACACACACACACTTGTTGATTTCGTGTCAAAAATCGTTTTCACCACGTTCAACACGTATACATAGCTGTGGTGAAAGCGATTTTTGATACGAAACCTGGAACGGTCGAGAGATGTGAAAGATTTTTGCAAGTTATCATGCTCGGAGCGGTAGCGGAGAGCGTGACGCAGTCCCCACACCCCAAAAAAAACGTCCACAAACCCAAAAACCTCCATACAAAAACCTTTGGGACAAGGAGCCATATATAGGCAAACTTTTGAGTTTTTTCCCCTCGCCCCCTTCCCCTCCAAATTATATTAAAAAAATTACGTCGGCGCAGCTTTCCAACAAGCCCTCACTCATCAAAATCGGTTGAAAATTGGCTGACATATCGCCAATCAAAGATGACCAATTCCTATGGAAAAATGGTCAAATTACCTTTGTAGTTAATAACAATTTTATTCCTGTGTGGTGTGTCAACGATCTATCTATGTATCTATCTACTTTTTTTTTCTCGAGAACGGCTCGAGCGATTTCCTTAAAATTTTCAGGGAACGTCAGTCTCGGCCCCAAATGAAAAATTTCATATGCCGCTTTTCCGGGAAAATTCTGGAAAAGCCGTGGCATGTGGAAAAGTGTTCAAAGTGGTAATGCACGGAGTTTTCGAATTTTAGCTGCGAAATGACGATAGCTAGAGAGTTGGTTTCTTCGGGAAAGTTATAGAGTTTGGTCAGGAGAATTTTTTGGGATCCTAAGAAAATGGCTGCCAGCGGTCAAACTGGCGCCATCTTGAATTTTCCCAAGCAATAAATTAGGTTTTTTTTGGTTTTCGAATTTCAGCTTCGGAACGACAATACTTAGAGAGTTGGTTTCTGCGGAAAAGTTATAGAGTTACGTCAGGACAATTTTTTGGGATCACAAGAAAATGGCTGCCATCTGTTATAGCGGCGCCATCTTGGATTTTCGTTTATGCTTTTTCGGTTTTCGAATTTTAGCTCCGCAATGACACTACGTAGAGAGATGGTTTCTTCTAGAAAGTTATAGAGATTCATCAGGAGAATTTTTTGGTATCATTAGAAAATGGATGCCAGCTGTCAAAGTGGTTCCATCTTGAATATTTTGCTATCTTCTGAATTAGAATAGCTAGACTGTTGGTTTCTTCGGGAAAGTTATAAAGATTGGTGAGGAGAATTTTTTTGATGAATAGAAAGTAGGTTTGCCGAGGCGCGGAAGTTGGTCAAAATCGAGGCGAAAGTTTTCGCCAAAAAATTTTTTTTCGTCGGAATCGGTAGATATTGACTTGGGCATCGTTTTGATGAATAGGAAGTGGGGTCGCCGAGGCGCGGAAGTTGGTCAAAATTGAGGCGAAAGTTTTCGCCAAAATTTTTTTTTCGTCGAAATCGATAGATATTGACTTGCGCATCATTTTGATGAATAGAAAGTGGGGTCGCCGAGTCGCGGAAGTTGGTCAAAATCGAGGCGAAAGTTTTCGCCAAAATTTTTTTTTCGTCGGAATCGATAGATCGGAGAAAAATTTTTTTGGAGAAATTTTTTTTCTAAGCATTCCTCAAATATGCTCTGCTAACATCTTTTCTGAAAACTTCCAAAACGACTGATATCACAACAAAAACCTCTTAAAAGGTAAAGTGTGACGCAGTCCGAAAGTCCGCTTCCAAAATTAATGATATCGCTTGAGGTGACGCTGTCGCTGATAATACGCAGAAGTTTGTTTGAACGGAATCTTGTGTTCAAAGTTTAAATTTCCTGAAAAAATTACAGCGCTTTTTTTACAACAAAATTACGTTGTGTTAAAAAAATTGCGTCACAAATGCCGGACCCAACGACGAAATAATTTTTCTGTACTTTCAGTTTTTGCGCTGCAAAAATTTGACTTTTGTTTCTTATTGCGTAGATTGTTTAAGGTAAATTTAAATTTTTGCGTGTAAAAACTGAAAGTATTGAAAAATTATTCCGCTGGTGGGTCCGGCATTTGTGACGCAATTTTTTTAACACAACGTAATTTTGTTGTAAAAAAAGCGCTGTAAATTTTTCAGGAAATTTAAACTTTGAACACAAGATTCCATTCAAACAAACTTCTGCGTATTATCAGCGACAGCGTCACCTCAAGCGATATCATTAATTTTGGAAGCGGACTTTCGGACTGCGTCACACTTTACCTTTTAAGAGGTTTTTGTTGTGATAAAAATAGTTGATTACAGTGGGGGGTGTGGAAGCAAACCGTTACTGAATGATCAATTTTGTGAAATGAGCCAAATTCAAGAGGGTGTTCTTAAGAATTTTTAAGAGTTTTTAAACAGTTTTTAAAGCGAGTTACTCAAAAATACACGAATGAGTTTGCGAGTGTCACGAAATGATCCAGAATGGATGACTTACTAAGCATGCCCCACGATATGTTGTTTTAATCGGTGTCCCATCCGAAAACGCGTCATCACATGTAGATATAAATGTTATGAGATTTGATTGATTTATTATTTGGGTTGCCCCTCGCGCAAATACAAAGACTACAAAAGACATAAAATTAATAATAATAGTACAAACGTAGTTACTACTGCGAGAGGCCTAGTGCCGAGGCCACCCTTGTTGTGTCCATTGCGCTCTACCTATGGTTGATTGGTCTATGGTTGGTTTATGTTTGGTGATGATGTGTTTGTCGTGTGGTATATGTGTGTGTATTTTGGTTTCGTATCAGTTTTATAACTGTAACGTCCTTTCTAGCCATTTGCTCTCTGTAATAAAAGATAGCACATTGGGTAGTGGCACTGCTTTAAATTCATCTAGTATGATCTAGAAATCTCCTAGATGTTTTGTTCTGAGACTAGATAATGCCATGCAGTGGCATAGGAAATGTTTTGCTGCTTCCGGTACGTTACCGCACCTTCTGCAGCAGGGGTCATCGTTGAGTCCCATCTTATTCAGATGATATCTCAGGTTAATGTGTTCGGTTAGCACTCCGACTAACAGTCTCAAGCATTTCCTATTCAAGCTCAAAAGATATTTGGTGGTTCGCCAGTTGCATCCCTCCAACATCTCTTTGGATTGTCTACAGTTTTGTAGTTTAATCAAAGTTTTTTGGTGTCCCTCTTCTGCTTCCTGCTTCAAAAGTCTCACCATTGCCTCGACATGAACGCCTAATACTGGCTCTTTCATTTCCCCAGAACCCATACCAGGGACACCTGATAGTTCTCTGATAAGGTTTCCATGCCTTCTCTTGTCTCTAGGATTGATTTTGCTGAGAATTTGTGAGATGATATCGCTTCTATAGTCGATTCGCTATCTGCGCAGATAACTATCATTTTTTCCCACTTGTCGGTGGAGTTCCATTTTCTCACTCCATCCTCTCGGGTATCACCGTGTCAAAACCTTTGTTAGGCCGCAAGGTGGTTTCTATGTGGTCACTCGGCATTTCTATTTCTTCCGATCAGGTCAACTAAAATGCTCGCATGTCCCTCATTTCTACCTGCCGCTATTCAGTGTCCACTCCTGTACAATCTCGCTACTGTTATCCTGGCTTGCTGTTTGACGAACAAACCAATGGGACACTGCGATAGTAAAATCTCCAACGTCGCCGTCGGGGTCGACGTGATTACTCCAGTCACACTGAGATAAGCGAGTCTCTGTATTACAGCTAGTTTTTTTTTCTATCGATTTAGTGCTCTGTGTGACCAAAACATACAGTCGTAGCTTAAGATTGGTGTCACAATTGCTCTATACATCAAGTATAGAACTGAAGGCTTTAGACCTCAGCTCTACCCGAATGCTTTCCTGCACTGCCAGAAGACTCTAACCGCTTTATTGATCCTCTCTTCTATGTGAGGATTCCATGTCAACTTCTCATCTTGTATGACTCCAAGATGTTTTACCTTCTCTGTCGTTACTAGCTGAGTTGTTATGAGAAGTTTCCGGTGGGGGCGCTAAACATACACGCAATGATCAACTTCATACATACATACATACGCATGTAATGACAAATTTTCGGTGAGACATTGATTTAAATCGATTTTTTTAGCGCGTAGTCTTACGGCATAAAATATTCTCCTCCACTATGGGCTCCAAACGAAAGAATAAAATCTCCACCCTTCCACTTTATCCTCTTTTCGATCATGTAGCTTTCATTTACGATCAAATTTCATTGACCTCAAGGCTTAAGCTCAGTTTTGGCACTTTGCAGGACCCGGGGAGACGAGTAAAAATTGTCAAAAACCATTACAGGAAGTCAAGTTCGAAAAAGAATTAAATCGAGCTAATAGCTCAGTAGATATGGCCAACAACAACCGATTCTGGGTGGAAAAATATAATTTTATTTCTCGTAAATTTCATTCATCTCATACTACGCCATAAATTGTAGAATTTCCTGCAAAAATTTTCCAAAATTGCTTTGCAAAATGTAAATTGGATTTCGTTGTCACTCCATTTCTTTCAGAAATCACATTAGAAAATCTTACACGATTAATCCATTTACACATAAAATTCTCTCTTTACGAAACATGTTATCGACAAAAAAAAGCTAATAATAACAACTTGGAAAATCGATTCTGACCGAACTATTTTTTGACATATATTCTCAAAAAAACCTGATCTTACGAAAAATTCTAACAATCTACAAAAATTAGCTATATCGTCTAGGATTGTCTGGCCGTTTTTAGAATTTCTGTAAATGGAAAATATATTTTTAACATAATTTTAATTTGTTCAGAATATCATCTCGATATAAGTTATCGGCATTGTCGTTTCGGGAAATCAAGTTATGTTTTTTTAGAATTATCAGTTGAAAGTTCTTCCCTTAATTAAAATACATTTAAATAAATTTTGGAAAAACGATAAATTTTAAGAATTCCAAATTAAGATCCACTAACATTTCATTGAGTTCGTCTTTCTTGTTTTATTCATTTTTTTTTTTTTTTGTTAAATGTCTGAATAATTTATTGGCAAAATATTTCGAATGCGTCCAGTCAACGCTGTTTTATTGCATTGAATTTATAAGCCGCATAAATTATAAAGCATGACATTCAAGAATTAAGATTTTTGATTATCAGTTTTTAGAGACTTTCTTGAGAAGTTCATAAAAAATGGAAAAATGGTTAATGTTCTCCTATTTACACATATTTTGTAATTTCGGGATCTGAGCAAAGCCTAGTCGGACACAGGAGTCGTTCGGACACGTTTAGAGGATGTGGGACAGGTCTAGAAGTAGGACAAAGAGAATAAGAGATCAGATTAAATCGAATTTAGCGATTAGAATGCTCCCTTTAAAAAGTCAATCCATTCCTTAGACGTGTGACAGGGTTGTGTGGAGGGGCTAGTTTATCATATCACGGCTGGCGCAGTGGTTAGCGTACCAGCCTTTCACCAAAACACTCGGGGTTCAAATCCAATGTCGGACAAACTTCACATGGAATTTTTCTATAAAGTGTATCGTATAAGTACATCTCCTAACGTTGACTCAAGCTTCAAAAGTTGGGTATGAATCGTATGACGTAACCCATATACGATGAATTTGTGTACGAAATATCTAAGCCTACATTTAGGCGCGAAAATAGTCAAACGACTAACGATTCTCGGAGTAATTGCATGATGAGATAGACGCTACTTTCGCATTATTCTGAGACGTGGTTCGGAAGTCACGTTAAGCCGGTGGTCCAGACGACACTTGTTATTAGCTATAGAAATCTGTAAATGGAGTCTCTAAAATACAAATACAAATTCCACCATCACTACCTAGAAAGCTTGGTGGGAGATTACACCATCAGTACCTAGGAAGCTTGGAGTGAAATTGTCCTTTTCACTAACTACAATAACAATAACGCTTCACCTTCTGTATTATAAAAATATCATCGTCTTTAACGACATACATTTTGGTTTTGTGTAATTCCCTTGACTGAAAGTCAGGGTCTTAGGCCAGAAAATACTAAAAAATATCTATAACCAGGTAATCTATGATTGATTGTTGAAAATGTATGAAATATTATGAAAAGCGTTAAATGCCTTCAACCATTGCCTTGTCCGCACGATAACTTCACCGATTTTCAAAAACTTTTTTTTAGCTCCCGCGGAATTCTGTGAACTTACTGCGTATGTGCTGTGGACGTACTCATGCAAGTATACTTTACATTTTACTGCGTATTATTATGTAAGTCGTTTTTAGTTAGTATTTGTTTGTGTATAAGAGTTGCAAGTGAGAAGACTATGTAGGTATTTCAAGTGCGAATAGAAGAAGATGGAAGGATAGATCAAGTTGATAGTAGGCTAATAATCAACTGACTGTTAAGAGCACATTGAAAAAATATAAACTTTCAAATTTGCGATGTTCGATTTACGTAAAAAAAAAAATATGAAAATATAGCTCATGATGACTCTTCCTCGAATAATAGATGAATCAGAATTTAAAAAGTTTAAGTATGAAGGTCGAAAGTTGCTCTGAAAAATCATCGCATTCCAAGTTCGAATGTGATGTTATTTGAGAGCAAATTCATACTGAAACTTTTTGAATTCTGATTCAGCTATTTTTTATGTAGGTGTCATCCATTCTCAGTACATGAGCTATAATTTTGAATACCTTTTTTACGCAGGATTCTCTTCTGAAAAAACATCGCAAATTTGACAGTTCACATTTTTGCGACGTGCTCTTAAGTTGATAATTAGTCAATTAAGTCAAACATTTCAAACAAACAATAACTTCGTTTTACACATCGTATTAGAGCGCAGTAAATTTACAATTCGTATGTATAAATACTATAAGTATTGATGATTTTACTTGATCGTGGGATTAATACAGGGTGAATTTTTCCTCTGCTTTTCGATCAAATAAGAATTTTCATCAATTCACCAAAATGCTCACATCTCCTACAAATGGCTTGTTTGCTGCGGTATAGTGTGGACCAAGTATACGCATTAAGTACGTTGGAGAGAGTCACATCTTTCTGTGAACTTACTGCGTATGTGCTGCGGACGTATTCATGCAAGTTCGACACGTATTCTGTGTACATCGAAAAGAAGTATTCAGAAGTGTCAAGTTTTGGGAAATTCACCAATTTTATGCGTTAGACGTGTCGCTACTGTGTAATATCTTCAGCAACTGCAAGATGTTTATTTTTCCTTAGACTGAATTCAAAATATTTTTCTATAACATTCCGCAGAATATCGAAAACGCCGAAAATCGAGTTTTTACGAAATTTTTTTATGAGCTTCAAGTTTTAGGTTTTTTTATAAGTCTCTAGCCCAAACTCTCTAATTTTTTAGATCAACAAATATGTTTTGTAGCCGTATGATCGTCAATTTTCATACTTACTCCTTTCGTAGTTGGTAGAGTTAGTTCAAAAATTAAACAGTGTGTTTGTTGGCTGAAGAGCAGAAATTTTAAATATTCAAATGATGATTATATTGGCTGCGCTGCGAATCGCACCGCGTAAGGTTTGTATGAAAATACAACTGGACTAACTTTTTTTGTTTTTGTTAAGTTTAATTTTCATACAAACCTTACGCGATGTGATTCGACGCATCGACCTGATTCGCTCAAAAGGTAGGACTTAGTAATTTAGAGATTTTACCGTTAAACTTTTCTCATTCGTATAAATCTAAGAATAAAACCAGACAAGCAGTAATTTTGAAAATATTTCGAGTCAAATCAAACGCTTTTGTTTTAAATTGTACCAAAATTTGGTATAATTTAAAACAAAAGCGTTTGATTTGACTCGAAATATTTTCAAATATTGCAATTGTGCCGTATTCCGCGTCTACACACATTTTTTATCGATAAGAAAATAAAATGCGTAAATGCAACGAAGCAGTAATTGATCGGAGGAAATGTTAATTTCTTTATAAACAACGCGAAAACATCTCTGACGAAAAAAACTAGAATATTTCATGGAATTTCCTAATAAACCAGAAACCAACTAAAACTTTTTGTATACAAGAAAATTATAAAATTAATTTTTCAATTTTATTACTATTTCGTGCATATCACGTGGTTTTTCAAATTTAATTCGAATTAATGTTTAAAATTTTTGCTAATCACTTAACATTCAAAAAAAAATGCTGTACCAGAACTCAGACCGGTAATAAAAAATGTTTGTCAGTGGAAAAACCAACACTTTAAATTTTTGTTTCTGTTATTATTTCCAACAATATTTGGAACCTTTTGGTGCCATTGACCTAAAATTCGGTCGCATCAAATGTGCAATTTTTTACTTGTAACGAAATGTAAAAATACGAACAGACAATCGTTGTCAGTTTCTTTCAAACTACAGCAAACTCTTCCCAGATCCATTAACTATGTTGTGTTTATAATGCGGAGAAAAAAAGTGAGGTTGAGTGAAGCCACTTTTTCAGTGATATCTTCTACACGCCATTTACTAAGAAACTGGAAAATTATTTAAGGTAAAGGACAAAAATGTCATACATCATCATCATAAACTTTAACGACCAATAACACGGTTATGTATTCATGCTGCAATGACAGAGAGCTGATATTTTTTCTAGGACCAACGTCTTCACAGATATACACTCATGATCTTTTATTTCTACCATGTGACTCGGACCAGCTGGTTTGAGCGTTATACTAATGACGTTGTTTATGTGTTGGATATTCGAATTCGAATTCCAAGGCAATAAAAATTGTTTTCGGATTGGTGCTTATAAAATTACTTTAAACATCAAACGAGGGGGTAGTCACGTTGATTTAATTTCATATGAAAAGTCGCACATCGCCTGTTGTGATTACCCCTTCATATCGATCTAATATGTGTCATCTATCAATGTAAACATTAAACTACATGACATGACTTTAGTTTTGTTTTGATTATGGCAAGCAAAAGTGATGTTTTTAAATTTGTTCTTCCCTTAAATTAATAATAACAACAATACTTCAATGTAGAATTTATAATTCCTGTAGAACAGTGAAGTGAGAAAAGAAATATTTCTAGGATGTGATATGAACCTAACGGTGAACGTTTTAAAGATTAACTTCAATGAAAACTTTTGTTTTCGTTTCTTTTTACACTTATTGCATGCTTTGAACATTGCAAAAAATCCAATTGAATCAAATATTGAGAAATTTTTCAGTGTTGTTTGATATTTAGAAATATATCTAAAAGAACATTTTGAAAAATAATTTTGCCATAATCAAAACAAAAAATGCTATGCGGACCCGTACGAATAGCAATGCGTTGCAATGAATGTCGAAATTTTAATTATATTTTATTTTCATAAAATCGCATTGCAATATGAGAAATTCGGGGTCATAAAACATATGCAGGGGACACGTACATATCAGAATAGACTTGGCAAATAGAATAGATGTTGCAAAAAGATTCGAACGAATCAAAGTAAATGTTGCCTCTACTTTTAAGTGTATGAAATTACGTCGACATTAAATTGGATCGGAAATTGCCGAAAGGGCCATATTGAAATACCCGTCCGAAGAAACGGCGCAAAAAACATCTCCAATCCTTAAAAAGGTCCGAAATTAAAAGAAAAATGGAAAATATTTGAAAAAAAAAATGGCACTAGGCCCGATCCATATTTCCATGAACAAAAAATTTCGCCTCTTTTTTGTCTGCAACATTGCAAAAAAACCTCATCATTCAAGAAATATTTACAAAAAACCACCAAATATCGTGTAGGATCGCGTAGCGTGAGTTGGGTCCACATTGAGGACTCTATATCCCGAACCACTCAACAGATTTTGACTAATTTAATTTTCGTGATTTTCTGATGTCCATATCTTTTCTTTAAAACCTCCAAGAGCGATTTCCATTCTAATTTCGCAGAGATATAAGTCAAAAAGTCCCACCAACCTTCAAAGAACCACGTTTTTTACCACTTTATCGACCGTAACTTCGAAAGTTTTCGATCGATTCTCTCCAAATTCAATCTCGTACATAATTTTATGATTATCTTTCAGTGAAAATCGGATAAGATTTACCCGATTTACGTAGAAAAAACACGTTGGGCCCTGGGAGAGATTCAGTTTAAGGGCCCTGGCTGAGCCCAAAAGCTCAAAATTAAAAAATCTTTCTTCCATAAAATGTCAGGCATGACCAGGCCCTTCCAACAAAAAAAAAGTTGAAAATCAGAAAAGATTTACTAAAGTTATGTACAAAAGACCAAAACCAGCCGATAGTGCCCAGATTTTTCGATTACCTTCCAAGGAAAAAAAAAGTTTTTGAAAATCGGTTGAGTTTTACTCGAGTTATCGTGTTGACAGACGAACGGACGGACATTTTTTTTATTGTTGATTCGTCATCTAAGGACCATGATCGAAGCTCCCTCCCCTACTCACGGGTATTAAATTGAACTTTATCAATGTCAACTAAAGTTCCTTCATTCTACGCACACCATCCTACAACGCTCATCCTTTTAAATTCTTTTTGAATAAATCCAAAGATACATATTTGTAAATTAAATATTTGAATTTGTGAAATACAACAATAGCTCGAAACTTCAAGTTTCGTGAAAATTTTGAATTTTTTGACGAAAATCCAAGTTTTCAGGGAAATCCAAATCTTCATTAAAATTCCAATTCCAAAAAGATTTACAAAAATAACATTTTGAAAAAAAATTAGACTTTCAAGGAAACTAAAATGCTTTAAGAAAATTCAAGTTTTCAAGAAATTGCGAATTTTGAAGGAAACCGAAATTCGGAACTCTCACTTGAACTCGATGTGTTTCATAATTTAATATAATTGCAAATTTCGTTTAATAATTAAAAGGGAAACGTGACATTTCTCCGCCGCAAATAACACCTGGAGTGTTATTAACGCCCGCCCGTGCGTTATTACCACCTACACTCCGGGCACTAATAACGCCCGTAGTGTTAATAACACCCGCACTCCGGGTGCTAATAACGCCCGGGGCGTTAATAACACCCACATCCGGGCGCTAATAAAACCCACATTCCGGGCGCTAATAAACCCGCACTCCGTGCGTTATAACGGCCAGCTATAATTCGCTACACGCTCATGATTGACTTTTATAAAGTTTTCATGTGATTTTTTGATTTCTTATTGACAACTAAATATAAAAGAGCGTTTCTATATATCAAGAAAAATATTCTTCCATCTAGTGACATTCTGTATGATTCTCTCAATCAATCCAGTGACGTTCTGTATAAGGAACTCTTTCTAGTGACATTCTGTATAAGGAAAATGCTTCTCTTAGTCAATCCCTTCTAGAAACATTCTGTAAGGAAAATTTTCCCCTTAGTCAAGTCTTTCTAGTGACATTCTGTATATGGAAAATGTTCCTCTTACTCAACTCCTTCTAGTTACATTCTGTATAAGTAAAATTTAGTGCGTGTCGCCTTGAAGCACTTCATATAAAATGTATTTTATGAAAATCGAAATCCAATGAAATGTGGTGAATTGAACATTATTGTATAGAAGTGAGCAATGCTCAAACATTATAAACAAGTCTGTTTTCACGAATGTCAAAATTTGACTTCGAATTCGATTGCTTATATTATAAAAATTTTATTTCACCTAAAACCTCTTTTGGCACACGACATTAACCTATAATATAAATGATTACAATTATTTTTCATATTATTATTCGTTCATTTCTACTAAAAGTCACTAATAGTTCACTAATAGCTCTTCTCGAACGTTTAACGTGACCTCTGGTGTTCCTCAGGGTAGCCATCTTGGCCCTCTCTTTTTCATATTATTCATGGACGACGCTACTAAAGTCTTCTCTACGTCAGTACGTCAGTTTACCTAATGTATGCTGACGACTTGAAAATTTTCATGAGAATTAAAAATGTTCTTGACGCAAGTGCTCTTCAACGTGACTTGAACAGGTTTCTACAATGGTGTAAAATCAACCAACTTTATTTGAACGTTGATAACTGTAAGGTAATCTCCTTCACACGAACGAGATCCAAGATTGAGTTTGGTTACAATATAGATGATGTTACGTTGACTCGTGTTAAGGTAATTAAAGATTTGGGACTCCTATTGGACCAAAAACTGACGTTCAGTAAACACATTGAATATATAATTGCAAAAGCATACTCAATGCTTGGCTTTGTTATGAGAACTTGTAAGCAATTTAAAAATATTAAAACTTTAAAAAGTATATACTATGCCTATGTCC
>CM055405.1:64042351-64060817 GCA_029228625.1 Pseudolycoriella hygida
GTTGCAGACGGTGAACGTGGAACAGGGGGGAAATGGTATACGGGGAACTTGGAATACGGGGAACTTGGAATACGGGGAACTTGGAATACGAGAACTTGGAATACGGGGAACTTGGAATACGGGGAAAGTTGAATACGGTGAACTTTGCATACGGTGAACGTGAGATACGGGGGAAGTGGAATACGGCGGAAGTGGAAAACGGTGAACGTTGCATACGTTCCACGGAGGAGGTGGGATACGGGGGAAGTGGTATAAGGGGAACTTGGAATACGGGGAAAGTTGAATATGGTGAACTTTGCATACGGTGAACGTGGAATACGGGGGAAGTGGAATGCGGGGAAGTGGAATACGGGAGAAGTGGAATGCGGGGGAAGTGGAATACGGGGGAAGTTGAATACGGGGAAGTGGAATACGGTGGAGTGGAATACGAAGAAATAGAATTCGGGGAAAGTTTAATACGGCGAACTTGGAATGCGGTGAACGTTGAATACGGGGTAAGTGGAATGCGGGGGAAGTGGAGTACGGGGGAAGTTGAAACTTTACTCATCATTATTTAAAACGAAAAAAATATGGCTCTCTTAATAGACAACACGCGAAAATGATAAAGCCTGCGTAGCCCCTAGGGGCGGGGGTTCGACTCGTCCCAAAATTATAAGAAAATATAAATTTCTAGAAAAATTTTAAATTATCAAAAAAATTAAAAATTTCAAAAGAATTAGACTCTCTAAGAAAATTGGAGTTTTATTAGATATGCGAATCACCGAAATAATCGAACTTTCTGCAAAATTAAGCTTTTAGAAAGTAATTTCTAAATCCAACATTAAATAAAAAATAATGCGAAGAAACAAATATCGATCTATTCCGAAATTCGCTAACAACAGAGTCATCAAACAAATGTGCAAAAATTTTAAGTCAG
The DNA here is from genome assembly GCA_029228625.1 of Pseudolycoriella hygida. Lineage (NCBI taxonomy): Eukaryota > Metazoa > Arthropoda > Insecta > Diptera > Sciaridae > Pseudolycoriella > Pseudolycoriella hygida. Next base: position 64,043,268 of record CM055405.1, read on the forward strand.
AGAAAGTTTGAATTTTACAAAAAAAATACGCCAATTAACGAACTCAATGAAACTGCATTATCGATATACATTTAGCAAAAGCCAAAAGCGACAACACTAAAACTGGGCGTAGGTTTTAGATCTCAAAGAACTCGCAGAACCCACAAATCGCAAGTTTTGTATAATTTTTCATTTGGATCGATTGTAGTTCAAACTTTCTAAAAAACTTTACCTCATCAATTTTAGTCATTTTTTGGCTGAGATACGATTTTTCAAAGCCAAAATTTCATCGAAAAAATGACCTCCGCGAAAATTTTTTTCGACTTTATACCGGTATATCGAAGAAACCTTGCTCCGAATTTGGAATCCAAAAGTCTCAAAAACGTCTTTGGAGTATTTTAAACATTTCATATTAACATAATTTTCCTTTTCGAACTCGACGAAAAATTTCCCTCTAATGTCGAAAATTTCATTACACTCTGAAAAACGTCTACGAGAACCAAATCTGTATGAAAAATAATCAATGTTTTTGTTCAAAAAAATCGTTTTAAGTCAATTATTTGATTAACAAAATTGTTTCTTGTGCTCTTGTGAGTGATGGGGCGACCGAAAAAAATTGCCAAGTAGGCCATGGCGGCGCCACCAGCGCTTTTTAGTAAAAAATTTACACTTTGTGCGAAATCTATCAATCATATTGGGTTGCTATGAAAGACAAAGCTGTTCTTTGTTGTGTGAGGGTGGTGGGGTGATCAAAATTATGGCTGCCGTTGATGGTGGCACCACCAGCGCGTTTTTACCAGGATTTGAATTTATCAGATTGGGTCGGTCCATCTCTGGTCCTTGAAACACAGAAAAATTATTTCGTCGTTGGCTCTGGTATTTGTGACGCAATTTCAAACATTTTAATTTTTTAAAAAGTTTTTTTTGCATCGTCATTTCTTGCGTATTTTCAGCGTAAGCGTCACCTCCACTGATATCATCAGTTTTGGAAGTGGACATTAGGGACTGCGTCACACTTTACCTTTTAAGAGGTTTTTGTTGTGATATCAGTAGTTTTGGAAGTTTTTTGTTTTGTTTTGGTTTCTTGACCATTTCATTTGAACACCTCCGATATTGACCAACTTCTGCACCTCGGCGACCCCACTTTCTATTCATCAAAATGATGCTGAGGTCAATATCTATCTATTCTGACGAAAAAAAATTTTTGGCGAAAACTTTCGCCTCGATTTTGTGACCAACTTCCGCGCCTCGGCGACCCCACTTTCTATTCATCAAAATGATGCGCAAGTCAATATCTATCGATTTCGTCGAAAAAAAATTTTGGCGAAAACTTTCGCCTCTATTTTGACCAACTTCCGCGCCTCGGCGACCCCACTTTCTATTCATAAAAATGATGCCCAGGCCAATATCTATCGATTCCGACGAAAAAAAATTTTTTGGCGAAAACTTTCGCCTCGATTTTGACGCCTCGGCAAACCCACTTTCTATTCATCAAAAAAATTCTCCTCACCAATCTCTCTAACTTTCCCGAAGAAACCAACTGTCTAGCTATTCTAATTCAACGCCTTTATGCACTAACCAACTTTTACCATTGTTCTTCAATGGAAAAAGGTGATTGCTGCATAAAGTCACCGAATTTAGAAGATAGCAAAAAATTCAAGATGGCGCCGCTATGACAGCTGGCAGCCATTTTCTAATGATACCAAAAAATTCTCCGGATGAATCTCTATAACTTTCTAGAAGAAACCATCTCTCTAAGTAGCGTCATTGCGGAGCTAAAATTCGAAAACCGAAAAAGCATAAACGAAAATCCAAGATGGCGCCGCTATGACAGCTGGCAGCCATTTTCTAATGATACCAAAAAATACTCCTGATGAACATAAAATGTTAGTTTTGTCATTTTTTCTTGTTTTTCCTCTTCTTAACAATTTTTGCATATTATTGCTATATTATTCACACAACGAATTGCAATTCTGAGGAAAATTTCGGAATTTGCCAGGAAAGTTTTACAATGATCCTGATCCTAGCGAATTTGCAGAAAAAAGTCACATTTGCCCAGATGTGATTGGCAACTTCACCTATAGAAAGCAGGTGTATACCTAAAGTTTTGAGATGTGCACTCACCCGTTCAACAAGTTGGGTAGAAAAGCGAAAAGTGCCGAAGTCCACGTTTCCCGCAGCTCCCTGAGATTTTGCTTAATTGGAAAGAACTTTATTCGCTAGGTACAGTAATAGTAGATTACAGTGGGGGATGCGGAAATAAGTCATTACATGAGGGATTAATTTTGTGAAATGAGTCAAACTCAAGAGGGTGTTTTTAAGCAAAAAGCTTTTAAAACTGTTTCTTGACGAGTGTAGAGTTTGTATGCCGAGCCGAAGGCGAGGTATATAACTACAAGAGTCAAAAAACAGTTTTTAAAGCGATTTGCTTAAAAATGCACCAATGAATTTGCGAGTGTCACGAAATTAGCCAGAATGGATGACTTATTAAGCATCCCCCACTGTATGCTGTTTTACTTGGTGTCCCAACCGAAAACGCGTCATTACATGCAGATATGCATGTAATGAGAAGTTTCCGGTGGGGGCTAAATGTAATGAATAGCATGTAATGAATGACATGTAATGAATGACATGTAATGAACAATTTCCGTGAGGTGAACATATACATGTAATGAGAAGTTTTCGGTGGGACAACGAGTAAAAAATTGTTTAATTTTAAAGTGTCATCTATTTCTTCAAACTGGGTAAAAAAGGAATGAACCGGCTGTAGCAAAAAAATTATTTGCAGTAAACAATGTAAAACTATTGTGTAAATTAGAGGAATAAAAATCTCCGGCAACTCCCAGTTAATCGGAATAAAAACTCGATTTCAAATTAAAACTAACACATTTTTTGGAAAATAATTGTTGAAAATTGTATTAAACCTTAACATTACGCTTATGCTTACATTATGCTTTGATGCAAAAATGAAACCAGTGAATCTGATCGGACAATTGCTGTACGCACTCTTGAATTTTGCTAGCTTTTTTCTAATATTCAGGATGGATATGGCAACCAATACAACGCATTACGAAATATAATGAATACATGTTAGTATTTACCACTTCGTACTTTTACAAATATAATAATTTAAACGATGTTCTTCTTTAGGCTGAGATCAAAAATCTTCATTTCATCATTTTAAATAGTTTTTAATAAAAGAAACGCTTTTCGATGCATGACCGATGGATGATTTGAATGGTTTTCTTTAGTTTGGATTGAATTAATGCTTAGCGTGAGAGAAATAATGATTCTCAGTTCATCTTACGGTTTTCATAAAATCATTGAGCAAACGAAAATTACATCTTTCATACATTTCATGATATTCTTTTAGTCAAACAAGAAGTACAGTATATTACATGGCTTAATTGTTCTTTTTTTTCGACGAGTAAGGAGCTTGCATAAAACCACACGAGTCTAAATAACAATTTGCCAACCATGTTATAAGTTATTTCACTTACTATGTGAAGTGAGGTTGCTTTAATATATGTTATGCTACACGGAAAAAAAATCACACTTTGGGCCAAATAAAAAGCCTTTAATTTGGCACAACTATTTATTTATTCATTCCAAATAAATGACTTATTTGGTACGAATGATTTTTGATATTTATTCGTGATGAATAAGTACTTATTTGTTACAAATAAATTTAGAACAAATGAATTATTTATTTAGCACGAATAAATTTCGGAACTTATTTGTGACAAATAAGTTAATATTTGGGATAAATAAATAAATTATTTGTTACAAATGTATTGCGTTAATATTTGTCGCCAGTATTTTTTTTATTTGTTACGAATATTTATTTATTCGCGACAAATGATTGTTCGTTTATTTTTTTTTTTTCGTGTACTGTTGAGATAACCCAAATATTACACTCGAGTACATAAGACACGAACAAGTTAGCGAAGCGAACGCGTGTATGTGTCTTATGTACAAGAGTGTAATGTGAGGGTATCTCTACAGTAGCATATAATATTTTATCATATCGGCCACAATAGCGTTTTGTACACGAAGCCTAGGTAGCCGTGCGGGCTAGAGCGTAGGATTGTTTTTTTCAAATTTGTTCATATTCAATGCCCAATGTTCGAATCTTGGTGGATGAATTTTTTTTTTCAATGAGGAATTACATACATACATCATACGGTGAATGATCTAATTTAAAATTTTGATTTTTTTCTATAATGAAAAAAAGAAATACGTGGCATTCGCATGCATACTACGATCGTACGTTTTGTCTTTGATAACAACGAAATTCATTGTATGTGTAGTAATTCGAAACACAGGCATACTGTGTCGTACGCTTTATGTACATTTTAAATTCAATCACGTTAGCTGTAACGATACAAATAACATTTCGTTGTTTTATGAAGATGCGGTGGTCGAGTGGTTAGCATGGTTTGCTAGCAACTCGAGGGTTCGAAGTTCGAGACTCGTCGGGGACATGGTTTTTTTTTTCTTTAAAAATTTCTAGAGTAAAACATTTTGTTCTAGGGTAATAATAATTCAAAGTAAAATGAAAGTCCCTAGGCAGCACCTAATACATAAAATAAGGTACTGCATATCCCTTATATACGGAAACACTTAATATACTGTATGGAAGGGATATTCCGATGTGATAAAAGATTTATACTTTTTTGTACTTTCAAGCGAGGTATTAAGTGTTCCAGGCACGAGTTCCTGAATGCATACTGAAATATTTTTGCTTATATCTCTACATTTATATTTAAAAGACGGGCGGACAACGACAAGCTGCCCGTTTTCAAAATGAACAGGAACGCGGGCAGCCAAATAGTGATATCCACACATCTCTAAATGTATACAATTAGATTTTGCATTTATTGGTTCAATAAAATTTTAAAAACGTTTATGAAATTCTCTTAAAAAGTTTTTAATATCGTTACCGATAAAAAATTTAATTTCGCACATTGTGTATGAATTGTTATTTTGAAATAATTGTAGTATTGGAGAACGTCAGCAGTTGTAAACAAAAACAGTTAATCCAACGAAAACGGAAACGGACACGGTAAATGACATATATGACAGCAAACAGAGAGATGTGAAAAATCTTATAGAAACTGAAAATAGCAAAACTTTACAAAAAAAAAGTGTAAAACGAAATACATGACGCTCTAATCAACTATATATTATATTTTAACTTAAAACTCATTTCTCCATTTATTCTTTCTGATTTTTAGTAACTAATGACAATATCAAATCACACATTCTTTTTCTTCCCTCAATTTCAGCTACAGTTTTTAAATGGAGGATCTCCAACTCTTTTTCTTTATTTTTTACCTCCTTTTCACGTATTCGAATTTCGAATCAAGAGTTATAATATCCGCCGGAGAGGGCTTTTGCATATTACTGCAACGACTATCTTATCCGAATACAATAGGTAATCCAAGTTATTTGGTGTTTTAATTCTTTATTTTCTAAAATGTTGGACTTAATAGATACGTAGAAATCATGAAGAGCTTTCCGAAAAGTCGCAGTTCGTTGAGCGAAATAATAAATTTGATGATAAATCATATCTTACATGAAAAAGGCCACGTCCTGAAAAATTTTAACCAATATTACCTGTCACGTCAGCTTATTGATACATTATGCGAAAGTATTTCTCAGAAAGGATGGCATTATGAACGATGCTTCGGATTCATTGATGGCACGGTGAAACCTGTTTGTCGCCCAACCTATCATCAGAGAGAGGTACTTTAAAGGTCCCCGCTCAGTCGTCCGCTTAGCTCTCCGGATTGTCTTCGTGTCCTCTCCGTTTGGTAGTAAAACAATTGAAAAATGTCAAACGGAGGGGACACGGAAACAAAATAGAGCTAAACGGACGATTGCGCGGGCACCATAGCTTGTACAGGAAATTTAATTGGAAAATGTTTAATTTTCTCTACGATTATCAATACTACAACGGTCATAAAAGGGTCCATCCGCTTAAATATCAATAAATGGTGTTACCAAATGGAATAATTATGAATATGTTTGGTTCAGCGAAAGGGCGGCGTCACGACGAATACATTTTAGGGAGAAGTGACCTGCTTGGCAAATTGGAATCCCAGTTTGGTACATGGGAATGTCCGCCGTACCTCTCCGGTGACTCAGGCTATCCACTTCCAAAATATACAATAACACCTTTTAAGGAGAACCTTACTCAAAATCAAAAACGAGTCAACAAACGCATGAGTAAGGTTAGGGTGTCGGTAGAATGGGGCTTTGCCAAAATTATAGTTATTTCCATTCATAGACTACAAAACAAATCTAAAAATTCAAAAGCAACGTGTGGCTAATTTGTTCGAAGTTGCAACAGATTTAACAAATTGCCACACTTTTCTATATGGAAGTCAGACTTCGCACTTTTTTGGTTGTGACAACCTTGAAAGTAAGCAAAGGGTCGCTCTTAGAGTCGTTTATAGGTGGCCTTATAGGTATTCTAGTGAGTTTCTTTATTCAGACCATTGTCCAAACATCCTCAATGTTAGCAAATTATACACTTATGCGGTCTGCAAATTTGTGTTTGCGTCCACTAGAGGCCTATGTCACCACACTGTGAGTTTCAACAGGCCAATGCATGACTATCCAACTAGAGGATCTAAGCTACTGTACGTACCGTTCTCTAGGACTAACTTGGGAAAGCGCAGAGTCACTGTTGCTGGGGCGAGATTATTCAACGTATTACCTTTGAATGTACGGGGGGCATCACCTTCCCAACCTCAATTTTGTCGTTTACTGAAGTTGCATTTGTTGAGTACTTGAATTATTGCAATGTTGTTTTTTTTTTTATGTAGCTTTCGTCACAATGTGGTGAGGAGAAATGAAGGAGGAGAAGGGGAGAATGAGTGAAATGAGATGAAGATTGAAGTTGGTTAATTTTAACGATTACTCCTTGACTATGTTTGAGACTTCTTTTCTTTTTGTTTTTTTTTTTTTGACACTGTGTTTTCGCCCATTAACTATGAATTTAATATCCTTTATGATTTTTTTTATGTAGCTGATGTTTCTTTGATTTTGATTTTTCGCTTTGATTTTGCCAAATTTTCTTTTTTATAGATATTTAAGGTTCCTTCGAATTTTTGTGGGACCTTAATGATTTTTTCAAATGATGTTTTTCTTCTTTATAAATGAATCAATAAATATAAATAAAATGTACAGTTAGATGAATATTTGCATTTATTTAATTTATTTAAATAGACATAATTTAAAATTGAAATAAAAATTAAATGTTCGAACAATATCAAAAAAACTCTTAGAAATTTCATTTCTCTGCATCTCAACGCTGACATATATGTCAATTATCGTTTCCGTATCCGTTTTCGTTGGGTTTACTGTCTTTGTTTACAACTGCTGACGTTCTCCATTGTTTGCACTCCAATCATTGTCGTAGCTAGCACACTTAACTAGAGCAAGCTCAACCAACCATGAAGAATTAAACACCAAATTTTGCAAAAAGTGAAATTCAGTTTGTTTGTAACATCAAAAGTTTCGTTTAAGGAAAGACAATCTAACGAAACAAAACAAAACATGCTGATTTCGGCGTATCACGCCCTCACATACCAAACAAAGTAAGTGATTTCATCAGTATGTCTTGGAGGACAATGTGTATATCAGCGCAGACACAGAACAAATACAAATTTTGAACTTTCAGCGCTAGCTTTTATACATTGAAAAACTTCCGCAATCTATTAACAAAACTCTTCATTTTTGTTAATATTTTTGGAAGTACAGATGCGGCAGATTGTGAGATGGTTCATTTCTTGACCATTTACATTAAAAAATGAAAATCATCACTGGACTGCACAAATCTGGAAGTTCCATCTTAGATGGTATTAACTCCAGATGTTTTTGGCTTCCTCGGCGAACCGCACCACTACGTAATAAAGTACGCAAACTTGCTTTCAATGCTCACAGAGTGAAAAGAATGAAAAAGCTGATAGACAGACTTTTTATAAACTCCCATGGTAATAGACCACAAAGTAGTCAACATATGCCTTGGAGTACAATATTTCACGTTTTTGAAACCATTGCGCTACGAGAAAAACTCTCGACCGCGATTTCAACAACGGATTAAAGGCCGCTACCTTACTTCAATCGTTTAAGGAAAGAAAATCTAACGAAACAAAACAAAACATGCTGATTTCGGCGTATCACGTCCTCACATACCAAACAAAGTATGTGATTTCATCAGTACACCCATGTCTTGCAGGACAATGTGTATATCAGCGCAGTCACAGAACAAATACAAATTTTGAACTTTCAGCGCTAGCTTTTATACATTAAAAAACTTCCGCAATCCTGACTACTGTTCTCCCACATACTAACATACTAACTACTGTTTTCCTCGTACTACCGTTTTCCCCGTACTACTGTTTTCACCGTACCACTGTTTTCTTCGTATTACTGTTTTAATCGTACTACCGTTTACCCCGTACAAAAGTGTTCCCCGTACTACCGTTTTCCCACGTTCTACCGTTTCCACCGAACTAAAGTTATCACCGTACTAAAATTATCACCGCACTAAAATTTTACGCGTACTACTGTTTTCAGTGACTACTATTTTCCGACGTACTACTGTTTTCCCCGTACAACCGCTTGCTCCGTACTAAGGTTTTCCCCGTACTACCGTTTTCCCTATATAACTCATTATTAATACATTGAAATGAAATACAGTCAATCTTTAAAAATTGTAAAATTCAAGCAATAGTTTTGTGAGTTTTTGTGTTCTCGTTGTTTTGTGCTCACCATTCCAGGATTAAAACTTCATTCTCTCATAGAAAAATTTTCACAGTTTTGCGAGATCAAATGCGAAAAAGTGAAAAACCATGTTTCTGTTCACTTTTTCGACTATATCTCGGAAACCATTTGAAGCATCGGACATATGTACCTCTCAGGGGAGAAAAGCTTACGGAGATCGGTACAGCCGTTTAGAAAAAAATAACGGGACGGACAAAAGGACATTTTTTTGGTAGAGATTCGTCATCTCTAGACGATATTCCCGCCTCGATCTACCCCATGTCAAGATAAAATGTCTTGTAGTAAACGAATAATGAGAACATATGAAGGGACCCTTACGTATGAGAATAGATGCGGCAAACAGAGTTGATGTTACAAAAAGACTGGAACGTCTTTAAGTAAATATTGCGTTCACATAAGACTGTATTGGAAATTGCCCGTAGGGCAATATTGAAAAACCCGTCCGAAGTAACGGTGTAAAAAATTCTCCGAACGCACAAAATTGACCTCCCAATAGAGAAAAATGTTCTCCTCAATTTTGTCTACAACATAGCAAAAAACTATTTTTTGGGCTAGGGGCGACCTTAGTACTGACCTAGGGCCTTAAGTAGAGGCTTCGGATACATACTTCCATAGACAAAAACGTTTCCCTCAATTTGCTCTGCAACATAGCAAAAAACATTTTTTTATGTTACAAACAACACGTAGGGCCAGTACCGTATCTAGACCGCTTTTCTAGGGGGGCGCGCGCCCCAGATTTTTTTTTGCAACTCAATGAACTATCAATGTATATTATAGCGTTCTGAAAAGTGTGAAAGATGATAACTGAGTCCGAAGCCGACCTGGAGCCAATAAGTCAAGCGCCGACAGCCATTTTTTTTTAATTATAGTGTTTAACTGGTGTAAGGTTTTCATGCAAAGCGCGTCAGGCAAAAATTTTGAACCGCTTGTTATCGTTCTATAGGTAAATCGAAGAACCGCTTCATCGCCGCATCGAGAAAATCGCCGCTGGCAAAAAGTTTGGATTGCTTTTCCTCGTTTTTTAGGTAATTCGAGAAAAATTGCTCAATAGCCGCATCGGGTAACGCGCCGCAGGCGAAAATTTTGAACTACTCTCTATTGTTCAACTCAATGGCGTAGTGGTTAACACATCTTGCTACTATGAAATTGAGTTGCCAATGCGTTGGTTCAAAACTCAACCGCGGACAGATTTGTTCCGATTGTTAGATTTGTAAACAAAACAAAGTTGACTTAATTGGTTCAAAACAAGTGAAGTTGAATGTAGCGCCATCGTACGGCTTTTCGGTGTAAGGCATTGTTGGGAGGTGCCGGTATTCTACTCCTACTAGTTTTCGCTCCTAGCACATCTCATAGATGGCACTGGGTTTGTCGCACAGCTTACCACTGGCACACTAAAAAAATTTCTGGTGATGAAAAGATCTCAAAAACGAGTCATAGTAATTAGCGAAACTAGTAAATAATGATTTAGCCCTTCATGGATTGTAGAGGCAGATTATTATTATTATTATTCTATTGTTCTTTATGTAAACGAAGAACGACTTAATTGTCGCAGGCGAAAGTTTTTGGTTGAAGGACTTCTTATAAGTAAGAATTTCAACAATTGATAGATTTGGTATTTGTTTAACGCCGTAGTTTTGTTTACTAAATCAAGGTGTTCGAAATTTTGATCCGTTTTTCTTTTTTTCAGCCATAGGATGGGCCGCTCGGGCCACCTTTTCTGGCACGGGCCCGAAGGATTTACTCCCGTTCCACTACTTTAATCAGGTCTGCCTAAAAGGTAGTTTCAAAAGGAATGTCGAGATTGAAGATGGGCAAAATTGATCAAGAACTTTCGAAGTTACGATCGAATAAGTTGTTAAAACCTTGTTTTTTGAAGGTCGTAGAAACGTTTTTGTTTATATCTCCGACGAACGGGAATAGAGAGAGGACTTTGTTTCATCTTTTCCCGTCATTTCGGTATGGCGCTCTATGTTGGCGGCTATTGAATGGCAAATTCTCATACGATTTTGAATATTTTTTCGGAAAAAGCATGTTTTGAAACATAATATCACAGAATTACGATGATTGCTTACATTTATATGTTGAAAGTATTATCAACGCGGGCTTTAAAATTGTTGTCAATATGAGCATCATTTATAAACTTGATGAAAACAGCAAAAATACGTTGACGAATGGAGGCTATGTGATATGGTGTAAAAAATTTTTAGAAGAAAAACTCGTTCCAACTATGTAATTTGGCCTCTGATCGGGATATCTTACTATAAACAATGGTTTCAAGCTAAATTCAAGCACTAATTTTCACTTTTGGATCACTTTTTAAAGTCGCATTTTTGTAAACAAACACTATTTTCTTGACTTTTAACCGAATATTAAACACTGCGCTCACCGATAGTTGTTTTAGATAACGTCTTTTAGTGGGTATTATTTATAAACATATCAACACTTTACCAGTTTTGCGTTTTATTATACAAAAAATATAATTTTGTAAATTTTTGACCGAAAAGGTATGGAGAATGCCATTTTGATAGCCGCCGACACATCGCGCCAGCTATGTTTTAGTACTGAAACTAGCATAGCAAGCCACTCTCTATTGCTTTTCAAGGTTTGGAATGAAAGATATGGATCTGAAAAAACTAAGTAAAAGAATTTGATGAAAATTGATTCACTGGTTCAGATAGTAGGGTCCATAGAGCGCGCCAAAATCTTTCTCACGAATTTCATTAAATATAAATTTGTAGTAGGGAATTCTTCTTAATTTTTCGATCCAGTCCCCAAATGTAAACAATGTCTTTTGGACGTTTCGTAACTTTTATTGTTACATCTTCAGCAAATGGAAATATAGAAAAATTGAAAAAATTGAAAAACTTTGGACACACAAAATATAGGAACAAAGAGTTAATATTTAATTTGTCAACTTAAATATAAAGAAATTTTGCTGTGATTCAGAGGTATAGTCGAAGGCTTAACACTGTTAAGTTAACAGCACTCAAGAAAAAAGTAAAAAAGCGTCCTCTCATTACGGGCAGATTTTCTTCCGATCATTAATATATATCAGTAGGGAAGGAACAAACCTCAGGGGGGCGGAGAAAATCTCAGCCCCCCCCCCCCGGATACGGCGCTGCGTACGGCCCTAACAAAGACTCTTCAAAAACACATAGAGCCCTAGCAGAGACTCGTTTTTAGTGCTCTAGCTAAGTACAACGTGGTAGTAAACGCATCAGACCTATGTACTTCGTACGGGTCTAAACATATGGAAGGGAACCGTACGCATCAGAAGAGATATGGCAAAAAGATTCGAACGTTTCTAAGTAAATGTTGTAACTTCGAAAGTTTTCTAACGATTTTGCTCAAATTCAATCCTGTTATTAATTTTGTGTTGGTTTACTTCTTTGTCTTTCAGGAAAAAAAAAGTTTTTGAAAATCGGATAAGATTTATCCGATTTATGTAGAAAAAATACGCTTTCCCTAGTAGAGATGCAGTTTTAGGGCCCTGGCTTAGTCCAAAAGCTCAAAACTAAAAAAAGTTTCTTCCAATAAATGTCAGATATGCTTATATCTTTCAAACAAAAAAAAAATTATGAAAATCGGAAAAGATTTACTTGACTTATGTACAAAAGACCAAAAACCACTCAAACAGCCCTAGCTCGGTGGCCCTAGGGCCGACAGTGCCCAGATTCAATCACATAAAAGATTTTTCAAGTACCTTTCAGGGAAAAAAAGTTTTTGAAAATCGGTTAGTTTTACTCTAGTTATCGCGGCGACAGACGGACGGACAACGTTTTTATTGCAAACGCTGTGGTAAACAAACACCGGACTACGTCAAGGAGATAAGCTATCGACAATCCTATTCAATCTAGCGTTGGAGAAGGTCATCAGAGCTATGACAGTGAACTGGAACGGGACGATATTTACGTCTTCAAAACAAGTTGCTGCGTTCGCCGACGATGCCGATTTGATGGGACGAGGGACGATCGCGATCAAGGAAATGTTTGTCGAAATGGACAGGGAAGCAGAGACGATTGGACTGGTAATCAGTGAGGATAAGACGAAATATCTTACGCTAAACTGAAAACAAGGATCGCGTATTGGACAAAACATCACAATTGACGATTACAACTTTGAAGTTGTCCAGTCATCCAAATACCTCGGCTCAATCATAAACACTGACAACGGCGTAGACGAAGAGATCAAGACGAGACTGATGCAGGGGAATAGATGCTTCTACGCACTGAAACATCTGTTTAGAAACTCTCTGGTCAGTCGAAACACGAAACTTCGCCTATACAAGACACTGATCCGACCCATCGTAATGTACGGCTGTGAAACATGGTCTTTGACACTCAAACAAGAATCGCTACTTAACTGCTTCGAGAGGAGAGTGCTAAGATCAATATGTGAACCATTATACGAACAAGGACGATGGAGGATAAGAACAAACAGAGAGCTGACAGACATCTACGGGGACGAAACACTAGTCGGAGCTATTAAATCTGCCAGACTGCGATGGGCAGGTCATGTAGCGAGAATGGACGAGGATCGAATGCCAAAGAAAGTAATGGATCGAAACTTCGACAACAACAGAAGCAGAGGAAGACCCGGAAGAGATGGCTAGATGGTGTTGAAGAAGACGCGCGAAAGTTGGACGTTGCGCAGTGGAGAAGTCTGGCCCAGGATCGCTCCATATGGAGAAACGTTGTAGATAGAGTCAGCCAAAACCCGCTTGGGTTAGAAAGGCTGATAAGTAAGTAAGTAAGCTGTGGTAAACGCATAAGAAGGTTTTTCAATATTGTCCTTTTGGCATTTTCCAATCCAATTTAATGTCGACGTAATTTCATACACTGAGTTAAGGAAACGTTTACTTGGATACGTTCGAATCTTTTTGCGACACCTATTCTGTTTGGTACATCTATTCTATTGCGTACGGGTCCCCTGCATATGTTTTTATAATAAAACATTTCTAATTTTAAAGATTATTTACTGTGAATCTTTCATGTATTAGTAACAATGTTAAAGTGAACAATTACAAATGCCTTCTAAAAACAAAAAAAACTTCAAATTACTGATGCTTTGATCTCAGAGTGAGTGCATTTCATTATTCACACCAAATTAAAATGTACAGGGCCCTTTTATGCATTACATTCACGGTGGAAATAATTTACTATTTGGTAATCGGTTATTGTACAAAATACAATTAAAAAGGTATCTGTGGTTTGATTGATGATAAAACAAATTTTTTAGTTAATTGACTTTCATTTAGCGTTTAAAAATGAAATAACAAAACTTACGTGACTCCAGCAAAGTTTTTAACTTAATAAATAAATAGATCACTTACCTGAAAAATAAAAAAAAATGTTAACAATATAAGAAAACAAGATTGCCGCTAGTTTCAGTAAATAGATTTATGGGGTATATAGATTTATGGGGTCCATTCATAAAGAACGTCCATCAATTATAATCAATTTTTCAACATTTTTCAACTCGTCAACTTTTTTCAACAAATCTTTCTTCGTCTTACCGGACGCCCTCTTAAAGAAAGTCGAAACTAATAAACATTTAGGAGAGATTAAACCAAGTTTTACCAAGTTTACAAAGTTATTTTTCAAATTTTGGTCAGAGTATAATTTAAAATTTCTTTTAATTTTTTTTTTTTTCAGAACGGCATTTTAAGACCGAACGAGGCTATTTTGGGTATATTTCAAAATTATATTCGACAAAATTCTATTTTTAATGTAATAATATATTTATATTTTGTATGATGGAAATTTGAACAATTATGTAGAATTTATGTACACCGATAAAATAGGATTTTCGAAGAGTCTTCCAGAAATTCTTGCAGAAAGAATGGAAAAATTGAAGTTTAATGGTCACATCAGGGAGAAGCCGGATGGTGGAATTCAAAAAGTAAAAAAAAATGTTTCGGTACTAGAAAGTGGCTACAGAAATGATGTTGAGCGCTTTATAGAGCCAACACGAAGGATTTTGAGCGCTTTACGCAATACGAAACAAAATTATCGTTTTCTATACAAATATGTGGCCCTGAAAAGGGCCTTTTTGCTGTATTAAGAAGGTGGCCCTTCTGTTCGTGGGTTCGATAGATGGCGTCGAATCAGATCTTCGGGCGCTAGGATTAAGAAGTTGTCAAAGCGTAGCAAAGGATAGGAGGCGTTGGAAGCAGCTTCTCGATGAGGCCAAGGCCCATGAGCCGGAAAAGTAAAGTAAGTACCATTTCCCCCGTACTACTACCGTAACAACTGCCCAACATTTTCTCAAATACTGGTCACTTCTACTCACAGAACTCTGAGACTTTATCGTCTCTTCGCAGATACTTCTGTGCGGATGCACATGCGTTGCTTTGTTAGACACCCAGATGGACAGTATATCAAACCCAACAGCTTTCCCTCTGACATCAAACAAAAGTTTTGAGAAAACAACCTTATTATCCCCCCAAGTTCGTCCCTGATCCATATCTACTACTTTGTTGGGTAACCTGATAGACAATACACGAAACCCAACAACTTTCCCTTTGACACCAAACAGGATTCTTTCCAAAAACATATGCAGTAGACCCGCTCGTATCAAAATAGATGTGGCAAACAGAATAGATGTTGCAAAAAGATTCGAACGTATCAAAGTAAATGTTGCCTTAACTTTCAAGTGTATGAAATAACGTCAACATTAAATTGGATTGCAAATTGCCGAAAGGGCAAAATTGAAAAACCCGTCCGAAGAAACGGCGCAAAAAACATCTCCAATCCTTAAAAAAAGCCGAAATTAATAAAAATGGAAACAATTTGAAAAAAAAATCACACTAGGCCTGATCTTAGAATCGACCTAGAGCACTTGGGAGAAGCCTTTATCCATACTTCCATGAACAAAAAAGTTTGCCTCTTTTTACTCTGCAACACAACACAAAAATCTTCATCATCAAAGAAATATTCACAAAAACCACCAAATATCATCGTATCAATTTTCTGATTATCTTTCAGGAAAAAAAAAAAGATTTTGAAAATCGGATAAGATTTTCTCGATTTATGCAGAAAAAACACGTTGGGCCCTAGTAGGGACTTAGTTTTAGAGCCCTGACTGAGTCCAAAAGCTCAAAATCAAAAAAGTGTCCTATGGAGTTGTGAGGCAAAAAATTTTTGAAAATCGGAGCAGATTTACACGATCTATGTGCAAAAGACCGAAAACCACTTAAACGGCCCTAGCTTATTGGCCCTGAGGCAGACAGTGCCCAGATTCAATCCAAAAAAAGATTTTTTGATTACCTTTCAGGGAAAAAAAGTTTTTGAACATCGGTTGAGTTTTACTCGAGTTATCGTGTTGACAGACAGTCGGACGGACGGACATTTTTTTATTGCTGATTCGTCATCTAAGGACCATGATCGATGCTTCCTCCCTACTCCCGTGTCGAAATTGGGCTGGTTACAAACGTCGTGGTAAACGCATAAGACCCCTTTTCGAAGAGCTTTCTTCTTCCTACGGGTCTAAAAAGTTACAAAAAAATTCACCCAAAAAAATTTTTCAAAGAAAATCAATCACCCTGTGCCTCAAATTCTCCATTTCTCATCAAAATTTCTGATGTAGGAAAAAGTTGCATTTTATATTTCGCGAAAAGTGAACAGGCGCGAATTGTTATATACCTTCATACTATTCATGCAAATGTATCGCCGAAAGGTGATGTTGTTCTTACGG
Organism: Pseudolycoriella hygida; assembly: GCA_029228625.1. NCBI lineage: Eukaryota > Metazoa > Arthropoda > Insecta > Diptera > Sciaridae > Pseudolycoriella > Pseudolycoriella hygida. The sequence continues at coordinate 64,059,738 of CM055405.1, forward strand.
AAAGGTCTCCCATAACAAGAACAAAATATTGTGGTCCCAGCTCTTGACAAAGGAAACGTCTTTCTCTGTCTCTAGGTTTCCCTTTAAGTTTTCTCTAGCCATTCGAATGTAGGTATGCATTGGCTTTTTGGGTTACAAAAGGCATTGCCAAACGACATATTTATTTATTGGACCCATGCGAAGTACATAGGTCTTATACGTTTACTACAAACAATTTTATTGTAACATGGGGTAGATCGAGGTGAGAGGGGGGAGGGGGATGCATCCAGAACTGTGAGAGTTGGAAAGTTGGTTCCAAAGGCGAAGTTGTAGAGAATTAAATTCAGGCGAATACGTGTTTCAGAGTTTTGGTGAAATATGGCCCAATACTGGTATATGGCCTCTTCCATAAAAAAAACCATGCCCATGCCCCCGACGAGTCTCGAACTTCGGACCCTCGAGTTAAACTATGCTAACCACTCGACCACCGCATGTTCATAAAACAACGAAATGTTATTTGTATCGTTACAGCTAACGTGATTGAATTTAAAATTAAATTCGCTTCGCTCACTTTAGTGTCTTATGTACTCGAGTATAATGTTTCGGCTACTCTACAGTAGCATAATATACATTTTTTTTTTTCAATGAATTGTTTTTACAATAGTTAAAAAAGATAAAGAAAAACAAGTAATAGCTATTTCGATTTGTAAAGGTTTCGGCAGTGTGAAGGTAGCGGAATTGGGTTGAAGGAAATCGGTTGAGCGGTTCGAGGCCCAGGGTCGGTCAAAGGAGGCAAAAATGGACAAAAATTCGATCCGCTGCCCGAAAATTACTGAAAAATTAATTTTTGATATGTTGTCGGGGATGGTCTAAAATGTCAAGAAAACATGTTCCGGGGTGGCACTTTGTTCTGAAATAAGAGAGTTATGGGTCAAGAAAGGGTGAAAATTGAAAATCGGCTAAAAGTCAGTCAAAATGTCGTCTTAGAGATTTGGTCGGAGAAGTGTCAGAGTAGAATACGTAGCAAGTGCAACGCTGAATACGGGGAACTTGAAATACGGGGAACGTTGAATACGGGGTAAGTGGAATACGGTGAACGTT
>CM055405.1:64061317-64079205 GCA_029228625.1 Pseudolycoriella hygida
AAGTGGAAAACGGTGAACGTTGAATACGGTGGAAGTGGAATACGGGGGAAGTGGAATACGGGGGAAGTGGAATACGGGGGAAGTGGAATACGGGTGAAGTGGAATACGGAGGAGTGGAATACGGGGAAATAGAATTCGGGGAAAGTTGAATACGGCGAACTTGGAATACGGGGAACTTGGAATGCGGTGAACATTGAATACGGGGTAAGTGGAATACGGAGGAAGTGGAATACGGGGAACGTTGCATACGTTCCACGGAGGAAGTGAAATATGGGGGAAGTGGAGTAATTTTGCGGCAAAGAAAGTATTTTGATTTATAGTACCTTTCTCGCCCACTTCGGTTTTAGTATTATTAGCGGTAATATCAACGAAGTGATATAATGACATGAAACATTACGCATCATTATTTAAAATGAAAAAAAATATGCTTTGGCTCTCTGAATAGACAACACGCGAAAATGATAAGGCCTGCGTAGCCCCTAGGGGCGGGGGTTTCGACTACGTAACCTACCCGTTAATGTTAAAGCGAAAATATAAAGCCTGCGTAGCCCCTAGGGGCGGGGGTTCGACTAGTGTAGTAGATTCATGTTCTAGTACTATGTATAGCCGCCAGAATTGCTACACCTTAGAACACATATACCAATAACTTGTATAATTAGTACAAATAAATTCATTGCTCATCTTACCACTAAACGACACGCATCTACATTCAATTCTCCGCATCATTAATACATTATAACTAGTAATGATATAGGCCTATAATTGCATGATAATTTGACATCCCCACACTTAAATATCGGAATCAACTTCGCAATCTTCAATACAGATGGATAAACTTGAGACTCAAAAATTTTGTTCGCTAGGTCAGCTATATGAGTACTTATTACATCACTTCATTTCTTCAATGCAAAAACCGTGATATTATCCGCACCAGGAGATTTATCATTATCTAGACCCAATATAACATTCTTAACTTCTGATTCTGACGTAGGATTAAGAAACATACTACTCCCTTCCGATTATAATGAATTGAAAAAATTTATGTTATGTTGATTCTCTTTAATACTTTCTAATAAATTCGGCACCACATTTGAATAATAAACATTGAATTCTTCGGACATTTTATCACTATCTGAAATTTCACCGTCTACGTCATTCACTATAATTTTATTAATATCTCTACTAACTTTCCTGCTTTCTAAAATTTTGTTAATATTCCTCCACGTTTCTTTCGGATTCTTACTACAATTTTGAAACAAATTTTGATAATAATTTAACTTTTAATTTTTATTCTTCGAGATAATTACATTACGAATTGCTTTCAGTTTAAACTTCATATGATCGTAGTTAATATTCCTTCTGTTCATTTTCTAAATCTTTTTTATCAGACTAATCTTGTAATTCCTTAATTTATTCAATTCTGGAAGCGGACTTACGGACTGCGTCACACTCTACCTTTTAAGAGGTTTTTGTATGCGATATCAGTCGTTTTGGAAGTTTGCAGTTGGATAAACTAAATTTCCGGAATAAATTTTTGTTTTTTGAAAAATTTTCTAAGAAAAAAAAAATTTCTCTGAAAAAAATTGTTCTCCAACACCTTCGGCTACTTCGTGTCACCAATTCTTCTCAGTGACTCATATAGATTTTTTTAGATTTTCTGGTCGAGGCGGCCAACTGGCCTTGAAACACAGATCCTATGATCCTTTGCTCCTTCCCCGTTACTCTTCTATCATTCCACCTAGTCATGTATTCTGTCTTAGTTAGATTCCCACATTTAAATGTTCCCATTTCAGAACGCATAGTTGCAACCGGTACGCTGAATAAGCCTCGTCGTCTGAGCACACGTACTACGATACATCTTCTAGCCTCCGACACAAGCCGTACACGCCAAATGAATCTCGCTGTTTGAGCCCGGACATAACGATACATTCAAATTGGAAAATGTTGTTTTCATATTATTTATTTCGTTTTAATTGAAAAACTGTATAATAAAATAATTTTTATTAATAACCCAGTAATGAATAATCTTAGTTTTTTCATAAAAATTTTTTCTCAATAATCTACTCAAATATAAATATAACCGCCTGATGATGATGTCCAACAGACATCGAAAATTCGCATGAAATAAGTATACAGTCTTTCAATTAAAACGACCGGCTTCCAATAAATATATGAAAACAACATTTTCCAATTTGAATTAATTCATTCAACGGTCAATAATAACCCTCCCACCTCGGGAAATATTCATTATATTACGATACATGTTCAAGCCTCGGACTTAAATATGCTTATTCTAAACGATCCCGTAAATGCAGCGTATCACACACAACTGAAATACCTTTTTCTACGGCATTTGTGTGAGCAACCATTAATCTGTTTGGTGGACCACATGCTTAACGTGAATTCCGAACCACGCCTATATATTGTACCCACATATAGGATTTCATCTGGTGTTCATTATATCTCCGCCTTAAGATAGACTCAGATATCTGTAACAATATCAAAATCAGGTTCGATTTTCTGTAAAGCTGAGCTTATGCATTTAACACCACGTCCTTTGTAATGGGTTATTATATCAGGTCCAATAAAAAATGATTTGTGTCCTTTACTTAGATATCTGTTACGAATAAATTTGCAAAACTGAACATAAGGTTTGGGGATTGGGAGTTAGATAGGGTAGCGCCTGATTGCATATGAGTGGAGTGTGGTAGTCCGTGTCATGTGCCAGGCGTGCAACTGTCTAACTATCAAGTGCTCTTTTTACGTCCACGTCGTAGTCCCCGGGACCTCAATTCTCTTCGGAGTTTTGTGCTAAACTTAAGAGTGCTACCTGATGACTTGCCCACGGCTCAGAGTGGAATCGAATTAGTGGGTTGTGCGTGTGGCTAGCCACCATACCACACTCAAAAAAAGCAATATGGTTATGAATTCAACAACAGAGCCTCGGATTGGACAGGATAAACGGCAACGACTTAGGCAACGGAAAAAGGACAACGATTTACAATTAGGAACATGGAATGTTAGATCTCTGTTACGGCCAGGAGGGTTGAGATCACTCACTAGTGTGCTAAGGGCGACTAAACTTGACATTACAGCAGTACAGGAAACTAGATGGCCTGGGAAGGATTCTATGATCAGTAGAGACTTTACGTTTTATTACAGCGGCAAGAGCAACGACAGCCCAAGAGGATACGGAACAGGCTTCATGGTCTTCGGTAGAGCCAGAAACGCGGTGATTGGTTTCACTCCTGTCAACGAACGAATATGCACTCTACGGATAAGAGGAAAATTTTTCAATTATACTTTTATTAACGTCTACGCTTCAACGGAGGAAAAAGATAATGAAGCGAAGGAGCTATTTTACGAGAAACTGGTGAAAGTGTATGATGGAGCACCGAATCGAGACATCAAAATCATATTTGGGGATTTGAATGACAAGATTGTCGGGAAGTCTACTACCGTCCCACTATTGGTAAATATAGCCTCCAAGAAAATTCAAGCGAAAATGGAACGTTGGCAATTGATTTCGCAGCGTCAAGGAACATGGTTGTCTGCAGTACCTATTTCGAACATAAAGACATCCACAAAGCGACATGGATATCACCTGATGGACGAACCAAAAATCAGATTGACCACGTGTTCATAGATGGGCGTCACTGTTCAAATGTTTTGGATGTCAAAACTTGTAGGGGACCGAACATCGATTCAGATCACTACTTGGTAAAGGTGGTTGTTAGGGCTCGAGTTTCGATTTCACACAATCGACAGCCGGCATTGGAAAAGTGGAACGTCGAGAAAATGCAGGACGAAAATATTAAACGACAATATGTGGATAGTTTGGAGAAGAAAATTATTGACGGAACGGAAATTAGACGAAACATAGAGCAAGCCGCAGCAGAGACTATAGGAACGAGAACGGGAAAGAAAAGAAATGACTGGTTCGATGACGAATGCAGAAAAGCACTGGATGACGAAAATGCGGCTCGAGCGAGAAATCTAAATAGGCATGGCAGAGTACCGTTCGAAGAGAAATTTCGAGAAAAAACTATTCCGAAGAAAAAAGCGACAAGGAAGTTTTAATTGAAATTGAAAGGTTTGGTAATCGAAAATAGACGGAGAATTTTTACCGGAAAGTAAATGAATCGAGGAAAGGTTACAGTCAACAAACTTTATTGTGCAAGGACAAGGATGGGTTGGTCTTAGCAGATGAGGAAAGGTGCATCAGACGATGGGCGGAGTACTTTAAGGAACTGTTGAGCCCGAACAGACCACCGAACCGAAACGACACCAACAACAACTTACCATTTCAGACCGCGCAGCCACATACTGCAGAACCAACGCTACGGGAAGTGGAGCATGAAATTTTAAAGCTCAAAAATTATGAAATTTTAAAGTTCAAAAATTTCAAAGACCCAGGAACCGACAACATACCTGGAGAACTTTTCAAGCACGGTGGTAACGCATTATGTATGGAGATGCACGAGCTCATCAAACGCATCTGGAATGTCGAGGAGTTGCCGGGAGAGTGGAAGACTAGCATCATCTGGCCTTTATACAAGAAAGGCGACAAATTGGAGTGTGGCAACTATCGAGGAATTTCGCTTTTGAATATCGCCTACAAGATATTTGCGAATATTCTATACAAACGCCTTCTTCCATACATGGTATCTACTGTTGGTGAATATCAAGGTGGTTTTCGTGTAGGTCGTTCAACAACGGACCAGCTGTTTAGCATTAGACAGATCTCGGAGAAGTGTAAGGAGTACAACGTGGAAATACACCAATTGTTCGTAGACTTCAAGGCAGCATACGACAGTGTCAATAGGAGGAAGTTATGGAGAGTGATGGAGGAATTAGAGGTTCCCAAAAAACTAATCTCGCTAACAAAGTTGACAATGGATGGAGCTAACAGCCGAGTAAGAATCCGAAGCAAATTGAGGAAGGACTACGTCAAGGTGATCCGCTCGCGACGCTGCTTTTTAATTTGACCCTTGAAGCAGCTGTGAGAACCATGGACATCGACACCAGCAGCACCATTTTCACCAAATCCAGTCAATTGCTGGGCTTCGCTGATGACTTGGATATCTTGAGCCGAAACATGGAAGCTGTTAAGGAAAAGTTCATGGCTTTGGACAGAAAAGGTACCGACCTCGGGTTGAAGGTTAATGACACAAAGACCGAATACATGATTGTCTCCCCATCGAATCGACAACACGACCAAAGCGTAACAATTGACACACACACATTTAAGGTGGGAGACAAGTTCGTAAATCTTGGATCTCTGCTTAATTGTGACAACGTAATCATGGACGAAATGAAAAGACGGATAACTCTTGGCAACCGGAGTTATTACAGCCTGATAAAAATTTTAAAGTCTAAAATCAGTAAGCGGAAACTTTAAATAAATAAACTCCACAACGATTCGTTGTGGAGTTTATTTATTTAAAGTCGTATAATTGTGCCGTATTCCGTGCCCGTTGAGTAAGCTTTATTTGCCAAAATGAAGATAATTCGATGTATCAGAGAGTGAAAGCAGAAACTCTAAATGCGCACTGTACAAATCTGTGATAAGACCAATAGTTACGTACGGAGTCGTGGTGCATGACTCAGAAAGACGAACAATCGCTGCTCACGTTCGAAAGAAAGGTACTGCGGACAATTTTCGGACCAGTATATAACGAAAATATGAACAGATGGCGCAGACGATTTAATCATGAGCTTATGCAGCTTTATGGAGAGCCGGACATAGTTAGAACAACAAAAATTAATAGACTACGATGGCTTGGTCATGTACAGCGTATGGACGACAATCGTATCCCGAAGAAACCGGAAGGCAAAAGAAGTGGAGGCAGACCAAAATCCAGATGGTGCGATGCAGCTTTCGCCAACCTGAGAACTACGGGAGTAACCAGCTGGAAGACGTTAGCTTAGGATAGGTCCGGTTGGAGAAGCATGTTGGAGAAGGCCAAGACCCTTAATGGGTTGTAGGGCCGGTTAAGTAAGTAAGTAAGAACATAAGGTTTTACATTATAGGAAATCATCCACTTCTGCCAAATAAACCCATGACCCAACTCCATCCCTCTGACTCCCATTTCGCTTCGCAGTGTTTAGAGCGTCCATCCAATTTCCAAAGGACTTTCTTAATTACGAATAAATTTGCAAAACTGAACATGTAAGGTTTTGCGCTATAGGAAATCATCCACTTTTGCCAAATAAACCCATGACCCAACTCCATCCCTCTGACTCGCATTTCGCTTCGCAGTGTTTAGAGCGCCCATCCAATTTCCAAAGGACTTTCTTAATTACGAATAAATTTGCAAAACTGAACATGCAAGGTTTTGCACTATAGGAAATCATCCACTTTTGCCAAATAAACCCATGACCCAACTCCATCCCTCTGACTCCCATTTCGCTTCGCAGTGTTTAGAGCATCCATCCAATTTCCAAAGGACTTTCTTAATTACGAATAAATTTACAAAACTGAACATGTAAGGTTTTGCGCTATAGGAAATCATCCACTTTTGCCAAATAAACCCATGACCCAACTCCATCCCTCTGACTCCCATTTCGCTTCGCAGTGTTTAGAGCATCCATCCAATTTCCAAAGGACTTTCTTAATTACGAATAAATTTACAAAACTGAACATGTAAGGTTTTGCGCTATAGGAAATCATCCACTTTTGCCAAATAAACCCATGACCCAACTCCATCCCTCTGACTCGCATTTCGCTTCGCAGTGTTTAGAGCGCCCATCCAATTTCCAAAGGACTTTCTTAATTACGAATGAATTTGCAAAACTGAACATATAAGGTTTTACATTATAGGAAATCATCCACTTTTGCCGAAATTAGCGAAACGAATTCATTTTTATTTTATTTGATGCCAAATTAAAATTACTTCATTCTCTTTAGTAACTCTCTGTGATATTATGTTTGTGTGGCGAAATAATCTAAGTAAAACTTACAAGAGAGAATCAAACAATTTTACATTGGTATCAGATACATTTTCAAATATAACTGAAGACTACCGTATAAAGAGAAAGAATTATCATTGTATGTACGGTGCTTTCAAAAAGTCATAGAACAATAGAAGCTTTAAAGCTTCTTTTTTTTCTTCTTTTGTTCAATGTACAGTGACTTTTTGAGTTCACCATACATATATTGTTTCGCTATCATCATTATTATTAGGGAGATGGCTCTCTAGAAAATTGCTAGTGGCTCAAATTAATATACATCTTTTGTAATTATATAAAATTAATGTTTTGCTGAGCTCTCTTCTCTAAACGCTATTGAATGAGCAAATCAACTAAAAACCAATGCAAGCTGCCCGTACAATTATTCGTGTTGAAAATTGATAACTTTTCAGACTTTTGATAATTTCAGGTTTGAAGCACCACACTTAAAATCAACTCCCCACGTATTACAAGAATAGCGCCCTTTTATACTCAAAAAACTATGCCCAAAAACCCGATCCTCTATCTACCATAGCTTCCTACATAATCCCGTTATCGATTCTGCATTTGCATCATGCTGCAATGTTTGTAGCAAAAACTTCCATGCCAAGTATGTTTCGGTGAATAAGAATTTGCCGAACGTTGTCTCGAATTGTCCAAACATTCATTGGTATTGTAACACACGCAACGATGCCAATAGAAATAACATTGCATACAAGGACCGTATGAAGGAAACGGTTCATGTGTTTTCGAATAAAATATGTCTGGTGATTTGCTAATGTTTATAAATAACTTTAAAGTGATGCTAAATTATCAACTGCTACTCCAGAGGAAGAGAAAATTAATTCGTACAAAAAATGCAAAACGTCATGACTTGTAATGGCACTTGGAATCGAATCGAATTCCGAACTATGTTATTATATCAGACAGACGGACAGACAGACAGATTTTTTTTTTGCAGAATTCTCTTATTTAGATCCCACAACGAAAACCCACCAACACAATATTCATACACAGAATTCATCGTGTATGGGTGACGTCATACATGTCGTTCTTCTGTGTACGTTGTGGACACCAAACACCGCAACTACCCATTTTTAGAAGCTTGGGTGTGCTTAGGAACGTTACTTTTATGCTACAAATTGAAGAAAAATCCTATACAGAGATTCATATAACTTTCCCGAAGAAACCAACTGTCTAGGTATTCTTATTCAGAACAAAGTTTGGGTTCGCTCACGGAAATTTTTAGCGACGCTAACGCTAACGCAAAAATTGAAAAATAATAGCGACACGAGTCGCTACTAGCGAGCCACTTTTTAAAGTAGCGAGATTAGCGGTCGCTAAAACTCGCTATTTACAAAAAAGAAAGAAAAACAAAATTTTTATTTAAAAATTGCAAAATCTTGCGGAAAAACTTTATTTGGAAATCGCATTGAGGTGCAGTTCCTGCGAGGGAATTGTTTCGAAATACTTTGAGTTCTCAGGTGATGCATAAAATTTTCGAAGGGTCCACCACTCAGAACTCCGATATTTGAACACTCTTCTAAAGATTTTGTAGGTTCTGTCTTGGACTTAGACTAATTGGGATATTTTCGATCCAGTTCCTAAAGAACTCTCCTCTCTCCTTCTTCACCTTGTTCCCATCTATAGACTACGAAAAATTGGGAACTTTCATAAATTTTTCTTATGTTAATGCTGGACTTGTTTTGTATTCGGATGTTTTACGGGTAAGTTCTTGAAGCAAGCTGCTTCCTGAAGGTCCTTCTGGCTCAAATTCCAAGGACTCTGAAGGCAATCTGAAGAATATCGTTATCATAAAAATAACTAAAAGAATCATCAACCAGCACTACGCTGTTTATAGGGTGCTGTTAAGATCTATTTGGTACTTCCAAAAAAATTTTGCCTAATAAAACAAATCCGTGTCTTCAGCAATTTTATAGAAAATGAAATGGAGAATAAACTCTCCATACAAAGTTTCCTCGTAAAAATTAAATTTTAAAAGTTAATTGATTCTGAAGGGAGGTAAAATAAATAACTTTTTCGGAAAAGCAGGAAAAACTATTGGGAAAATGGAAAACTCGAAACTTTGGACTTTAATGTTTCGTTCAAGCCTAATATCACCATAATCCCTACAAAGGTCGCTTCACAATAATTCATGAAAGTTAGCTCTGCACTGAAAACTTTGAGGGGGGTTGGGGGACGAAATAGGAGGTTTTCTAAAGGTATCCTAATCGTTTTGGAATCTACTCATCAACATTTATTCATGGTCCAAAATGCTTTCGTGACTACAGTTTTTAACATTTAAAATTGGACAGTAACGTTACATTTCATTGTATTTTCTTTTGTTTTAAAACGTCAGTGAGCATTTCTAAATGTTAATAGCACTAAGTGCACGAAAATCGAAATTTTGTTCAACAGCGAGCCCTACTAAATTAGGTAAATCAGAATAATAGCAAGAAAGACAATAGAACAGGTTGATAGAATATTGTATTCGTGTTGAAAAACTTGACGCAGGGACGTTGATTTTCTGAGGGGTTCAAAATTCTATAGCGACTTAACTAACAGGAAATGTTTTTTTATTCTGTGATATAACAAAGTTTGTGAAAAAATAGTAATTTGGCGACTAGCGAAAGAGGGTCCGCTAAATTCATTATTAGCGATCGCTAGTCGCTGCTAGCGAGCAAAATTGAAAACGCTAACCCAAACCTGTTCAGAACTTAGCAAAAAATCCAAGATGGTGTCACTTTGACAGTTGGTAGCCGTTTTTTTCAAATGCTAAAAAATTCTCCTGACCAAACTCTATAACTTTCTAGAAGAAACCATCTCTCTAAGTAGTGTCATTCCGGAGCTAAGATTCCAAAACCGTAAAAGCATAAACGAAAATCCAAGATGGCGCTGCTAAGACAGCTGGCAGCATTTTCTTATGATCCCAAAAATTCTCCTGATGAAACTCTATAACTTTCTAGAAGAAACCATCTCTCTAAGTAGTGTCATTACGGAGCTACAATTCGAAAACTGAAAAAGTATAAACGAAAATCCAAGATGGCGCTGCTGTGACAGCTGGCAGCCATTTTCTTATGATCTTAAAAAGTTCTCCTGGTGAAATTCTATAACTTTCTAGAAGAAACCATCTCTCTAAGTAGTGTCATTCCGGAGCTAAAATTCGAAAACAGTAAAAGCATGAACGAAAATCGAAAATGACGCCGCTATGACAGCTGGCAGTCATTTTCTTAAGATCCCAAAAAACTCTCCTGACCAAACTCTATAACTTTCACGAAGAAACTAACTCTCTAGCTATTGTCACTCCGGAGCTAAAATTCGAAAACTCCAAAAAACCGTCAAAATTGACCACTTTTCCACATGCCACGGAATTTTCCCGGAAAAACGACATATGAACTTTTTCGTTTGGGGCCGAGACTGACGTTCCCTGAAAATTTTAAGGAAATCGCTCGGTCGTTTCTCAAGAAAAAAAAAAGTATATAGATATACATACATAATAGATCGTTGACACACAACACAGGAATAAAATTGTGATTATTTTCAAAGATAATTTTACCACTTTTATATCGAAATTGGGCATCTTTGATTAGCGATATCTCAGCTCGTTTTTAACCGATTTTGATGAGTGTGGGCTCGTTGGAAAGCTGCTGCGACGTTGTTTTTTGGAGGGGGAGGGTGGCGAGGGGAACAAACTCAAAAGTTCGCCTATACATCGTGTCTTGTCCCAAAGGTTTTTGTATGGAGTTTTTTGGGCTTGTGTACGTTTTTTTTGGGTGTCGGGACTGCGTCACGCTCTCCGCTACCGCTCCGAGCATGATCTTGTCCCAAAGATTTTTGTATGGAGTTTTTTGAGTTTGTGTACATTTTTTTTGGGCTATAGAATCCTTAGTGTTGACCCAACTCACGCTACGCAACCCAACACGATATTTGGTTTTTTTTCGTGAATACTCCTTTGATAATAAGGTTTTTTGTGCAGTGTTGTAGAGAAAAATAAGATGAACTTTTGTCCATGGAGTTATGGGTCAGTGGCCTCTACTAAGCGCTCTAGGTAGGTTTTTAGTTCTAGGCTTATTTTTAGGGTTTGGAAAGATTTTTTGCACCGTTTCTTCGGCGATTTCCAATCCAATTTAATGAGGACGTAATTGCACATACTTAAGAGTTAAGGCAATATTTACTCAATTACGTTCGAGAGTTTTCGTAACATTAACTCTGTTTGCCGCATCTATTCTGTTACGTACGGGTCCCATCATATGTTTTTTATTGCTGTTTCGTCATCTCTAGACGATAATAAATATACCGTCCAACTCCCGCCTCAATCTACCCCATGTTACAATAAAATTGTTTGTAGTAAAGGAACTTTGTACTTCGTACGGGTCCAATGACATTTTCAATTACAATTTTCAACTAACAAGTCACGTACAGTGAATTTATAGTCACAGGCCATCGAATCAACTCAACGATAACAGTACCGTGTAACTGAATCATATTATGTTCAGATCTCACATCAAAGCAATAAATCAAAAATATAATTAAAATTGCATTTTTAACCACAATGTACTGTTCGATGTGAATAGTTTTAACGCTAGTTGCAATTTAGCTACGGAACAATATGTACGTTTTTTATGGGTTAACACAACTTTTGAACATCAGCTAAAAACTAACAAATCGGTTATGATCTAAAGTTAATTTATTGGTCGATTGATTTCACACAAGCAATAGTAAAGAAACTGTTCAAAAAGCAAACAATTCGCAGATGCTACTTTGTTAAAGAAATGGCAAAGTAATTATGAATACACAATGGTTTGATGAAGAGTCATTTTCAATTTGCTAGTATTTATAATATAAATAATCCGTCGTTACAACCCGTCCAGGTCAGAGGCTAGATCACTTTTATTTACTAGTTCCGCAATTTTTTGTGAACTTTTGCTTACAGTGGATTCTGCCTATCCTTTCGTTACCGACAGTTACAGTAAAAAGTGTCAGTGGTAAATTGCTCACCATCTTTGATGTACTAGGTGCGGAAACTAGTCGGGCTAAGAATGCCGGTTCGCCCCATCAATGTGTATTACAGGCAGGCATTTTTTGGACTATATGCTTAACGTGAATGGCGAACTACGCCTAACGGTAGCAAGCATTGTACCATTAGGATTTCTTCTGGTGCTATTTATAAGTATCTGTTGGAATCAAAGATTGCTAATCAATTAAATTTAAATTGTAGTAACCGACTCTAGTAGTCTTACCAGAAATATTTTTATATAAAATTCAGTTCCATTAAATCATTCAAACGAACCAATCCAAACTTTAAATTTTTCTTGCCAATAAGAACTTTATTTCATGGGCTATTAACTTGTGAATACTGATTTTTCATTGGAAAATAGATTTGAAATAAATTGAAAAATTCGTTTGAAAATGGAAAAGTTATAATTTTCAAGACTCAATGGTAATAATTAACAAGTGTGGAAATTCAAAATGGAATTACTTCTCATCGAGAAGGATTTATGGGATAGAACATCCGAAGAACGTCCAACTAATATAAACGACGAATGGTTAAAACGGGATGGAGAAGCTAGGGCTCGTATTTGCCTTATGTTTGAGGACAATAAATTATGCCATATTCGAAAAGAAACAAGTGCTGCTGGAGCATGGAAAGCTTTAAAGACGTACCAGGAAAAGTCAACACTGACAAACAAAATTTCACAAGCGATTGTGTAGAATGCAAATGTTTACAAACGGTGACATGGAAGACCATGTTAATACCATGCTTGATTTGGTAAATCAACTGGAAGTATTGGGAGAAAAATTAGCCGATCATTTGGTGGTAGCGTCATTGTTATGCAGTTTGCCAGATAGTTATAACACATTGATAACTGCTCTGGAAAGTCGAAACCAGGCCGACTTAACTCTAAAAATGGTGAAAGGAAAACTCATCAACGAGTATAAACGAAACTATGAATCCGAAGCAAATTTATTTTCATGGAGTGAAAATGAAAGTGCAATGAAAGGTAGACATGGATTTACCGATTTAATGTGTCATTTTTGCCATAAGCGGGGACATATTCAACGTGAGTGTTATGCTTTCAAGAAATCACAAAGCAAGTCGAATATTGAAGCTGAACAGCTGAAGTCCGATTCGGAAAAAGCGATGAAAGTTTTTACGTATTCAATTGAATCTGAGAGTGAAGAAACTCAAATCAAATATAAGTGTTTCATGACGGCTAAACCAAAGAAAACGAAGAGCGACTGGTACATTGATTCAGGAACCACGAGCCACATGTGCAACGATTTACATTTTTTTAAGAAGATTACAATATGGTGACGAATCATTCTGTGGAATAAACAGACGGTAATCACATCTACTCGTTGTCCCACCGAAAACTTGTCATTACATGCATATGTGCACCCCACGGAAATTATTCATTACATGTCATTCATTACATGCTATTCATCACATGTAGCCCCCACCGAAAACTTCTCATTACATGTATATCTGCATGTAATGATGCGTTTTCGGTTGGGACACCGAGTAAAACAGCATACAGTGGGGGATGCCTAATAAGTCCATTGAAGCCGTTCAAATAACATCTGATAAAAACGAAATGTGTTCAAAGTCTTCATCTCTTTTTAATTTTATGACAAAGCTGTGAGTGCCCATGACAGAAAAAACTGCTTAAATTGAGTTCAACCGATGAAAAATATGAAGAAAAATGTCCGTACTACTATGTGCAACTGAACTGTATACTGCATATTTCTCAAATAAATGAAGTTAAACTCAGTTTTTTTGCTTTTAAATAAAAGCCTATGAGTTCACGAAGATTTTGAGGCGTTACACTCCACTATTACATAAATTCCGAGTCTTCAGAAAATCTTTGTATGGGAAGTTAAGGCTACAAACTTTCGACCGGGTTTCGGGAGCTCTAAAATTTAGTTTTAAAACGAGATATAGTGTTTTTCGGAATCTACAATAACCAAATAATTATAATCACGATGGGGAGTAATAGTTGCGAACGAAAAAAAAATTTGATCCACCCTATAACCGGCTCTAGTAGTCTTACCAGAAATATCTATAATATAAAATCCAAAATGTCACTGCACCTCACTATATCTCACTGCATCTTGCTGCACCTCACTACACTACACCTCAATGCACCTTGGTGCACCTCACTACACTACGCCTCAGTGCACCTCATTACACCTCACTTCACCTCGATATCGCGATAACTTGAGTAAAACCCAACCGATTTTCAGAAACCTATTTTTCCCTGAAAGGTAATCGAAATATCTTTTATGGGATTGAATCTGGGCACTGTCGGCCCAAGGGCCAACGAGGAAGGGCCGTTTAAGTGGTTTTTGAACTTTTGTGCATAACTCGAATAAATCTTTTCCGATTTAATTATTTTTTTTTGTTTGAAAGACCGACAATTTATGGAAGACACTTTTTTCAATTTGAGTCCTTGGACTTAGCTAGGGCACGAAAACCGAGTCTATACTAGGGCCATACGTGTTTTTTGTACATAGCTCGAGTTAATCTTTTCCGATTGTCATAAAGTTTTTTTTTCTTTGAAAGACCTGGGCATGGCCGACAATTTATGGGAGAAACTTTTTAAATTTGGGTCCTTGGACTTAGCTAGGGCACTAAGAACGAGTCTATGCTATGCCCTACGTGTTTTATGTACACAACTCGAGTAAATCTTTTCCAATTTTCATAATTGTTTTTTTAATCGACAGGTCTATTAAAGCACGACTATTTGTAGAAGAAACTTTTTTGAGGTTGGGCCCTAGGATATAGCTTGGGCACTAAAAACGAGTCTCTGCTAGCGCTCTACATGTTTTTTGTACTTAACTCGAGTAACTCTTTTCCGAATTTCCAAATTTTGTTTGATCGAAAGTTCTAGGACTTTCTTCCGTTTTATGGCAAAAAAGTTTTTGATTAGAATGCCGGAATCCGAGGAAATCACTCCTCCAATCGATTTGACAGGTCTGAATTAAAAAGCCATTCGTTAACCGACCATTCCGAACAGAAATCTAAAAAATTAAATTCCAAAATTTCTCGATCATCATAAGTAATCGAGGGCGAAATAGTTTGTAAATTTAAAGAAAATAAGTTTAGCGTTGAACGTGCGTGAACGAAAATTTGATTAAGCTTCAAGAATAATTTAGTTGTGCTTGATCATTCAGAATAGCGATGTAAAATCTCTTATAAGTTATTGCTGATCAAACATTTGATTAGTCCAGCGTATTCAAGTGAAAATTTGTCGATCAAATATGTTATATAGTCCAGCGCATTGTTGCATGAACAATTTTAGTTGATCAAGTATTCGATAAGTGAGTCCAGTCTCCCATAAAAATGATACAAAGCAAACAATAATTCGAGGTGGTGATATAAGTTACTTCAGTGCAAACATAACAACTTGTGAAGTTGGTAAAGATGAAATCAATCAGTATTCAATGCAATTCGAATCCCCATTGATGTTGCTTTCAAAATAAATTAAAACAAGCTACCTCATTTAATCGCATCTAACAACGCAATTCACAAAAGCCATAATTTTCTAATAAGATAAAATTTTGATATTCCTCAGCTGCAAGTTAAGTTCGTCACGCATTTCTTTATGTCTATTGGTGGTAACAGTCAATTGATCGCTAATCATTGTTGAATTAAATCTAGTCAATGGTCGATGGTCAAATGGTTCAACACAATCGCCATTCATGCATTTCATCAAAGCAACATTTGGTCACTCGTAAGAGAACAATCTTGGATGCAGATTAGTATCGACACCAATCAACTCGTTTCATAAAAAATATTTTTGAGTTTAAAATTAATTGAACGATGAACTCACTGAGTGGTTCGGGCTAGTGTAAATCGGGGTCGACTCGACCAGTTGTTCAACTCAGTGGGTTTCATTCAGTTTCGAGTTTTCAATTCAGTATTCATTGTGAAAATTGGACAGTCAAAGGTCTAATTATTTATATTTAATTAATCAGTTTGTGTTTACACGTAGTTTTTAATGGCGAGTAAGATGGCCCGAACTTTTTCCTACTCTCAATTTCAATCTTTTAATTTTATTTTCAATAATTTTGAAACATTTAGTCCCATAAATGCTTCAAAGGGGGGAGAATGTTCGAATACTAATTCGAACTAGAATAACATCGCCGCACATGTACATTCCAGAACAATTATTCCAGTCATAGATTATAAGTTAGTGTGTCATCATTGTTAAAGGGACTCTTTCGATCTCTACTTCGCATGGTCAACATGTGTAGACTGTACTTTTCAATAATTAAATAAATAATTGCGACCACTATCCAACGACAGCAACAGGTAATAAACTTAAAACTTGTACATGATGGTAAATAAATAAAAATAAAATAAATACTCTATTAGACACTGACAGATCAGAAAAAAAGTTTTCATAATAGTGTGAACAATAGAAAAATTTCAGACCTCGATATCTCAGCCAATCGGAAAAGATTTACTCGAGTTATGTACAAAAGACCTTTCAATTACCTTTCAGGGAAAAGAAAGTTTGAAAATCGGTTGAGTTTTACTCGAGTTATCATGTTGACAGACGGACGGACATTTTTTTTTATTGTTGATTCGTCATCTAAGCACCACTGGGGTGGTTACAAACGTCGGGGTAAGCGCATAAGACCCCTTTTCGAAGAACTTCGCTCTTCATACGGGTTTAAAAACCATGAACTAGTTAGAGCCCGAAACTCGGGAAAAAAACCGCCCGAACCGACCCGGTTCGAGCCCGACCCGAACTCCAATTACTTTTCACGGGCTTGGGTTTCGGACTTTCGGACTTTCGGGCTTAGAAAATCCCGGTCGGTCGGTTTTCGGGTTTTAAAATTTCAAGTCGGGCGAGTTACGAGTATACCTCTTATCGGATTTACGATTCGGCTACAAAAAGAAATTCTGAAAATGATGCATCCTAAACCATCCAAACCACATCGACTATGAAACAACTAGTAAATACCCCCGCCCCTAGGGGCTACGCAGGCTTTATCATTTTCGCTTTAACATTAAAGGGTAGGTTACGTAGTCGAAACCCCCGCCCCTAGGGGCTACGCAGGCTTTATCATTTTCGCGTGTTGTCTATTCAGAGAGCCATATTTTTTTTCGTTTTAAATAATGATGCGTAATGTTTCAACTTCCCCCCTACTCCACTTCCT
Source organism: Pseudolycoriella hygida (assembly GCA_029228625.1). Classification (NCBI taxonomy): domain Eukaryota; kingdom Metazoa; phylum Arthropoda; class Insecta; order Diptera; family Sciaridae; genus Pseudolycoriella; species Pseudolycoriella hygida. The sequence continues at coordinate 64,078,439 of CM055405.1, forward strand.
CCGTGGAACGTATGCAACGTTCCCCGTATTCCACTTCCCCCGTATTCCACGTTCACCGTATGCAAAGTTCACCATATTCAACTTTCCCCATATTCCAAGTCCCCTTATACCACTTCCCCCGTATCCCACCTCCTCCGTGGAACGTATGCAACGTTCCCCGTATTCCACTTCCCCCGTATTCCACTTCCCCCGTATTCCACTTCCCCCGTATTCCACTTCCCTCGTATTCCACTTACCCCGTATTCAACGTTCACCGCATTCCAAGTTCGCCGTATTCAACTTTCCCCGAATTTTATTTCTTTGTATTCCACTCCACCGTATTCCACTTCCCCCGTATTCCACTTCCCCCGTATTCCACTTCCCCCGTATGCCACTTCCCCGTATTCCACTTCCCCCAATTTCAACGTTCACCGTATTCCACTTACCCCGTATTCAACGTTCCCCGTAGTCAACTTTCCCCGTAGTCCAAATTCCCCGTATTCCACGTTCACCGTATGCAACGTTCACCGTATGCAACGTTCACCGTATGCAACGTTCACCGTATGCAACATTCACCGTATGCAACGTTCACCGTATGCAACGTTCACCGTATTCCAAGTTCCCGTATTCCACTTCCCCGTATTCCACTTACCCCGTATTCCACTTACCCCGTATTCAACGTTCATCGCATTCCAAGTTCGCCGTATTCAACTTTCCCCGAATTTTATTTCTTCGTATTCCACTTCCCCCGTATTCTACTTCCCCCGTATTCCACTTCCCCCGTATTC
>CM055405.1:64079705-64090804 GCA_029228625.1 Pseudolycoriella hygida
TCCATTAAAACTCACATGTTCAAAACACTGAATCAAAAACTACACATCAACGACAGCGACACAAACGATCGCTGTTTAAAATTTTCAATCGAATTATTTGCACATCATCGGCGATTTTTGTAATACAAATTTACATTTAGCTGATGCGTGGGTTATTAATGAACATTATTTTGCAATTATTTTGTATTTTGATTTAATTTTACTACGAATTTCTAAAAATACCTTCATCGCAGACGTCTATACACTGCAACAAAAATGTTCGAAAGAAAGCTTGACAGTACGACGGAAGAGAGCACGATTTTTTTCCTTTTGAAATGAAAGTGTTTGATGCGTTTGTAAAGGTTTGTAATAAAGGTAACAAATAATGACAAAATAGCAAAGAGATCTGAGCAGTTGGAAGTATGTTCAAAGCGTTCAAAGACTTTTAGTGATAAAAGATTGCAAAATGGCGGCACACCGCAGTCGGAGCGGTCTGGAGTGTGTTCAATGAGATGCAGCACAACGGCAGTCAAACTCTCTAGCTTTGACAATATGGGTGATCACTTTTTGATGACTTTTAAATGAATCAGTTTGATGCCCTCGAAAAATTGTATGAAAATCGATCACTTTTTGATGACTTTTAAAGTAATCAGTTTGATGAGCATCATAAACTGACGCAACGGGTTTTACTACTGATTTCGACAGAATGCAGTGCTGCCGGCAGGATACATTGCATTCTAAAATCAAATTAATATCAGGGATTACCAATGGATTTGATTGTGTTTTTAACTTTTATGGAGGAGGTGTCCCGCATGATCAGCAGATTGAAGGCAGAGAAATCCTCAGTGAGAGATGAAATCAGTAGAGAATTTATTAAGTATAGCGGAGCAGATGGGATCTAATGACTTTTTTCAATTTAGTCATGAAGTCATCTGCCGTGCCTGCTGACTGGAGCTTCGGTGTTATGGCTCCGGTTTATACGGAAAGAATCCGTAATGTTTGTAGTAACTATGGTGTGATATCGCTTTAGAGCATGGTAAGTTTTTACGCGAGTGTATGCTACCTACACTTGTAGTAGAACATTGTTGCTAGATGAGGTTCATGAGGTTCCAGAGCCTATTATTTGGAAACAAATTCCCAAAATTCCCCAAAAAAATATACAAAATTTCCAAATAATAATTTAATAGTAAACTTTATGGTGAAGGGCATCTCTTTCCAGACAAGTTGAAAATTCGAAATTTTGGATTGTCTGCTCAGCAAAAATTTTTTTTTTAAATTTCAATCTTTTTTAGGCTCCAATACGTTAATTTTGGCACTAATTTGTATTTTCTGCGAAGTGTGATGGCTGAGATATGCACTAGGGCTACCCTCGTAAAGGCCCTCCTAGCGCTCAACAAGAAAGGGGTAGAACAAATGTTTTTCGTATCGGATAATGTAACACAATGTAACACAATGGCATTGTTTTCAATCGGTTATGAGCGCTGTGAGGGATTGAAATCAAAATTTCCCAAAAAAGTATAAAAAAATTCCCAAATAATAGGCTCTGGTGGCTTCAGATCTCTGAGAGGGTTCAGGATCACATTTTCTGTCTCAGGCCGGCTCAAGAGAAAGGCGAAAGTTGTTCGAGGTACCTAGAGAGTAAACGGTATTGATGGGAGTTTGCTGAGAGCCGTCAAATCCATTAATTCAGGGAATAAGGCAAGGTCGCGGTAAGAATAGATGGTGGAATTGGCGAGTCCTTCTATGTCACTGAGCCCGTCTGAGGGCTATTGGAAGTGCTGAGGTGGGTAAGGTAATTACGAAATTTTGACCTTTCCGGTTAACTCGATTCTGTTGACGTAGCGACACTAAGTTGTCTATCCACGGATCAGTCTTGAGGCCAACGATTATGAATTTAAAGGTATGGAAAATACGAGGAATCGTCACCAATCGCATCTGAAAAAACGAGGAAAATAATGTCGCCGCGCCGCCGCCAAAAAATTCAAAATCGGCTTTCGGCTAACCCGAACACTTTGTAACTTCCGAAATAAAACTTATGGAAAGAAAGTTGCCGAAGGAACCTTGTTCCCCATTTCATGCTGGATAACTTTGCTTCAGCATAAATCTCAAACTCCTGTAGCAGCACATAATTTAAGCCGCTTCTATTAATAGTAGCGGCTTAAATATACTTTGCTCTGCACAGTACAACTTTGAAAATGTCAAATTTAACAAAGGGGAAGACAGGGAATCACTTCACACACATATGCACAGATTTGACGACTGTGAATTATTGACCACTGTACGCCGCTGACCGAAAAAAAAATATACCGCGAAATTATGAAATAATTTCACAAACAAACTAACTAAAATCTTTTCAATAAGAAGTTCCGTAGGATGAAGAAAAACGTTATCACCGTGCTACTTTTTCTCCGTAGAACCGTTTCTACCGTACTAAAATTTCCTCCTCACTATTGTTTTCCCCGTACTACCATTTCACCGTTCTACCATTTCCCCGTACTAACATTTCCCCCGTACTACCATTTCCCCGTACAAACGTTATCATCGTGCTACTATTTCCCCGAACAACCGTTTCTCCCGTCCTACAATTTCCTCCTCACAACTGTTTTCCCCGTGCTACCATTTCACCGTTCTGCCATTTCCCCCGCACAACCGTTTCCTCCGTACAACCGTTTCTACCGTACTACTGTTTCGCTTACAACCGTTTCTCCCGTAATACCACTTTCTCCTCACTACTGTTTTCCCCGTACTACCATTTCACCGTTCTACCACTTCCCCGTACTAACATTTTCCCCGTACTACCATTTCCCTGAACAAACGTTATCATCGTGCTACTATTTCCCCGTACAACCGTTTCTCCTGTCCTACAATTTCCTCCTCACTACTGTTTTCCTCGTACTACAATTTCACCGTTCTACCATTTCCCCGTACTAACATTTCCCCGTACTAACATTTCCCCCGTACTACCATTTCCCCGTACAAACGTTATCATTGTGCTACTATTTCCCCGTACAACCGTTTCCACCGTACTACTGTTTCGCGTACAACCGTTTCTCCCGTAATACCATTTTCTCCTCACTACTGTTTTCCCCATTCTACAATTTCTCCATACAACCGGTTACCCCCGTACTGCTTCTTTCCCCGAGCTGCCCCACCAACACTGGTGACTTTTACTAACAAAACTCTAAGACTTTGCCAAAGAAACCTATCGCCCAACTCCCATACATTCCAAGATATTTTTAAAAGCATGAAAATTGACCCAATGTCCACTAGGGTGGTCCAAAAAACTAAGTTATTAAAAAGTCTGGGACCCCACCCCTAAAAAGTTTCTAAATGTGTCCCTGATAAAAAGTGTATATGTAGCCATCTGAATCCAAAGCCGTCCTGAGGGTTCCCCGAACAAAATAGTCAAAAAAGCGTGAAAATCGTGTAAAACGTAGGTTTTAAGAAAAGTGCATGAAACTTGTGAAAAATGAGGAGCGGTTTTAAGGCAACTTTGGTTTATTCCGTTCAAAATAGTCCCGAGAAAATACTTTTTCATGTGGTGGGCGCATCCGAAGTGTTTCGATGTCAAGAGAGTCCGTCAAGTGGCTTTCTTAGCTCACAACTTCTTTGCTCTAGGCCTCGGTGAGTTTCACAGTTTTTGGAAAACGGGCTTCTATGAAATTTTGAATCTAGATAGGACTTCAAAATAACGCCTAAACAGTTTGTCTTGGAAGCATAAAATTCATTAAGTCTGAACAAAAATTTATTTTTCGAGAACCTCCATGAAATTTCATGAACTTCCATGAGCCTGCCTAAGTGGCCGAAGGTGTGTTTCGTCATTATTTGGCTATTTTAGGAAGGACTAATACAATAAGAGTAGAAAAATGCCAAAAGTCACTTTGAATGACAGCTAAATGCTTGCTGGTGATGCCTTACACGTAGGCATGTCACTCTACTCGAACTCATACGGAGATTATTAAAATTTTGAACGAATTTTAATTATTTCTTGATTTTTGCCGATTATTGAGCGGTAGACACAAAAAATTGTTAGAAAAATACTTTTATTGAAATTTTGCGTACATCTGTGAAAATTCATATGAAGTTCGAGTAGAGTGACACGCCTACGTGTTAGGCATCCCCAGCATGCATTTACCTGTAAATCAAAGTGACTTTCGGCATTTTATAGTATTAGTCCTTCCCAAAAAAGCCAAATAATGACGAAACACACGGACGGCCACTTAGGCAGGCTCATGGAAGTTCATGAAATTAAATGGAGGTTCTCGAAAAATAAATTTTTGTTCAGCCTTAATGAATTTTATACTTCCAAGTCAAACTGTTTAGGCGTTATTTTGAAGTCCTATCTAGACTCAAAATTTCATAGAAGACCGTTTTCCAAAAACTGTGAAACTAACCGAGGTCTGGAGCAAAGAAGTTGTGAACTAAGAAAGCCACTTGACGGACTCTCTTGACACCGAAACACTTCGGATGCGTCCAGCACATGAAAAAGTATTTTCTCGGGACTATTTTGAACGGAATAAACCAAAGTTGCCCTAACACCACTCCTCATCTTTGACAAGTTTCATGCACTTTTCCTAAAACCCACGTTTTACGCGGTTTCCACGTTTTTTTGACTATTTTGCTCTGGGGAACCCTCAGGACGGCTTTAGATTCAGATGGCTCCATATACACTTTTTATCAGTGACACATTTAGAAACTTTTTAGAGGTGGGGCCCCGAACTTTTCGACAAGTTAATTTTCCCATACATTTTTGGACCACCCTAATGTCCACCAATACTGGTGACTTCTACTCACAAAACTCTGAGACTTTGCCAACGAAACCAATGGTCTGTCTCTCATACCTTTCCAGATACTTTCAAAAGCACCAAAATTGACCACATGCCCAACTGGCCGACATTTTCACCAACACTGGTCACTTCTACTCACAAAACTTTGAGACTTTGCCAAAGAAACCAATTGTTGCTTCAGTTCCTCGCAACTCTTCAAGCAGGGTCGGACGTAGATAGATTCACACACAGTTTTGACTTTTTTCTTTTGCGTCGTACCCCCCTCAGACCTAGTTTATTGGATTACTTGTAAAATTTTGATTGAAATAGACATTTTACTCATTAAAATCGGTCCAGTGGATCCAAAGATATGACCTTTAGAAAATCGTCATTTTCCATACAAAATGTGCTGCTTCATATAAGCCCAACTTAATGCAAACATCCTACGTTAGTTCCTTAGTCAGTTAGTTAGTTAGTTCCAGAGCCATTTGTATGAAAACCGACTTTTTTGGCTCGTGCTCGAAAACGGCTCGATAACTTTTCTTGAAATTTTGCAGGGACCTTCGGGTGGGCATTCTACGTCATATGAAATTTTAAAAAAGGGGGGGTACCGGCCTCGTTTGGGCGCCAGGGCTCTTAGAAGGCGCCATACAAAGCCCATACGTATGTGTTTGTGTGTGTAGTGTGTATGATAGCACATTTTGTATGAGACAATGGTTGTGTGTTCGAGATAGAGGTTTAGTGTCAAAGGGAAAGTTGTTGGGTTGGGTGTGTAGTGTATCAGGGTGACCGCCAAAATGGCGGAACACAGGCGGGGACTCAAAGAAAAAACTTTTGATGTGTTGTAGAGGAAGTTGAGGGAATAATTTTCGCTCATGGAAGTAGTAGCCGCCGCGCTTCGGTTCGGCGACGGCGGCGGCTAAGAAAAAATCTTTGATATGTTGTAGAGGAAGTTGAGAGGATCATTTTCGCCAATGGAAGTAGTAGCCGCCGCACTTCGGTTCGGCGGCAGCGGCGGCTCAAAATAATGCAAAAGGGAAACATGACGCAAGTCCTCATCCCTTCTTCCAAAACAGCTGATATCAATTTGGGTGGCGCTTGCAGTTTCGGAACGCACAAAATTCTTTTGAAATATTTTCACTTTTGATTAAAAAAATTCGTCACAAATGCCGGACCCGCTAGTGCTATAGTTTTTCTGTTCTTTCAGCTTTCACAATGCAAAAATTTAGCTTTGTGGGATGTATGGCGTATTTTTGTACAGGAAATCAAATTTTTGCGTATGACAGCTGAAAGCGCAGAAAAATTATTACATTGGCGGCATTTGTGACGAATGTTTTTAATCAAAAGTGAAAATATTTCAAAAGAATTTTGTGCGTTCCGAAACTGCAAGCGTCACCCAAATTGATATCAGTTGTTTTGGAAGAAGGGACGAGGACTTGCGTCACGTTTCGCTTTCGAAAAGGATTTTCGTTGTGATTCCTATTATGTTCGCGTTGTGAAAATCTGATATAGTAGAAATAGTGAAATAATGTATTGACGAGAATTTCTTTATGATTTTCTTTTAAGCTAGAAAATAACTTATGCGAGAGTAGCGAGCGAGAAAAATGTTATTGAATAAAACGAACTATGCTGGAAGCAATTAATTTTCGATAAGAGGAAAACACACTAAAAATAGCGTCAAGCGCCCGTAGGTGAAGTTTTTTTTTCAAATTGCAATACTTTGAGTATAAGATGAGGGTATCGCGAGCGCAGGGAGCGAAAAATTCTTGCTGAGTGAGACCCAATAGGTGAGCCAATTTTGGGTACAGAAATTGGATTTTGTTGAAAAGATCATTTTTTTCTTTTTTTCGCTTTGAAATAAATTTAAAAAACACGAAATTGAGTTTATGACAATAGAAGATTGTATTTTCATAAAGAGTCTTCCATAATAAAAACCGTGGGAATATTCCGGATCGCTGTAGGCATCGCGTCAGGCATCCCGAATTAAAAACAAATTTAAAAATTGCCCAACTACTGAATATTAAGAATCATTGTTAAAGCGCGAAAATGAGTGCAACATTTTTTGCAAGTTGAAAATGAGTTGGATGCACTGGGGTGGATTTTTATAAAGTGGGGTGGATTGGGGTGGGACTGGGGTGAATTTTTCCTCCGAGCTTGTATGTTATAAAAGGCCCTGTACTATTGCATTGCCTTTTCTTTGGCTTTCGGCTTATAAAAGGCAATGCAAAACGACACTTTGCTTCAGTTCCTCGGAACTCTTCAAGCAGGTCGGACGTAGATAGATTCACATGGGAATCATCTTTTGCATTGCCTTTTTTTGGCTCATAAAAGTCAATGCAAAAGAATCTACTTCAGTTCTTCGGAACTCTTCAAGCAGGTCGGACATATGTTGGTTCACGCTGAAAATTTGTGACCGGCAATTTACAGACAGACAAACAAACAGACAAAGAGACGAACAGACAAACAGACGAATAGACAAACTTTTGACTTTTATAATTTTAAATTATAAATCGCCAACTAAAAGTGAATAAATGCGAATTCTTGAAAAATTTTGGGTGGTAATATGGTTTTAAGCGGATATGCAATTATTCAAAAATGTGTGCGCTTCCGGTCGCACAAAATGTCATAATTTTATTTTTGTATGTTACATTATGCCATCGTTAGAAAAAAAACGTTTGGCATTCCTGATTGTTGATCTAATCCATCTATAATCCGCGCATTTGCTCAATAACCTTAAGAGATGTGAGCAGAAACGATCCAAGTTATTATTTCTGCTAGTATATTATGATTATAACAAACGTAATATGATATTGCCATGCAAGATTGCATTTTTATATGAAAATTGAAAAACTATGAGAAGGTTATCTGCTTGGATGCTCTTGACGCCTGATTAGATCCAAAATAAAATCTTGGAACAATGTAATTTGAATTGAGCGCAATTTTGTTTTTGTGACTTTGTTGCATAATATGCAGGAGTGTCGTTACTAAAATTGCAATCATATTCCTTCAAAATTCAAATGTATCTTGCAAAGTTTTTTTACATTTTTCGAAAAACAAGCTGATACTCTCGTGCTCCGCTTGTCAGAAGGTTCTCCATAACTACCCTCGCTTAATCACGACCTAGCTTGCTCGAAATGGAAACGAATAGAACAGATGCGTTACTTCTCTGCTAAATTCAATTCGAATTCGTCATCTAGAAATTTGTGGACGTGGAGTAGCTTGCAGCGACTAAGGCTCTTCTCAGATACTGGGCTTCGATAACCATACTACCTCGGCAACTCTACTTCATGTAACCAACAACATTCGTATTATGGACAAGGAATAAGCCACATAAGGTTCTTATGGATTCTCGACTACTCAAAAGCATTCTACTTAGTTCCCAAAATCGACTTTTTCGTAAACTGAAAGTAAACTTTTCATTCGCGAGTGCATCATTTCTGTTGATTCGGACTTATCTGATTGACCGGTACCAAACAGTTGTTTTGGATGAAGTGAACTCTGATCCGGTTCCTTTAACGCGCGGTATGCCGCAGTGATCGGTTCTGAAGATGCTCATGGGGTCATTCATGTACGAACGCCGAAAATTACGATGTTTTACCCCTCTCCTCCCTCGTACGTTTTTGTATGAACAATTTGTTACTAGAGTCTTTAACGCTTCTCAGATTCAGTATACATGTGGCAAGTTGACACTACCACAGAAAAAAATATTTTTAGCTGGTAAGCGGTCGTTGCAGGTACCAGTTTTGTGAGGATATTTATATGACTGGTACATATCACTTTTTGTTACTTAGGCCACAATCATAGCATGGTTCTCACAATTAATTTGGTCTGTTATTTTGTTGTTATCATTTCTGAATTTCAACTGTTTCCAGTTTTTAATCTTGTAATTCAGATCAGATCATATCAGATAATTCGAAAATCTTATCTGAGCACTTCAGATCAGATCAAAGAAAAATCAGATCAGATCAAAATAAAAAACCGCATTCATGTTCAGGTGAGATCAGATCAACCAAAAATCGAACGAAATCTGAAAATTTTCAGATCGATCTGATCTGTTCCGAGCAACAGCAAACTAGCGTGAAGAAGGGTCGATCATCACATAGACGCTGCGGCATAGGTAAAACACCGAAAAGTACAAAATAACATGATGATTTGAAAATTAGAAAAGGAACAGCAGGTGGTCTCGACAGTTTCCGCCCTCAAATTTTGAAGGATTTGCGTAATGTCCAAAACGGTGACGCTGGAAACAAACTACTGCAGGCAGTTTCATCACTAACAACGATAATATTGAGTGGGAACGTTCCCTCTCAAATTTGTCAGTATCTCTACGGAGCATCATTGACAGCCTTGCAAAAGAAATCTGGTGGTATTAGACCAATCGCCGTCGGTGATACATGGAGAAGAATTGCAGCAAAGATTACATGTCGTAGAATCGCCTCAGTATTGTCAAATTTATTCCTGCCAAAACAATTGGGAGTAGGAATAAAACATGGAGCGGAAGCTGGTGCACATGCAGCACGAATATATTATACATCAAAACATAAGTCAGTTCGTGTTTTCTTGAAAATTGATGTGAAAAACGCTTTTAATGAATTAAGACGAGACACTCTTTTGCAAAAAGTTAAAACCACCGTTCCAGAGATCTACAAGTTTGTTGAACAGTGTTACAGAGTTCCAACGAATTTATACTACAGAGAACATATAATTCTATCACAAAGAGGAGTTCAGCAAGGTGACCCTCTTGGACCAGCCTTGTTTTGTCTTGTTCTCCAAGACATCGTTACATCTCTTCAAAATCTTGACCTTAATATATGGTACCTTGATGACGGAACAATTGGCGGTAAGCCAGAACATGTTTTCAATGCACTTCAAGAAATAATCAAAATAGCAAAAGACATAGGTTTGGATTTAAACCACCGAAAGTGTGAAATGGCTGTTTTAGGAACCGAATCAACTGATGTTAAGAACGAGCTGCACAAGCTATTCAATACAATTTCGAATGGTATTCAAATTATGAAAACCGAAAATGAATTTCTGCTAGGAAGTCCTCTAACAGAAACTGCATCAACAATTTGTCTGAATAAAAAAATACAAGACCTCATTAATTTAACAGAAAAAATGAAGCATATAAGTTTCCAAAATGCTTATTGCCTGCTTCGATATTTTGTAACAACCCCTCGTTTAATCTTCTTTCTACGAGGAGCACCAATGTGGCAGAATACATCTGGATTATTGCATTATGATGAAGTACTTCGAAAATCCATAGAATCACTTCTGAATATACATTTTACCGAAAAAGCTTGGATTGAATCATCTTTACCAATTAAGAAAGGTGGAATCGGACTACGGCATGCATCAGACATAGCTCTATCTTGTTTCCTTTCATCGATGTACAACGTTTCTACTTTATTAAATCAATTGTTACATGATACTTACCTACAAGAAGATTTGGTAAAAGTTGAGGCCGAAGAACATTGGCGTGAGGAATTTGGAGAACTGCCTGAGGAGTCGTTGTGATCACTTCAGAATGCGTGGGAGAATTAAGAAATAAACAAAAAGCTGAAAGAAATACAAGACTGGCCAAAAGAAACATCAGATAAGGCACGACTTTTAGCAAATTCATCTGAAGAAGCAGGTGCTTGGCTGCAAGCATTACCATCGCCACAGCTCGATACACATTTAAGTAATGATGAATTTAGAGTAGCAGTCGGATTGAGATTAGGCCTACAAATACTTCAACCGCATAAATGTGTTTGTGGATCGAAAGTCGATCGATTCGCTAGACATGGCTTATCGTGCAGTAAGGCTTCAGGTACGCTGCCCCGACATGAAGCAGTTAACAATTTAATCCAACGAGCGTTGAAATCAGCTGAGATTCCGAGTATACGCGAGCCTCCAGGCTATTGTCGATCAGATGGTAAAAAACCTGATGGTTTAACACTTGTACCGTGGCATAGAGGCAAGTCTTTATTATGGGACTTCACTTGTAAAGACACATTTGCACGGTCATATGTGAATCACACATCAAGAATATCAGGCTGGGCCGCAAAACTGGCTGAAAACTTGAAATTTGAAAAATACATCGATTTGAGGGAGCATTTTTTTTTCGTCCCAGTTGCTTCAGAAACATCTGGTGTATTCGGAAAAGAGGCAATAAAACTTATAAAGACAATTGGAAGTAAGATCACTGACGTAACAAAAGAGAAAAGAGCTACAAGTTTCTTATTCCAACGTATAGCAATTGCTATCCAGCGCGGAAATGTGGCCTCGATTCTCGGTACAATTCCACCAAGTAAGAATTTGGCGGAAATATTTTATTTATAATATTATAACTGAATGGTATTAAATAAATTG
>CM055405.1:64098705-64183705 GCA_029228625.1 Pseudolycoriella hygida
ACCGCCGAACACCTACTTTGTCACTGCCCAGCCTACATCATGGCTAGAGCAAAATACTTTGGTGCTTATATTGTAAACCCGAAATCCATAAAGAACCACCCCCCTAAGATAATACTAAATTACTTAAATCGTATCAAAACTAATTAAACCGTCAAAACCAACATCAAAAGGAATATCCTCCAAGCTTGTGGGTATGCACAACAGACCCATTGGCGGCTTAGGTGCTAGGTATCATCAGTATGATGACCTGCCCACTTTATCCTATCCTATCCTACTCTCACATTCGTTGTGAATCGAAATTTATTTTTGGTGCGAGAGTTGATTGCTTTTAAACACAGACAATGCGCTCAGTTCTTATCAGTTCGGAGAAGGGAAGTAGGCCGGTGCTATATAGATAGTTGTAGTTGGTAATCATTCGAATCATAACGACCCTCGCTTCGCAAACGTCACATTATCGCAACGATAGTTCAACTACTCGTTCAAATTGTTCCAATTGAGCAACTAAATTCATTGGGCTTACATTTTTCAACTTTCGTACCTGATAGCAAGCATGAAAAACTTAATACGTCACTCGAAAATGAATTACATGCATACTATCGTACGTAAATAACTATTTCATCAGAGGTATTTATTATCATAAGACCCTTTGACTTTCAGTCAAGGGAATAGAAGTAGAAGATAAGATACAAAGTGCGCCACAGGCGATTTTTTTCGTCCTTTTTTTGAAGTACAGGAAGCGATCCATAAGCTTGTGCACCTCTTTAATTTTTCTTTTATCGCTCTTTTCACGTATTCGCTTGTATTTTTGTCATGTAAAACCGGTTTTTCGGTGGAAAGAGTTAAAACAAAACGTTGCACAATCTTATGATTCTCTTCCTGTATGTTAATGACCAGATATTGCATAAAATATTCATATGTCGATTTTCTAAGGGAGGGCTCAGCCCAACTAACCATAGGATGGCTGCTGCCTTGGAAACTCTGTAAACGAGCTAAATCAGTGTGCGACGCAACATAACTATTTCGATAGATTTAACTCAAATAAAGGAATTCTCAGAAAAACTGTCATCATTAAAAATGTTACTTTGCGTCGGGTGGTAGACAATCACTTTATAGTTTAATTGACAGCATAGCTCGTTTATCAGGCAATTCACAGAAGGCGTGGATTTCAGATTGATATGATAAGCGATCGAAACATAAAAGACATTATACTGATTCCAAATTAATCAAGTTGTTTTTTGGTCAGATATCCTCAAACTAGTTGATTGTTGATCGCTCAGAAGATGATATAGGAGTATGGAAGATTAAATAATTTGTGGAGTCTGACATTAATTTAAAAAGTAAATTGAATGTTTGCTACTGTTTAAGATTAGATACATGACTGAAAAATCGAAATATGATTGGTTATGAAAAAACATATGCAAGTGTATGAAATTACGTCCACGCTAAATTGCATTGGAAATTTCCGAAAGGGCAGAAAACCCGTCCGAAGAAAAGGTGTAAAAAATTCTCCAATTTCCTACAACAAGCCCAAGACTTAAAAAAAGGTTCAAAAAATTTTGAAAAAAAATCAAGTAAATTTTCAAAAAAATAAACATTTTTTTGTACCAGGACCGATCTTAGAACCGACCTAGAGCACTTCCCATACTTCCATGGACAAAAATTTCACATCTTTTTTCTCTATAACACTGCACAACAAATCACGTTATTAAATAAATATTCACGAAAAAGCGCCAAGAATCGTGTTGGGTCGCGTAGCGTGAGCTAGGCGCACACTAAGAACCCTGCAGCCCAAACCACTCAACAGATTTTCACTAATATAATTTTTGTGATTTTCCGATGTCTACATCTTTCATTAAACCTTGAAGAGCGATTTCCGTTCTAATTTCGCAAAGATATGAGTCGAAACCAACCTTCAAAAAAACCTTTTTTAACTTTGAAAATTCTCAACTCAATTTCGTAATCATTTTTCTAATTACCTTTCAAGAATAAATCACATTTTGAAATCTGAAAAGATTTACGCGGTTCACGAAGAAAAAGTACGTTTTGCCCTAGGAGTTTTAAGGCCGTGGTTGAGTCCGAAGGATCAAAATCGAAAACTGTTTCTCCATGAATTGTTCGGCATTCCTATATCTTTCGAACAAAAAAAAATCGAAAATCGGAGAAGATTCATTCAGGGGAAAAAATTGCTGATTCGTTATGTAAGGACCAAGATCGATGCTCCTCCTCTACTCCCGGGTAGAAATTCGGTTGGTTACAAACGATTTGGTAAACGTATAAGACCTCCTTCGTTCTTCGTACGGGTCTAATTATCTCACTTCCTTGGTGTTACCACAGATTAAAACCAAACCAACTTGCAATATGCAAAGGCATTAATGTCTGCGGATTTCCTACGGTTAGCGAAAAAAACGCAGAAGAACTTGAAGAAACTTACAAATATATAAATTAAAATAGGAAATTTAGAAGGAAAGTGATAACAAATTTTGTAGAAAAAAAAATTTCCGACAAAAAAAAAGTTTAAGCGAAAAAAAATTCCCGGCGAAAAAAATTCAGCGAAAAAAAGTTTCAGCGAAAACAACATTTCCGGCGAAAAAGAACTTGCAGCGAAAAAAAATTTCGTCGCAAAAAAATTCTGGCGAAAAAAAATTTCCTTTGACAAGAAACATCTATCTTCAACAAAAAAAAAATTTAAAAAAATCAATTTTCCCTCTAAATCTGTCCCATACCACCGTCGTCCATTTTGTTGGTCTCTCTGACACACTACACATCCAACCCATCAACTTTTCCTTTGACACCAACACTCCACAACACTCCACAGTCCAAAAATTTTTCTCATATTTGACCCGTACTTTGAATACACTCACACACACATACAAAGCGTTCTTTTATATGGACTTTATATGGCGCCTTCTAAGAGCCCTGGCGCCCAAATCTCATATGGCGTAGAATGCCCACCCGAAGGTCCCTGCAAAATTTCAAGAAAAGTTATCGAGCCTTTTTCGGGCACAAGCCAAAAAAGTCGGTTTTCATACAAATGGCCCTGGAACTAAAAGTCGTATCTTCGGATCCACTGGACCGATTTTAATGAGTAAAATGTCGATTTCGCTACGCTCTGGCCACAAACTTCACTCTCGTTGCAATTTTCTCTGCTTGTGCCACAAACTTTACTCTCGTTGCAATTTTCTCTGCTTTGACCACAGACGTCAACCTTGTTAAACAATTTTCTATTTTCTCCCCTTGTCATGAAAATAACTATTCTTGCAACGTAGAACCGAAAATCTTTTCAATAACGAAATGGAAACATTGAAATGAGATTGGAAAAGAAGAGAATGATTGCGCGGCAGGCGAAAATTTCAAGTACTGAAAACGATCGTGACGTCAAGATTTATATTTTTTTTCGCAACATTACATTCACAACATAAAGTTTCGGCAGCGTGGCTCAGCTACCAACAGTTTTTACGGGCGCAATTATCTTCGAAACATCAACTTTTTTATGGGGTCAGCTCAAAATTTCTTGGTAGTTGTTAGCAATGTCCACAGCAGGTATTCTTTGAGATTTGAGAGACTTGTTAAATTTGCTCGTTTAAGAAGGATGTCATAGCTAGAAAGTGAGCCTCACAAATTTTCTTGCGATAAAGATCTCGGCCTATAACTTCAACAAAATGTTGTGGTCACAAGAACGAAATTTGAGTAATTAAATCTTTGAAACTCTATGAAAAGTGAAAGAATTTTATTTAAAGAAAAATCTACGGTCGAATGGGAATAGATGTCTTTTCATTAATCCAATGAATGAAATTGGATGTTCGCATGTATCCCGATGGGTATGGATTGTTACAGCCAGCAGCAGCTCCGAAAGATACGACCCCGATTTGGGTGCGTACTCCTGCTTCAACAATAGTTAGTGGGCCCCCACTATCACCGCCACAATGTCCTTGAGTCGGACCACCACTTCCCACAGCGCATAGCACATGGTCAACAACAACTGTGTTTCCGAAAAAATCTGCACATTCTGAATTCCGAATGACTCGCATTTCCGCCCAATTTAATATTTGGGATGCACCTCCCCCATTATATGTTGATCCCCAACCGGATACGACTGCTGACACATCAGCGAATGTTGAACTTATTTGCCGATTTGTTGGTAGACGAATAACTTGGATCGCGGCCGTTAAAACCAATGGAGTTGGGATTGGAATAATAGATATGTCGAAGTTCTTGTTATCGCGATTATATTCTGGGTGAATGATTGACTCGAAAGCGGTTTGAACCTGTCCCCCGATGGTAGACGTTATTGTTCCAAAACGTAAATTATGCTGAGAATATCCGTCTGTACAATGTGCAGCTGTAGAAGGATATTGTCAGCTCTAATATTAGTATTTTAATTTAAAATTTGACCTTACCAGTCAAAACCCATCCAGTTGATATAATAGAACCACCGCAAATAGAAAACACGTGTCCTATTGGTGATAACACTGCTACCTGATACGGTATTTGATTTTCATTAGCTGGCTGTCCATTTGCAATACGACCAACAAGTGGAGCTTTGGCCGATAAACTGTTGTAAGCTGATGCTCTAACCGACTCGCGAAACGTTGTGATTTGAACATTCGGGAGCTTTCAGAAACGTATTTATGACAATATTATTGTCGTTCATTTCATTCTTAAGTTTAGTAGTTCAACTTACACTTGCAGCGAGTCCATGAGCAATTATAGCGCACAGAACAACAAAAAGTTTCATATTATATTTCAGTAATTAAATAACACAGAACGAATGAACCCATGTCTTGGAGCAACAAGGTTTTTATACATACAAATTGTTATCGATACGACGGGTGATATTTATCTATAATTCTAATTACGATCAGTCAGACTCAAACGAATTAATTTTCGAATTTTTTTTATCGTGGCATAACCCGTCACGAAATAAACTTATTGGGATAATATTTCATGCAGTGATTCATAGTTTGTTATTAACGTTCGTTAGAGATTTGAATATATCTTTATTTCCTCACGTTAGTTGAGTCTTTCTCTTACGTTTTTTCGTTTCCCGGGAAATACGAGAGTTTTAGCGAAAAATTTCCGGGTAAATTCCATTTTCTTCTGCTGATGTATCCAAACAATATAATCT
Source organism: Pseudolycoriella hygida (assembly GCA_029228625.1). Taxonomy (NCBI): domain Eukaryota; kingdom Metazoa; phylum Arthropoda; class Insecta; order Diptera; family Sciaridae; genus Pseudolycoriella; species Pseudolycoriella hygida. Next base: position 64,103,831 of record CM055405.1, read on the forward strand.
GAGGCAGTGATCAGTCGAAAATACAAATATTATAGCTAGTATAAGTATGATCCATAAACAAAATCAAAACATAATGCAGGGGACCCGTTCGATGTGGCAAACAGAAACATATGTTGCAAAAAGACTCGATGGTATCTAAGTAAATATTGCATAAGTCTGAAGTGTATGAAATGACGCCCACATTATATAGGATTGGAAATTGCCGAAAGGGCAATATTGAAAGGCTCATCCGAAGAAATGGTGTAAAAGTCTCTCCAAATATTCAAGAAACCCCCGAAATAAAAAAAAGTTATAGAAGTTTAAAAAAAGCGGAATTATGGACTTTACTTATCCCAGTGCTAACCTTCAATAACATCCTCTACACATGCTCATTGTGTCTCAGATTCGGTAGAACATAGTAACCGAGAAAGCGGAAGCTATTCTTGAATGGGATTATTGTGCCATTCATTTCAACACCACATGTATTCTCATTTGTAACACGAGTGCGTTTAGATCGTTGCATGAACAGAACAGTGCTTCAGATTTTGCTACATTGCAACCTGTGCAGCTTATTGAGATGGCTTGGCATATTTTATTTAGCTTTGAACTCACAATCTAGTAGAGAAAATGCTAGTATTGTCTGCAAAGACGGTTCAGGGTAGTGTTTGTATGCGTTGGCATGTCAACCATGAATATAATGAAGCGTAGAGGACCCAATCCAGACTGGATTTGGTGAAAGGTGGAAAGCGAGACACTGTTGAATACAGAGACAAAACGAAAGCCATCAACAAGAAAATGAAAACCGATCTGCGACAATACAACTTGAAACTGGCCATGAACGCTATCGAAGCAAATGGGAATATGAAAGTATTACGAGCGAAACGGGCGAACGGGTACAGAAAAATTTTTAAATTGCGCGATAAGGCGGGCGTCATACAAACAGATCAGGACAAGGTATTGGACATCGCGCGAGAGTTCTATGAGGACCTTTTTACGTCGGTTCGAGCCAAACTACCGGCAGAAAGAGCAAAAGCGAGACCGGTGATAATGAACGTTGGTTCCGAAGATTTGCCGGACATTACGATTAACGAAGTACAGGCTTCGTTAGACGAAATGAAGAACAGGAAAGCTCCAGGTGACGACGACATTCCGATCGAAGCAATCAAAGAAGGCGGACCCACACTGCTCAAAATGACAACGGATCTGTTCAACAAGTGTCTCGAACAAGAGAAAATACCAGAATCATGGGAAAACGCAGTCATCACTTTGCTGCACAAGAAAGGAGACATCACGAAACTGGAAAACTACAGGCCCATCAGTTTGATCTCGCACCTCTACAAACTGTTTATGAAGGTGATAACGAAACGGATCACAAAGAAGCTAGACTTCTACCAGTCGATCGAACAAGCAGGGTTTCGTTCCGGATTCAGCACAAATGACCACTTGCAAGTGATGAGAAGTCTAATAGAAAAATGCAACGAATACAAAATCATCATCGCGATATGCTTCATAGACTTCGAAAAAGCGTTCGATTCGGTCGAATTATGGTCGATTTTAGACTCCTTGGACGATTGTCGGATTGACTCGCGATATACCCGGATGATAAAACATATCTACGAGCACGCAACGTCGTGCGTCAAACTGCATAAAACCACCGATAAATTTCGAATTGGAAGAGGAGTCCGTCAAGGAGATACCATTTCACCGAAATTGTTCACGTCAGCTCTGGAAACGGTTTTTAAAAAGCTTGATTGGAGTGAACTGGGAATCAACATAAATGGGAAGTTTCTGAACAACCCTCGATTCGCCGACGACATTGCCCTGACATCAACGACTCTGGAACAGATTGAAGCGATGCTGTTGCAGCTCAACGAGGAAGCCCAAAAAATCGGTTTGAAGATGAACATGTCGAAAACGAAAGTGATGACAAACATCGATGGTGCTACACCAATCAAGATCGGAGACGAGGAAATTGAAATCGTGAATTCGTACACGTATCTCGGCCACGTCATGAAGCTCGGTCTCGACAACCAAACGGCTGAAATAAAGAGAAGGATCGGTCTCGGTTGGGCGGCGTTCGGCAAGTTACGGTACATCTTCAAGAGCAACATGAGCAACAGTCTGAAGAGGAAAGTGTTCGATATGTGTGTGCTGCCGGTCCTGACATACGGAGCCGAGACTCTCACGATCACCAAAGCATCAGCGAACAAATTGAGAGTTGCAAAGAGGGCAATGGAAAGGGCAATGCTAGGAATCACACTCAGGGACAAAATGACAAATGAGTGGATCCGGCGACAAACAAGAGTCATCGATGTCATGACACGAATAGCGTCGCTCAAGTGGAATTGGGCTGGTCATATTGCCAGAATGACCGACGATCGCTGGACGAAAACTATAATGCAATGGCGGCCACCAACGAAACGACCGATGGGACGTCCACCGGAAAGATGGACCAACGATATCAAAAGAACGGCAGGCACGACGTGGCAGCAAGTGGCAATGGACCGAAAAAAGTGGCGATCTATGGGGGAGGCCTACATCCAGCAGTGGATATAAAAGGCTAAGGAAGAAGAAGAAGAAGAAGAAGAGGACCCAATATAGACCCTTGTGAGACCCCATCATTTACAGTTACCTCGTCAGACAGCTGTTCTCCCAACTTAACTCTGAATTTCTTCATGATCAATTTATAGATGAGCCCTTCGACCCACATAGTGTCAAAAGCCTTTTCTGTATCTATTGAGATCACGCAATTGTTAAAACTCATTTGCGCCTCCTGAAACAATTTTATGAGAACATGCACGGTGGAGTGCTTGCACTAAAGCCGAATTGGATGTCAAGCAATAGATTATTATCATTGCAGTGTTCAAGTATCCTAACATGGAGCATATTTTCAAGGACTTTACTTAAGCTATTCAATAGACTAATGGATCTGAAATTTTTCGCCTCATTTGCCGGTTTACCTGGCTTGGGTATGGGCAATTAATCAATTTTGCCAAGAATTCGTGATCTGACTCTGAGCTTTTTCAATACAACGTTTAGTTAGAAATGCACAAGTTAGTAACGCACAAAATGAATTTGAAATTATGGCATGAGGCGAAAGACTCACGGTTTGACTCATTGTTCGAGAAAATAGTTCCCAAGGCATCGAATGCCAGGAGAGGCAAGCGCAAAGAATGCTGAGGAGCAACGAACCAAGAAATGCCAGTGGAAATTAAATGAGGGCGACGTAAAAGGTGCAATTCGAATCCTCTCGTCTGAAGAAGCAATCGCCGAGGTTAATTTGGTGATGTATCTGAAGCTGCTAGATAAGCATCCAGAACCGGAATTTAAGGTCGAATTCAGCGACAAAAAATTGCCAAATGTGGACCCAGTCACTGAGGCGAAGACTAAGATATAAGATAGCAGTTATGTTGGCAGCGGAAGTGGTTTGGATGGTCTAAGACCTCAACATCTAAAGGACATGTTAAGTGTCGAGCTGGGTAAAAACACTAATATTTTACAAATAAGGCTGTGTACGTTCAGTGAATTACTCTTTCTTGGCAAAGCTCCAGAATTCACGTTGCCTATTTTGTACAGAGCGTGTTTATGCGCTTTCAACAGAAAGGATTTATCGATTAGACCCAACGCGATTGGCTCATCATACCGAAGACTAGTAGCGAGAATAGCCTCTGCCAGAGTCTGCGAAATAAAAATATTGGGTTCAAGGGATCATCAAGTTAAGCAGGGAATCATCGACGCGTTTTCGAACCTGGCACCAGCAATTATTGTCAGAGATGCCGACATTTCGTTTCTGGGTTCACCGCTAACGGACATTGGAATCGCCCCCGCAATAAGATCCAAGAAAGATGTTCTGGTTTAGATTGGTGATCCGTTTGACAATCCTAAAATCACACCAAGCCTTTTTTCTGCTGCGAAATTCCACGTCGATTCCTAAATTTTTGTAATTCCTGCGAACTACACCTTGCTGGAGAGCAATGAATGAACTCGATGATTGCGACGGACATCTTCGAGCGGTGATTGAAAAAATTGCGAATTGTAAGTTGAATGAACAAGCATGGAAAGATTCTTCGCTATCCGTTAGGTTTGGCGGTCTGGGCTTAAGAAACACAACCAACCTTTGTTTCTCCAGTTTTTTGGGCTCATACTACTCATCCTATAAATTATTCAAGAATTGTTGGCAACTTGCGTTCACTCGACAACCATGATTTCACTCGAAGCCCTTTCGTCCTGGCAAGAAATCACGAAGTGTGAAGCTTTCAGCGAAAATTAGTCTATTCACCAGAGGCTATGGGACAATGAAATGTGCAAAACCATCCATTTTGGAAAAATTTGACGAAGCTAGAGTTTTTTGTGATATAGTTTTACTTTTACTTCTTATTATTTATTTACTTATATTTCTTCTTCTTGTACTTTCTCCAAATTTAAATTTCAAATTATCATGACGCAAGTCTTACACGCCAAAAAATTCACAAGAAACCTTTTGGCACCCCCCCCCCCCGTGCGACGATAAAATTTTAGGCCGAAATGCATTTTTACTCATTAAAATCTAGAGCTTTAGCAGTTAGAAAGTTACTTCCAAAGGTGAAGTTGTAGACAATTAAATCTAAGCGAACACGTGTTTCAGGGTTTTGGGAAAATATGGCCCAATACTGGTATATGGCCACATCCATAATTGGGCAGGATGACGCAGATCTCCAGAACTATGAGAGTTACAAAGTTGGTTCCGAAGGCGAAGTTATAGAGAATTAAATTTTAGCCTGAGACACTTGGGTTTTGGGAAATATGGCTTCATCCCTGGGATATGACCACTTCTGGAATTGGGAGGTTTTCTAAAGCCCTTTTCCTTCCATCAGCTTTTTTATATTTTGTGGTAAACCTCGACATGAGTGATATCATCCAATGGAGCTTCTGGTTTATGGAGGCTGGAGGTTTATGGGGTTCCTGTGGATTTCTCTAGCCCTTTCCAACTTTCATCAGGTTTTTTGATATTTTTCGATTTTTCTCGACATGAGTGAGGTCATGTAATAGGGCTTGGATGGGATGGGATGGCGCAGTAGTGAACGCACTAGCCTTCCACGCAGAAAACCCGGGTTCGATCCCCGGGATGTATAGGATTTTTCTGTGATAAAAACATGTAAAGGATCATCCCTAAGTTCACCCAAGCTTCATAAGTTGGGTAGTTGCTGTGGAGCAACGAAAAGTATCAGAAATAAAATGCTCATATGTGACGTCACAAGCATATGACAATCCTGCATACACAAACAGCATACAATGCACGTCAGCGGAGACTTGGCGCACTTGTTAGTCGAGAAAAGAAATTGATGGGAAAAAACGTTGACGTATCCCCACTATTCCCCCTTAGGTGACGCTGTACTGGACATACAACACATACGAAAAAATATGGCGGGACAATGAACACGATGCGAATGATGATGGCCATTCCAATTGGATCGCACAAAAACGCAAAACATCATCACTATGGTTGTTGGACCTGTTAACATGTTAACCTCCCAACAATAGCATCGAACATATCAACAGATCAAAAGAAAAAATGAAATACTCTTAGACATAAGACTGTAAACTAGAATTAAGAATATATAGATATCAGATGTTATGTAAATAACCATACGATTAATAATAGGGCTTCCTAGGTTTATGAAATTTTTGTGGATTTCTCTAGCACTTTTTGGCTTGTATCAGGTTTTTGACTAGAGATAAACTTACAAAAGTACTGATATCCGCACAAAAACACTTCCAGTGGGGGTGTGACGCAAGTCTTTATTTCTGCTTACAAAAGCTCTGAAATCAGCTGCAGTGGTTCCAAAACTCAAAAGATTTTTTCAATTTAATTTTTATTTTTTAATTTTAACTTAAATTTTATTTTTTAACTTTAAGAATTTTTAAACGTCAAATTAAAAAAAATAATAAAACAATGAAAAAGTTTTGGCATTTAATTTTACGCAATTCGTAAAATAAAATTTTTAATTTCACCATTTTTTATAGAAATGAGAGCTAGCGCGACAAACCCTTACAAAAAGTCCACTGTGGACCTAGGGCGCTAAGAAAAGTCCTCAAATTCATACTTTTGGGCTAGGGAAGACTTTAGGTTGCACTTTTGGCCCTACCTAAGGATGCTCTCAATTACCTCTCAAATAGAAAAAGAATCATTAAAAAACTGATAGAACTTATCCGATTTATATAGAAGTAACCAGCTGGAAGACGTTAGCTGCGTATATATACCTATAGATCCGGTTGAAAAAGCACGTTGAAGAAGGACAAGTCCCTTAATGGGTTGTAGAACCGGTTAAATATCAAACAATACAGAAAAAACACGTAGGGCGCTTACAGAAACTCGTTTCTAATGCCCTAGCTAAGTCCAAAGGTCCAAACTCAAAAAAATTTCTTTCATAAATTGTTGGGCTATCATGGAACTGTCGATTGGAACCGTTGGAATACACAAACATTGTACGGTATTACCGTGACACTGACGTCTATTTTGAAGAAGAAACAAAATAAATGTTATACGTGACGATGAATGATTTTGAGTGAAACACAGATTATCTAAAATGGTAAAGTAGCTGACTCGATACTAAAAAACGTATTTCATTGCGATATGTATAAAGAAATTTAATGTTGCAAACAAAGGATATAATGACACAAATCGAATGCGCCAAGAAAACTTTACTTTTTAACGCGTTTCGGGCGTGTTTTTACGTCAGAATTTTCTGTTTCTGGCTTACGCTTGCTACCACGAGTGGAAGAGCTTGGTGGCAAAGTTTTGATTCCACTGGGCATAGCAACATCGTCAGCTAACTTTCCCCGTTTCGGGCGTACTTTAGCGACAACGTTTTTTGTTTCTTCTTTCGCAGGTGAAAGACTTCTTAGTCCCCCACGTTTCCTGTCACGACTGGACGTGCTTGTTGAAGCATCGGCATCAGAAGTTTCAACAATGGTACTCTTTTGCTTTCTTGTATTTACTTCTGAATCTTTAGTTTCGCTAATAATTGCTGCATTTTTACGACCACTTTTTTTGGGTGCAGGGGTCACTGCATCAGATTTGGTATCTTTTTTTACGATTTCGCTTTTATCATCTTGCCCCGTAGGTGAAAGGACGTTTATTTTACCACTTCTGGTACTACGAGTAGATGTGCTCCCGACCAATTCTTCTGTTGTTTCAACAAAGTTAATCTTACTAGCATTAGTGGATTTTTTTGTTTCTGTTGTCTCACAAGCGGCTGGCATTGGTTGTAAGGTTGACGACTGTTGATATTTTTTTCGTCCACGCGTAGTAGTTGCGGATGTATTGGCTTGGGATTCATTCATTTTAACTCGTTTTGTTGTCGGGCCTGCCAGAGGACTTTCATTGTCTTGCACTGATAGTAGAACCGGGTCTTGTCCTCTACGTTTGCTACTGCGAGTGGATTTGCTTGGAGCTAACTCTTTCGGCGTTTCCTTAGTAATGTTTTTACGATTCTTAATAGTTTTTTTTGTGTCTTCTTTGTGACTACTAGCTGCAACTGCCAACTCTGCGGAAGTTTCGACAGAACTGTCTTTGATATTTTTTGCAGTTTTTTTCGTATCTTCTGTCTCGCTGGTACGATTTGCCTTTGACCCTTTTTTCCGACCACGTTTCTCAGATGTATTTGCCACGTCGGATTCCAATTTGACTTGTCGCGACCGCGCGCTTGAGACAGTAGATTTATCCGCTGTTTTTTGTCTCGTACTTCTCTTGTCAGTAGCAGTCGAAAGTGTTGGGCCTGCATTTTTTTTTGAAAAAGTATATTTTGGATAAAGCAACTTGGTAAAAGAGAAAAATGTTTCTTACAAGATTCTTTTACTGGGACCTCGGATAGTGTAGTTTTCGAAGAAGCTTCACTGACCACAGTCGACTTTTCGGAAGTTTCAATATTTGTGCCTTTACGGTGTCTCGTATTTTTTTTTACCACCTTCCTATCGATCGGAGCCGCTGACTCCAACATCGTTGTCTCTTTATTATTTTTGAGAAAGTGCATTTTAGATAAAGCAAATGAATGAGTAAACGGCATAAATTTTTCTTACTAAATTCTTCTGCTGCAGGTAGTGCAGTCTTTGAGTTATCTTCTGAAGGATCTTTGATGACTTCAGTTGATAATAATTCGGTTATCTGCTATTTTTAATTAAGAAAAATATTCAACGATAAATCATAAAAAAACTGAGTACTGAGACTACATACCTGTGACTCGTTATTCTGAGACTCAACATTGTTTGACTCTATATTCTGTAATTCGATATTCTGCAATTCGACATTTTGTAATTCGGAATTCATTGACTCGTCATTTTGTGACTCGAAATTCTGAAATTCGGCATTCTGTGACTCGGTTTTTTGTGACACCACATTCTGTGATCCGACATTCATTGTCTCGTCATTTTTTGACTCGACATCCTTTAACTCTATACTCTGTAGCTCAACATTTTGAGGCTTGACATTCTGTAACCCGATATTTTGTGACTCGACATTCTGTGGCTCGATATTCCGTTGCAAGTCGTTATTGACTTCGATGTGGGGAACCGAGATTTGTGGATCAATTGTATTCAGTTGATTGTTAATTAAACGAATCAGTGACGCACGTGAATCATAATGGAATGAAATACGATGCTTTTTACTCCGTGAAGTTGAATCTGATAACGTACGTGGTGTATTTGAGTTTTCTTCGTTATCTTGGGAACTTGTTAGTACGTCGGAATATGACTCTACTTCATGAGTTTCATTTAAGTCGCTCGGACTTTCCAGAAGTTCTTTAACTCCCACCAGGTTAGTCTTGTCGAGCGGTTTCGGAGAATTTAATAATTCTTTCATGCCTCTGGTGTCAATTGTTTGATCTAAATCGCTGGGACTTTTCAGGAGTTCCTTTACTCCAACCAGGTTAGTTTTGTCAAGCGGCTTCGGAGAGTTTAATAATTCCTTCATACCTCTGGTGTCAATTGTTTTATTCAAATCGCTTGGACTTTTCAGGAGTTCCTTTACCCCAACCAGGTTAGTTTTGTCAAGCGGCTTCGGAGAGTTTAATAATTCTTTCATGCCTCTGGTGTCAATTGTTTGATCTAAATCGCTTGGACTTTTCAGAAGTTCTTTTACTCCCACCAAATTAGTTTTGTCAATCGATTTTGGAGAAGTTAATAATTCTTTCATACCTCTGGTGTCAATTGTTTGATCCAAATCGCCTGGACTTTTCAGGAGTTCCTTAACTCCAACCAGGTTAGTTTTGTCAAGCGGCTTCGGAGAGTTTAATAATTCCTTCATACCTCTGGTGTCAATTGTTTGATCCAAATCGCTGGGACTTTTCAGGAGTTCCTTTACTCCAACCAGGTTAGTTTTGTCAAGCGACTTCGGAGAGTTTAATAATTCCTTCATACCTCTGGTGTCAATTGTTTGATTCAAATCGCTTGAACTTTTCAGGAGTTCCTTTACCCCAACCAGGTTAGTTTTGTCAAGCGTATTCGGAGAGTTTAATAATTCCTGCATATCTATGGTGTCAAACGCTTGGTCCAAATTGCTTGGACTTTTCAGGAGTTCCTTTACTCCAACCAGGTTAGTTTTGTCAAGTGATTTTGGAGTATTAAAAAATTCATCTGTTGTTTTTGTCTCATGAGATTGATTCAGATCACTTGAACCATTCGGTTTTATCATTTCTAAGGTTTCACAAGAATGGATCAACTCGTTAGGTGTTGTCACCATATTTTGCATTTCACTTAACTCTTCTGGCTCTTCATTAGGCTGTTCGACATCTTCAATAATTTCATTATTTTTGTCAATGTCAAAGGTGGAATCAAATATGTTCGACTCTTCTCTGTTAATTGTAGCAGTCTCAGTTTGAAACTTGATTTCGTCATCATTTTGTAGATAACTTCTTTCGACTGATGGATCTAGATTCGCCTCGTTGCACAATTGAGACGCCTTAGAACTGATTTCAGATTCATATTCCAAGTCGAAAGTAGAATTCAGTAAGACGGGCTTTTCAGTCGAGTCGTTTTTCTCATCGTTCGAATTGTCTTCTGGATTTGTTGCGTTCAACACGACATCAGAAGCAAATAGATCGGCCACAACCGTCTTATCACCATCAGTCTTGACCGGACTATGTTCACATACAACTGATGGTCCTTGCTCATTATCAGAATTTAAGGAGATTTTTTCTTCATCAAATAAATCGCTCTTTTTTGAACTTTCCTCTTCTTCTTCGTGTAAAATAGTATCCAGAATTCGGACAGTTTTTCTTGGTGTTTTAAATGCTTTTGGTGTTTTCATCAGAATTGATCTTGGAGTTAAGACAGCATCATTCGAAAACGAACTCTTCGTTGGCGTGACATTAGTTGAGCTGCAGCATTCAGTTAAGCTACATAAACGACTGTTCCGTCTTTTTCGAATAGAACTTGGTCGCTTCGAAGGAGTTGAAATAGTTTCAGTTTCAGTTTGATCCTCATTTTCCTTCAGGTCTTGACTTTTCTTAATATCATCCGGTTTGTCGTTAGCAGCAGTTTTACTTTCCACAACATTTGGTGAAAACTCATCAGTTTCGGTATCATGAATGCTGATGATGCTTTCTTCTTCATCTTCGATTTCACTATCCGTAACGATGATAATTGAGCTCGATGTATCTAAAGATTCGTCATCCTGCATGTCATCTTTCGCATCAGCTTCTGCAAGAAAAGTCATCAGAATTTATAAAGGATCTACGCAACACACAATAGCGCAAATTTCAATGTATTTACCTTCGTCCTTGGGCGCTTCGGAAGAGGTTGACTCTGTGGCATTTTTATTTAAATTTTGTCGAATTTCATTTAACTGAAATAAATTTTCTCATTATTCTATTACTATATATTTGTGGGAGGTTCATCGTGTCTTTTTTGTGCGCTTTTTTATGAAAGCACGAGAGTTCTAACATCGATAGATATTGAATTTCTGAGTCAAGATCGGAAGTCCAAAAAAATTCCAGCTCCTCCGCCCCATGCCACCCTTTAAAATTGGAGATGCAGAGGTAGCTGACAGAAATGAGGAATTATTAATAGAGACGATTGAAATTATAGAATTCGATTCATTTACGAAAAGTGTCTGTCATTCTACGAGGAAAAGTACAGTCTGTCATTCGGATCGAGAGAATGGTCCGATCATGGTCCTTAGATGACGAATCAGCAATATAAAACATATGAAGGGACCCGTACGTATCAGAATAGATGAGAGAGAGTTGATGTTCATTGGAACGTATTTAAGTAAATCGTCATATGAATACTACGTTTGGAAATATCCATTCTCTCACTCTCATTTTTTGTATGAGTGTTCATATAAAAAATAAGAGTGAGAGAATGGATATTTTTAAACATGGTATTCATATGACGAAATATTGCGTTCACATTAGACTGTGTTTGAAATTGCCCATAGGGCAATATTGAAAATCCCGTCCGAAGAAACGGTGTAAAAAAATTCTCCGAACGCACAAAATTGACCCACAAATAGAGAAGAATGTTCTCCTCATTTTGTCTACAATATAGCAAAAAACCATTTTTTGGGCTAGGGTCGACCTTAGTGCTGACCTTGGGACCTAAGTAGAGGCCTCGGACACCATACTTCCATAGACATTGTATTCCACGCTATAATTGCACACGGAATGATAATAAATATTTCTTTAAAAAAAAAAGACAAAAATGTTTCTCTCAATTTGCTCTGCAACATAGCAAAAAACATTTTTTTTGGTTAGAACCGACATAAGGCCGACTTGAGCCCTAAGCACAGGCAAAAGTTCTTCCATAAATTGCGACGTTTGAGAGAACTGTGAATAATAAAACCATTTTTTTCTGTATACGTGAGAGTGTATTGGTTGTGACGGAAAATATTTTCCCATTACTTGGGACTTTTGCTTTTCGCGGAAATTGCGCCAACACATCGCGTTTTCATTTGACATCATCACTTTTTCAAATTTATTACAAGCATCGGAGATTGCGTTTCAATATTTAGAAGTAAATACTGAAAGCTACACAATAAAACCGTTAGACCCTTTCAACAAAAAGTATACACTGGGATAAGATTATGAGTATGTGTGATCGCAGCCAAATGTTGGATGTGTACCTATCAGATTCAGATGGGATAAATTTCAGATTAATGTGAAAAAAAGTCAGATTGATTTGATCTGTTGTGGAAAGTCACGAGAACCTTGACTAACTCCATTCAAGTTATCACTCCGCTCAAGGCACGTTCTAGAATCTTTACCACAAACAAGAACAAGTCAAATGCAATCGGTAATGCATTTTGTAAAGCACATGACGTCACGTTCCACGATCGGAGTCCAATGCATTTTTCTTTTATTTCTTTCTTTGTTTTGAAAATGCTTTCTAATTTAATTTGTTTTTTTTTTATTTTAATTTTTTTTAAAAGTGTTTATTTTGTTGTTCACTCGATGCGACTTTATTTTTTTCAGAATATCTGCACCTCATTCGAAACTCTCCGCACTTCGAAAAGAGTATTCTAAATGAGATTTTCATAAAAAAAACTATCTCGCTGGGCCTATCTTCAATGTACGAGAGATCAATGCCCCTGGAATAGGACGGCATTCCCCATACAAGTGAGACATAATATTCCAGTACCATTCACTACTCGTCGAAAACTTCACTGGGGTTTTGATTGAGACTTTTTTACTCGGGTAGTACACAAGTAGAAATGGCCTGGTACAAATTTGTTACAAACTCTAATTTCTCTAAGTGACTTTTTGAATATCTGCAAAGAGTGTGTGAAATTAACGTAACGTAATTTACCATTATTTAAGGAACTAAAGATTGGTTTTGGAAATGTGTGCAAGTTCTCTCTGTTGCAGTCAAAATTTTCGAGACCTGATTCGAACTGAAAAACTAAGTTTAATATGGGTCAATGGAAGTATGGGAAGATGTCGGTCCGATACTCTGAAATTCCCGAAAACGTTGAATTATATTTGAGATTTTTTTAAAATCTGTTCTGCTTGCCTGCAAAATAGAACGTTATCACCTTTCTAGTGGCATTTCCAATTCATTGAAATTTTAATTTTATATGTCAATTTAAAACAGACACGCCGACGGCGCGCCGCCGCCACCGATGTTTTGTAAACTTGGGCGCGCCGATACCGATTAAAAATTTATCACGCCGCCGCCGCCGATCAATTATATATCGGCGCACACCTCTAATTGCACCTTCTCCTTTCTACTGAGTCCTATGTTACTTCAATCGGTTCAGAATACGCTTCTTAATAATTCCTCAAAGTTACCCCTGCATCGCTAACTTTTAAGTGGGCATGGGGCGAAAGGGCGGGGATTTTTTGAGCTCCCAATCGCTTTCGACTCAGGCACAGTCAATCTCTATCGATAGTACAATTATCATTTTATGAAAAAGTGTGGAAAAATCACTTTTACTAGAATGTGGACATCCACTATATTATATATTTACTATATTTCCTTAAATCTTACCTCAGATTGGAGACTGATCTTGGGTTTACGAGTCGGAGTCCTTGGAATATTCGTGGTACCAAATTTTTTCGCTGCGTATGCTTTGAAACCAAGACATCTTACATCTTCCGTAACAACATTGAACAATTCCATTTGGTCAATCATCTTTGGGAAACTTGATGCCAACGATTTACGCCTAGCGGCTTGCAATAATCCGTGATCACGGCTTTCGCTACGAATAATCGCACCAACACTCTTTGTCATCGACTTGCTTGGAATAGACTTATTTGGCGTTCTGAATTGCATTGCTCCACTATTGCTCTCTGACATTGACCGTACAATTGAAGCTCTTCGCAATTCCGATGTTCGATTTTCCTTCACGGGAATGAAACTACTTCGTCTTTTCGATATTTCCGATCTAGCATCGGCAGATTTTTTTGCTGTCGTTATTTCCTGAGATTTTTGAGAGTTCATTCCCTTAGAGGAAGGAGCGATATTTTCGTCTTTATAAAAGTTGACATCCAAACTGAAAGAAAATGTGACTGTAGCCAAACTTAATATACAAAAATTTCATAATGCACAACACCATACCCGTCATCAAAGAGACGGCATCTAAATTGAATTTAACAAGCTTCCCTTTTGTAGTTTTTTGTGTCTTTTTTGTTCAAAATAAAAGAAACATCCAAAGTTAAAATCGTGCGAGTGTACATCTAAGCCGGACTACAAACAAAGCATAGAGATACTTGACTTTTGCTGAATTTTGCAAACCTTATCAGATACCCTAATTTTTCCTAGAATTCTTTATGGAAACGTTGCCCTAAAGATTGAAATTTTAAAAGCTAACTTCTTTTTAAATACGACTTAAACTTCGAGCTTATCTGGCACATGGAAAAAAGGTTTTCTTCCCGTAAACTAATCTTAAGTTTCCCGCAAACCGACCATTTCTTAGCACTGGTAAAGTAAAGATTTCTTAAAATGTCGAGCAAAAAATTTCATTCTGTTACTCTCTTTATCGTAGAATAATGTGCAAGGATCGTAACTCTCGCACCCGGTTAATCTCTTTATCGTAGCATTTTGTAAAAGGATCGTAAATTTAACAGCAATTACGCAAACTTGAACGGAGTACCTGGTGTTGAAAGCGCTTCCAACCTCTGCCGTAAATGTGGCATAGAGAACGAAACAATAGCTCATGTGACCGGATGCTGTCCTTCAAACAATCACGCAAATCGTTTCAAGACACCACAGCGTAAAGCATCATCTGACGGAACTTCTACGCGGAAAAGGCTTCAAGTGCTTTGAAGAAGTATATGCCCTCGATAGCGACGGTCGATCGCGGTTCAGCGACATCGTTGCCTTCGACAATAAATCACGGAACGCATACATCATAGACCCAACCATACGGTACGAGACAAGCAACAAAGACCAAGACTCAACAATCCAAAATGAAAAGAAACAAATTTGCGAAAAAATTTTTAATTGCTACGAACAGAAATATTCACCGAATTTTGGTAAGCGCAACTGGAGCGTTCGCGGTCTATGGATCGGAAGTCGAGGTACTGTAGGACAAGGTGTATTAGATTTTTTCAACGACTTTAAATTAAGCAAGAGCAAACTAGTACCGATCACTGAAGAAATTCTGACCCGAACAATTCAAATAATTCATAATCATATTTACGACAACTAGTCATTACCTATAAGATTGTACAACGCTCTCATTTACTGAAAACCTGCTGACTTGGAAAGAAAATAGAAGTCGCGAGCGAAAAAGGCGTAAAAAACGTGGTTGTCAGGAATTGTTCTGACCTAAAACAGACCCAAGTGAAATACCTGATGAAATGATAAAGAATCGAACAGCCATTTGAAATGATTTAAATTGAATGAAATCAACGAAGCCGTTGCCTATTTATCGGCCTATAAATAGAGTCAAAATGTATGAATAAAGAGCATTAAGAACTTCTCACGGTGACAACATCCCCAAGCGAATCGTTTTCTTTGTAGAAAAGTGTTCAACAACTAGCCCTTGCGAGCTGGGGTGCATAACCCACTGGTTGTTGAACACTTAGTAGAACGTAGAAGTTGGAAATGTTTCACGTTGAGAGACCCAAAGTCGGTGCAGCCCAAAATAAAATGTTGTAAAAAAGTAATTAACATCTTTGTCGATGAAAATATAGGCTTTGGAGGGAATTTGGTTGTGGTTCTATACCATTGCTTCGGACAGGTTTTTCAAAACTGTCTTTCGGGCAATTAAGTTAAGTGAGGACCACTTCAGCGAAATTTCGTCATATTCATCTTCGTCTCTTAAAACGGACGTAGGGCTAACAGTAAATATAGCAATATAGCACCTTAGAAGTGGCCTCAATCCCAAATTTTTTCTTGAATACTGTTAGGCCTAGAAAAAGAATCAAAGAGATCAGATATATAAAAATTTCGGAAAATCGTATAAGGGTTATGAATTATATGAAAAAAACCAAAATCATTTAGGCGGCCTTCTGATCGAAAATTCCCAATAATCGAACTCTTTCGACTTTCTTTCACGGAAAACAAAAACTTTAAAATTTGTCAAGATTTACTGGAGTCGTATTGACAGATACACGGAAATTTTTTTTTGCAGATTTCTGATCCATATTCGATGCTCCTCATACTGCTTTGATTTTGAGCTTTTGGACTCAGCCAGGGGCCTAAAACAGAGTCTCTACTAGGGCCCAACGTATTTTTTTTTACATAAAGAAAGATCAAAAAATCAAAACATTGATATCGGGATTGAATTCGAGCAAAATCGGTTGAAAACTTTCGAAGTCACGGTAAAAAAAGTGGTAAAAAGCATGGTTTTTTGAAGGTTGGTGGAACTTTTTCACTATTATCTTTGCGAAATTAGAACGGAAGTCGCTCTTCAAGGTTTTGAATGAAAGATGTGGACATCAGAAAATCACGAAAATTAAATTGGCGAAAATGTATTGAGTGGTTCGGGCTGTAGTGTCCTTAGTGTGTGCCAAACTCACGCTACGAGACCCTACTCGATATTTGGTGGTTTTTCATGAATATTCTTTAAATGATTAGATTTTTTGTGCAGTGTTGTAAAGAAAAAAGGGGAAAACTTTTTTGTTCATGGGTCAGAGGCCTCTCCTAAGTGCTATAGGTCGGTTCTAAATATTTTAAGGATTTGGAGAGGTTTTTTAAGCCGTTGCTTCGTACGGGCTTTTCAATATTGCCCATTCGGCAATTTTCAGTTCAATTTGATGTGGACGTAATTACACATACTTAAGAGTTAAGTCAATATTTGCTTAGATTCTGTTTGCCACATCTATTCTGATACGTACGGGTCCCTGCATATGATTTTTATTGCTGATTCCATCGTCTAAGGACCATGATCGATGCTCTCCCCCTACTCCCGGGCCGAAATTCGACTGGTTACAAATGTCGTGGTAAACGCATAAAACCTCTTTTCGGAGAACTTGGCATCGCCGCAAGGGTTTAAAAAGAATGACGGCTACCCTATTTCCTGAACAAACATTTACTTTACACACATTAGTCCTCAGAAATAGCTTCCTTTTCTCCAACTGCGGAAATATTGAAATATTTTCTGTGCAAGTACCCAGCATGCGTTTCTGCTAGAGCATAAGGCCTAGTTGCATACATCCTGCCGTATAACATCATTTGCACACACGAGAGGCCCACTAGAGGCGTTGGTGCCAGGACTTTGCCTGACCCACTTAAACTAACGTAAACTAAATTACAATCATGCAACACTCCCTAGATCTGACATTCAAGCAGTGTACAACTCTTTGCGATAATCATAGTCACCTGCAGCAAGGAGAACAAACTTGGTGTAAATAGCTCCTTGAGTAGCAATAGTTGATTTGCAAACTTTGATTGTTTATTTCGGTTGAAACATCATAATTATCATAAGGTGAATTCGTTATCATGAGCACGCGGTAGCGATGCGCCCGTGACGCAAGTCCCTGTACGAACAAAAAATTCAGAAAAATGTTTTTCGTAGACTTCGGAACCATACATACAGCTAAGTTTTGATTTTTTCCCCTTGCGTCGTACCCCACCAAGACCTAGTTTTTCGGATTCTACGTAAAATTTTGATTGAAATTGACATTTTACTCATTAAAATCGGTCCAGTGGTTGCGGATATATGAACTTTTGAAAATTGCAATTTCCGGTACAAAATGTTCCTTCCATAGAAGCCAAAGTAAATGAAAATATTCTACGTTAGTTAGTTAGTTCCAGGGCGATTTGTATGAAAAACCGTGAAAAACGGCTTCAGCTCGAAAACGGTCCGATAACTTTTTTGAAAATTTGCAGGGACCTTCGGTTGGGCATTCTACGCCATATGAGATTTTAAAAAAGGGGGGTCGGCCTCGTTTGGGCGCCTGCGCTCATGGAAGTTCCCATACAAATCCCATATAAAAGCATATTTTTTATGTTTTTGTGCGTGTCAAACATGAGCAAAATTTTTAGAATGTGACCTGAGGCGGGGTGATGGAGAAATCGTGGCGGCGGTCAGTGTTGGCTGCCACCGCCAACTACTCAAAAATTTGATTTCCTGTACAAAAATACGCCACACATTCCATAAAGTCAAATTTTTGCGTTGTGAAAGCTGAAAGAACAGAAAAACTATAACACTGGGGGTCCGGCATTTGTGACGCATTTTTTGAATCAAAAATGAAAACATTCCAAAATTTTTTTTGCGTTTCAAAGCTGTAAGCGTCACCTCAATTGATATCAGTCGTTTTGGAAGAAGAAACAAAGAGACTTGCGTCACGTTTCCCTTTTAAAAAGGATTTTTGTTGTGATTTGTTCTATTCCTTACGAAGCTAAAACTCGACAAAAAATATTTCACGTGGACTTGTACTTACCAACTTTTCATAAAACGACTTTTGTTAAGAATTGCACACGAATCAAACATTGGCTTCGACTTAGAAGGAGAGAGAGAGTAGCTTCGAGTTTTTCTGGAATTGTCTATAAAGAAATTCAAGTCATATTCATTCAAATAGAATAGTTTGTTTAAACCTTACAAGTCCATTTGAAATTATAATTGGCGACGTCAATAGTTGAGTTATTCAGAAGTGGCCGGTTCGTATTTTTAGCCATTCTTTTGCCATTGATTATCATGTTTTTCGTAAAATTTTCGATGGTGACCTAGTGATAAAATTATTATTCCAATAGTTTACACATCTAGTGGCTACAAGCCAAGTTACGCTCAGACAGAGAGAACGACAATGAAAAAATTTTTGATTTCTTTCTTTACAAGTAAAATTGGTATTTTCCGTTAGACGATTGATTTAGGACAATATTGAAATAGCCCATTGTTTCAATTGAATGACTCGCACAATAGCCAATGACCTTTACTGACAGACAAAAGGAAATATAGAAAGGAATTGATCGACAGAATTTTTAAATTACCGACTGCGTTGATATTGCAAAGAAACAACGTACAACAATCAACTTACCCTGCCAAAAGTATCAACGTTAATATTGAAAGCAACGCTTTTAAGCCCGCTAAGACAAGCATTGGCAAGAAGGCTCGAACCGACATTCAAAACATTTTTTACTGGTTCGAAAATTTGTTGTTTGTTGTTTGTTTTAGACAACAATGTAAGCCGACCATTGTCAGCCATTGTACAAAGGTATTTGGGTTAAAACAAATTACAAAGAAAAAACCTTTTATTTAAAACACAATCTTTACGTCAAACACTTTGAGCTTCGATTGCTCTGACCGTTGGATTGAAACTGAAAATGAAAATGGCGAAACGAGATTTACTACATATAACCAACACCAGATGGTGCGTCGATTAGGTAAACGCTTTCAAATTGACATAATATTCCATAAAACAAGTGAACGCAACGGAAATATTATTGTATTATAATCAAGGGTTATAATAGCGTAATTATGTCAAGGTGGAGTGAAATTTCAAGACACCGAAAATTTTCACCTACCGAGACTATAATTGTGCGATATACCCCTTGTATTATACGATAATTTATTAGATTTGAGTCTATAAATGTCAATTATGCACAAAATATCGAAAATAACTTAAAAAATACACTCCACAGTGTTCTTTTTTCAAACTCTTATATCTCTAGAAACATTTACCTGATCAGCAAAGGAATTTCTTTAGAGTAATCCTGGGATCATGAAATATGCAGTGGCATTTTGTTTGATTTGAATTCGTTCATTCGAAAATTAATTATTTTTGTTTGGTTACGTCCTTTATTAAAAAAAAAACATACGTATCAGAATAGATGTGGCAAAAAGAGTTGATGTTACGAAAAGACTGGAACGCATTTAAGTCAATATTGCCTCAACTCTTAAGTGTATGAAATTACGTCCACATTAAATTGTATCGGAAATTTCCGAGAGGGCAATATTGAAAAACCCGGTGTAGAAAAGCCTTCCGAAAGCACAAAAATTGACCCCCAAATAGACAAAATGTTCATCTCAATTTTTTCTACAACATAGGAAAAACCCATTTTTTTCGTCTAGGGCCGACCTTAGGACTGACCTAGGGTCTTCAGGAATTGCCTCGGACAAATACTTACATAGACAAAAATATTTCCCTCCATTTTCTCTACAATTTAGTGAAAAATCATTTTTTTGTCTAGGGCAGACCTTAGGACCGACATAGGGCCATAAGGAAATGCCTCGGACTTATACTTCCATAGACAAAAATGTTTCGCTCAATTTGCTGTGCAACATAGCAAAAAAAAAATTTTTTTTTTGGTTAGGGCCGACCTTAGAACAGACCTGAGGCATACTTCAGGTCTCAGCACAGGCACCGGGTCCAAATTTGTTGTTGAATATAATTCGGTACTCGATTACCTCTCAAATGGAAAAAGAATCAACAAAATCAGTTAGGATTTATCCAATTTATGTAAGCAAACACTTTGGGCCCTAGTAGAAACTTAGTTTTAGGGTCCTGACTGAGTCCAAGGGTTTCTAATCAAAAAATTTTCTGCCATAAAACGGGAGACAGTCCTAGACCTTTCGATCAAACAAAATTTGAAAATCGGAAGAGATACACGAGTTAAGTACAAAAAACATGCAGAGACTCGTTTTTAGTGCCCTAGCTAAGTACAAGGACTCAAATCCAAAAAGGGTTCTTCAATAAATTGTCGGCCATGC
Organism: Pseudolycoriella hygida; assembly: GCA_029228625.1. NCBI lineage: Eukaryota > Metazoa > Arthropoda > Insecta > Diptera > Sciaridae > Pseudolycoriella > Pseudolycoriella hygida. Next base: position 64,124,382 of record CM055405.1, read on the forward strand.
CTAGATCTTTCAAACAAAAAAAAAAAGTTTATGGCAATCGGAAAAGATTTACTCGAATTATGTCTTTTGTACATAACTCGAGCAAATCTTTTCCATTATCATAATTTTTTTTTGTTTGAAAGGCCTGGGCATGCCTGACAATTTATGAGAGAAACTTTTTTGAATTTTGAGCTTTTGGTCTCAGTCATGTCCATTCCTTTTATTTAAAACCTTCAAGAGTAATTTCCGTTCTAATTTCGTAGAGTAAGTCGAAAACTTTCACCAACCTTCAAAAAACCACGTTTTTGACCACTTTTTCGGTCATAACTTCGAAAGTTCTGAACCGATTTTGTCCAAATTCAAATCCTTTGTCATGCATTCTTCTTTCATCTTTTCATTCTTCTTTCATTCATCTTTCAGGAAAAAATGATTTTGAAAATCGGATATATAGAAAAAACGTTTGGCCCTAGTAGGGACTCAGTTTTAGGGCCGTGGCTGAGTATCCCCAGACCTTTCAACAAAAAAAAATCAATGAAAGTCGGAAAAGATTTAAGCGAATTATGTACAAAAAACCGAAAACCACTTAGGTGGCCCTAGCTCAGCGGCCCTTCGTCCAAACATGTCCATCTGCAATACCAAACCCACTTTTGGTACTACCTTTCAGGGGAAAAAGCATTTTGAAAATCGAGTATGTTTTACTTGAGTTATCGTAATTACGGACGGGCGGATTTGGCATCTAAGAACCATGATCGATGCTCCCCCTACTTCCCCTTTCGAATCGACTAGTTACAAACATAGTGATAAACGCATGGGACCCGTACTTCGTTTGGGTCCAAAAATGCACTTAAATATTTTGGTTTTTAGAGCTATAAGGCCGTTTCAGTGGTTTTTGGTCTTTTGTACATAACTCGAGTAAATCTTTTCTGATTTTCACAATTTTTTTTGTTTATATGGTTAATGCATGCCTTACAGTTTATGGAATAAACATTTTTGATTGCAAGCTTTTGGACTCAGACAGGGCCCTAAAACTGAGTCTCTGTTCTACTGAAGGCCCAACCTGTTTTTCTACATGAATCGGGTAAATCTTATCCGATTTTCAACGTCTTTATTATCCTGAAAGATAATCGAATAATTGATTACAGAATTAAACTTTGGCAATATAGATCAAAAACTTTCGAATTTACGCTCGAAATATGGTCAAAAGCGTGGTTTTTTGAAGGTCGGGGAATTTTTTTTACTTAAATATATCTCTGCGAAATTAGCACGGAAATCGCTCTTCAAGGTTTTGAACGGACCTCAGATGATAACGAAAATTTAATTAGCAAAATCGGTTGAGTGGCTAGGGCTGTAGGATCCTTAGTGTGTACTCAACTCACGCTGTGCGACTTTAGGCGATATTTGGATGTTGTCCGTGAACATTACTGTAACGACGAGGCTTTTTGTGCTATCTTGAAAACAAAAAAGAGACGAACTTTTTTGTTTATTCAAGTATGGGTGTGAGGCCTCTACTTATGGTCATAGACGGTCCTAATGTCGGCCACTGATAGGAATTTTTTTTTTGCTTTGTTGTGGAGTAAATTGAGGAGAACTTTTTTGTCCGTGGAAGTATGGGTCAGAGGGCTCTTCTAACTGATCAAGGTGGGTTCTAAGATCGGCCCTAGTACAAAAAAAGGATATTTGTAATTTCGCCTCGTTAGGACAAGCTTACGAATGAGTCTCAAAAAATTCCACTTTCATCACGAGTTACAAACAACGTTTTTTGCTCCGTTATGATCATAATTAGACGAAATCACACAAACAAACATATAGAAATCACTCTACAACAATTCTATGCACACTTGATTGCGGCCGAAAAAGTACATATGAAATCACTTTTCCGGACTCAAACAACACTAACAATAGTGTTATTTGTGTACCTGTTTTGGACGATTGATTTTATGCAATTTCGCGAGTCGCGGGTTACTTCGTTCGGTCCACAACTCGCGAAATTGCCTAAAATCAAACGTCCAAAACACATACAACTTTACATGCAAAGGGCGAAATCCCAAAAAAATTCAAAAAATGCCCTCATTTTCGGCCCCGTCGTATAAAAAAACTTTAAGTTTTTGATCGTAACTTGCCGTAACGAAAAACGTCGAATTATGGTCATTAGGAGCAAAAAAGAATTTTTTAAACTTTTTTTGATTTTTTTCACAATTTTGGGCACTTGGGATTTTTGGATACTTGGAAGGTTTTTACACCGCTTATGGACGCGTTTTTCAATATTACCCTTTCGGCAATTTCCGATCCGATTTAATGCGGATACGCTTAAAAGTTATGCAATATGTACTTAGATACGATCGAGCCTTTTAGCACATCTGTGACGCGTACGGGTTCCTTGCATATGTTTCGCTTAAGAGTTTTGAATTAAGGATATGGACGTTCGTTATTGTTTGAGTGATTCGGGCTGTAGGGTGTACCGAGTGTATGCCCAACTCACGCTACGCGACACCACACGACGTATGTTTTCGAGGCTTCTCCCAATTCTAGGTCGGTTTTAAGGTCGGCTCAGGTATTACAAAAAATATACTTTTTTTGTTTAACTTTTTTTTGAATTGTTCTTTTAACTTTGGGGGTTTCGTGAATATTTGGATGTGGAGTTTTGGCAAAGTTTTATTAATTTATCATGTATTTAGCCACATCTATATTCTGTTGCGTACGGCTCTCTTGCATATGATGCAGATTCTGGACTAAATAAGATGGTTTTCGTGGAGCCTCAAACTTTGAAGAAGTTGCATATGCATTTCTAATAATGATTTCACAAAACGAGAAGAAATGGAACGGCAGAATGTTTAAAAATCATTGAGGAGCGTTTAATTTATGTTTTTTCCATTTCACTTAATTTCTTTCGAAAGAAACCTTTGAAAATAAAAATAGTAACTTATTTTTTGTTTCAAAAAGCTTCTTTAATTGTTTTAATTGAATTTTCTATATTCCATCCAGGCGTATGAGCTTCTAATCATTTATTCACCATAAGCTTTCACAATTTTCCAATAATTTTTACCATTTCCTCACAATTTTGTTGCGTTGCAAATATTGCTCCGATGAACTAAATCTGCAAAAATTAAAAGCTTACTGAATCAATGCTACAGTTACTCAAATAATAAGAATAAAACCAGAGCTAGTATCAGAATAATGAAATGAAGCAGTTAATGTTATTAAAATCATTTTGACTCATATGGGGACATTTTTATCATCATTTTACTGAAAGAAACTGCTTACATTTAAGAAGCTTACCATTACATTGTCATTTTAAAATGCGCACAATATTTTTCGATTGATCTAAAATAGGAATAGAAAAAGTTGGCTTTTGTATGCAAATGGTCAAAAGAGCATCATCATTGGACTTACAAAAACCCTCGACATTTTCACGCTTGTGTGAAGTATACAAAATCTCCTGACGAAATTCATATTCATAAGTCATCTTATACACTTCACATGGAATTTAGAATACATGGACATAAGCTGATGTCGCAGTGAACACGTAAATTGGTCGCCAGTCATTTATCTAAAAAACAAAATACAAATTTAGTTTTACCTTCAACCGATTGATAAAGTATTTGTGAAGTGAGTGTCAGATGGAGTTAAATTTGGAGTACAGATGGCCATCACACGTCATTCAGTTTTAATTCGCTAGACCCAGTTATACTGAAGATTGTGCATATAAGAAATTTCAGCATCTCGGTTTTCATCACCTCCAACATATCAAGTCTTGGCTGAAGATTAAAACGATATTCCGAAATGTTGGCTTTTCTGATATGTTCTTCAACTCGACTGTTCTAATTGAGTTACATCTGAGCGTCATTAAAATGTCAAAATAATTCCATTAAAAATTGTCTCCCAATATCTCAACTTGCGTTACCGCTATGAAAGAGAAAAATGGCTACTTTCAGCCCACCAATGCTTGTATCTAACGGTCAAGAAAAAGCTGAGAGATATATTATCTTTCAAAGCAATGTGGTAGGCTCCGGCCAAAACATAGTTTCACTAGTTACCGGCCACTTTTTGCATTGAAATATGGCCGGTTACTGGTGCTGACCGTAGACTACTACATGGCCGATAGCTGGTGCATTTACCCTACTTTACTATTCAACTTACTATTAATTGGCGATTTTGCTATCGAATGATAATTCGGTGAAACTGCAATGAAAAATGAAGAGTTAGATCAAGTCAACATTAAACCAAATGTTATTTCTATAAAATTGGTCTCAGAATCCTTTTGGTTTTTATTGGTGATCGTCACGAACAAATTCAGATTATATTTGTCATCATAACACGTAAATGGTTTGTTCATAAAACTCGTTCTGAGTTAGAGTTCAATCCTTGTACTGTATAAGAAAGTTACAACCACAAACAAGGGCAATCAGAACAAACTCAAAACGTTTTCTATCAACAACTCCAAAGTAATAGTAGATTTCAGCATAAGCAATAATACAGGATGTGTATCATATGAGGTGAAGACATTTCTCGACATTTGGAGCCGAGCGGTCTTATCGACAGAAAGTTTTTACTTGATTTAGTGCATTGGAATTTATTTCCCCACGACGAACCAATTAACGCTTGTCAAGGGAATCCGTCGGGAAATGCGTGTGAGGTCTGTTTCTGAAATCATCATATACAGCTGCATATAGCTTTCTTCGTTCACTACCTACATATCGCTGCTGCGAATTGAGCGAACAGAGCCACGTTTATTGCCTCGTGTAAAAGGCCATACAATTGCTCCAGAAAAATGTCACATCATACTGTACCAAATTAGAGTTGCACATCGAATATTTGCTTATTTTGAAGAATATTTTGCTTCAATAACCGTCTGCATTGGTGACAATGCAATCTCGTCACAATGCAGCAAAATAGCTATTTTCGAATTAATTTTAAAATAATCTTACCTTAACATTCTCTGGTCAACCAATTAGGATTTCTGCAACGAAAGGGAAGATTCCAATGAGGTTTCGATTTATCAATATTTGAAATGAATTTTAACGGTGAAAAAGTTTTCAGAAATTATTATATTTGCGTTGGATATTGGAACAAGTTCTCTTCAAAGATGTTTCAAAGCGAGCTGAGTTTTCGGTTCATCATAATTTGTTAGACTGTGTTATAGACTCTTTCAATTTATGTCACCGCATATTCTATTGTTTGGCTACGTATAAGTTTTATGCACTGGTCACATGGAAACATACGCGATTTACGTAATATCACACGGAAATTCCAAAACAAGTGCACTGAAATTATCTATTGTAAGAAATAAAATTCAACTAACCATTTAAACTTCCTGTATTTAATGAATTTTCTTCACTGTAAGTCGGCAGAATGTCTGATTTGCATTTTTTGGGCAAGTCGTCGAATCTAAAATAAGAAATAAAAATTCAACTTTTGTTTTAAGCGTTTGGGATGGTGTATTTGTTAAATGAGTGTCAGAAGTAAAATTTTTGCGTTGGACATTGGAACAAGTTCTCTTCAAAGATATTTCAAAGCGAGCTGAGTTTTCCGTTCATCATGAAAAACATATAAGTTGTGAAAAAAGGAAACTAGAGTGTCTTACCTTCGTTGCGTTATGTCTGCCTTCTGTGGGCATGATTACCGGATCTGAAACGATAAAAGAGTAACAAATTATTTTGATCGATGCATCTCTCTACTGTGATGCAAGTCATAATTGCAATCAGATTCATTGTTTCAACATGACTTTTTGATTTCAACGGGTTCTTTTTCAGAAGAGGGAGCTTGAAGCTAAATCATCATGAAAATCAGTTGGAGGTAGGGAAAGGAAACCGGTAATTCTATTACCAGTAATATCGATTTACCGGTTATGCTGTTTTCATTACCGGTTTTTACCGAAACTTAATGATACCTAGAAGTCATGATAAAATCCTACTTTTAATGGAACAATTTCTACCAATTTCTGTAAGTGAAACTCGAACTGAAAAAACTCACCGTATTCAGACCAACGTATAATACATTTAAGGTAATTCAAATCCGCAGCTTTAAGCGTAGCCTTTAGCAAAATATCAGGGCTTGAACTATAACTGTTTTAAGTCAGCGTCGATGATTGACTGAATCGTTTTTGCAAACCGCTATTACAAAGGCGATATTAGTAAATTTTACAGAAAAAGTTCGGTTCAACAAGACAAGTTTGTCTTCAAACAAGCGTTGACATTGTTCCAATTCGTTGGTGTACGTGACAATCGTGTCGTCGAGCGATTTGCTAATAAAATACGTTCGAGATTATACGACGATACTCTTGACAGTCTTTGTTGTCTTCGGTCATATTTGCAAATGAAAAGAGAAGGGTAAGTAAATTCGTACGATTTGAGTGAAATATATTTAGAATTTTCAGGATTTGGCTAACAATATTTCGGTAATATTACCGGTAATACCGAAGACACCTCCTCCGGTAATACAGATAACCGGTAATGCAAAAATCTTTCGGTAATCCTTTCCCTAGTTGGAAGTAAGATTTACTGACAACTTTCATGTCGCTTACCTGCTTTATAAGCTCAACACATTGAAAAAAACAATTCCTGCAGCATCTGTAAAAAGGAAACTCGTTAGTAATCTACTAATATACTAATATTTGGTAATTTGGTTCTCTTCGTATATTTTCGTCAGATAGGAGCAAAAGACCATTTTTTATGTTCGTATTCAATCACGGTTCAGATTAAGTATTATCATCATTGATTTTTAGCTTACGGTTGCTTACTCGAATCAAAAATTTATGTATATCACATTTGCACCAGCTGGTTAGTAATTGGATTGGTTTTGTTCTTACAACCAGCACATATGCGATGAACATGTATTCAATTCGACAGCGTAGTTCTTATCGAGGGAGAAACTGGCTCTTAACGGAAAATTACTAAAAAATTGCAACTAATCGATAATAGATAAGATTTCTCGAAAACGAGAAGTTTACCAAAATCGGGACCTCATTCTAAAACGCGGCATGAGACGAAGTTGGTGAATTTTAATTAACTTTTTAATCAGATGAATCTAAATATCGGTGAGAATGAATTCAATAAATGGAAGCAAGTCCTTGAAATCTTAAAAAAAGTTAATACCCCTTTGTCTACAGGTAAAAGAATTAAAAAAGAATTGCATGATATAATTTGATGTGATATTTGACGAAGCAATCGGAGATTAGATCTGTAGTCACCCACCACTTCGGAATTGACAAATCGGTAATCTGCCTCCTTTTCTTATCATAGCAATTTGGCTGCGATCAAAGTTACATTATCAGCGCCCACAGAAGGTGATCCTAAAGTCTTCACTTTCAAAAATATATACTTATCATCGGCTCTAGAGTACGTACCTAGATCATTTTTCTTTTGAATCTCGAAGAAATATCACAGCTAGAGAGGAAAATTATTTTTTGCAACGATGCATCGAAAAACGACAGATTTTTTGATCACAGATAACATTGAGATGTTGGTTTTTTTGGTCTAGACATGCATGGAATTTCATATATATTTTGTGCGACTACAAAATGCTACTTTGTATTCCCCATAACTCCCAAACGAGAGATTCTAAGCTACATCAGAGTGGACCATCGGTGATAGGTGCCCCTCGTCTTCGCCAAAGTACTCCTTCGTTTTGGACTCCTTTGTTGCTTCGTAAAGTTGCAAAATATTCAAATACTTTGGAAAAATGTGCTCAATTCCTTAAACACGTGGTGAGTCGTCTTTGAAAATCATGGACAAAAGCTGTGAACTAAAATAAAAAACATAACTAAAGACCCGTACGTATCAGAATAGATGTGGCAAACAGAATAGATGTGGCAGAGAGACTCGAACGTATCTAAATTTACAAATAAGCAAACAATCCAACGGTTTCTGTTCTTTTATAACTGTAAGAATTTCAAAGATACATAGAAATTACCCAAGGTAATGTCAAAGGCCCTACCGAAGTGCGTCTCAGACCATTCAACTCTAGAAAAGCTTATATCCAAGGACTAAGCCATTTTTCCCTAAAACCCTGAAACACGTGTTCTCTAAAATTTTATTATCTACAACGTTGCCTTTGGAAGCAGCTTTCTACCTCTCATAGTTCTGGAGATTCGGGTCATCCTGCTTAATTATGGAAATGGCCATATACCAGAATTGGGCCGTATTTCCCCAAAACCCTGAAACACGTGTTAGCTTAAATTTAATTCTCTACAACTTCGCCTTTGAAACCAACTTTCTAACTCTCACAGTTCTGGAGATTCGGGTCATCCTGCCCAATTATGGAATGCCCATATACCAGGATTGGGCCATATTTCCCCAAAACCCAGAAACTCGAATTCGCTTAAATTTAATTTTCTACAGCTACGTCTTTGGAACCAACTTTCTAATTCTCATAGTTCCGGAGATTCGGGTCATCCTGCCCAATTATGGAAGTGGTCATATTTCCCCAAAACCCTGAAACACGTGTTATCTCCATATCGCATAGTTAAGGAAATACAGACGAAAAACTGTTTTCGTATATGACCAAGAATCTCAATTTCATCCATTCCATTGGTCCCCGTGCCCAGACGCCTGACCCGATTCCCACAAAACATCAAATACTTTCATTTGACACCAAAATGAGGAATTTCCGTGCTATACTTGCTGAGATATTTGCGAAAAAGTTTCATCGACCTTTGAAAATTTCATGACCGGCCTCCACTTCTTCGACCATATCTCCGGAACTAATTGGCCGATTTTGCTTATCTTCGAACTTGAATCATGTAACTTTCAGGAAAAAAGAAGCTTAGGCTGATCGGTTGAGCCGTTTGGAAAAAAGTGGAAACGGACGGACGGACATTTTTTTTATTGCTGATTCGTCATCTGTAGACGAAAATTGATGCATCCCCTCCTCCCACCAAGATCTACACCATGTTACAATAAAATTTTTTCTAGTAAACGTACTTCGTACGGGTCCAAAAATTATCTCACAAAAAGCGACATTGTTAGTGTGTGTTTCCCCTTGGACTGTAAAAAATCTTTTAGAGTGTGTGCGTTGTACATATTTTTAAGCTAAAAATCCGTTAATCATTTCTCCCCCGCTTCTCGTAAGCAGTCATAGAATAAAATACTAGAAGTACTTACCGCCACAGAACAGGCAAATTTTCTGCATTCTAACAAAGCCACGTTATGACTGGAAAAGAAAAAGAAAATATCAGTTGGTCTCGTTTACCTCTAAGTATCAGTGGAATTATTTTTTCTTTGTTCAGAAAGTAAGATTGGTTTACATCATTGAATATCAATTGAACTATACGTTAACGTCATCATTTAATTTATTGACTAAAGCTATCATTACTTGTAGGGTAAATGCACCAGTTGTCGGCTACGTAGTAGACTCCATCGAAAACGGTTCAAACACTTAAGCCGTGTAGTTCTATACAATGCTAACCATACATTGTAAACAAAATGGTTTCTTCATCATAACAAAATGGCATTTCCAGCCAATGAGCTATGACATACAAACTTCAAATCTTGAGATGGGGTTAAATTTAGAGTACTGACAACAGATGGCCATCACACGTCATTCAGTTCTAATTCGCCAGACCCAGTTATACCGAAGATTGTGCATATAAGAAATTTCAGCATCTCGGTTTTCATCATATCAAGTTGATTGAAACGATATTCCGAAATGTTGGCTTTTCTGATATGTTCTTCAACTCGACTGTTCTAGTTGAGTTACATCTGAGCGTCATTAAAATGTAAAAATAATTCCATTAAAAATTGTCTTCCAATATCTCAACTTGCGTTACTGTTTCAAAATGACCGCTATGGCTACTTTCAGCCTACCAATACTTGTATCTAACGGTCGAGAAAAAAAGCTGAGAGATATATTATCTTTCAAAGCAATGTGGTAGGCTCCGGCCAAAACATAGTTTCACTAGTTACCGGCCACTTTTTGCATTGAAATATGGCCGGTCACTGGTGCTGGCCGTAGACTACTACGTGGCCGATAGCTGGTGCATTTACCCTACTTTACTATTCAACTTACTATTAATTGGCGATTTTGCTATCGAATGATAATTCGGTGAAACTGCAATGAAAAATGAAGAGTTAGATCAAGTCAACATTAAACCAAATGTTATTCCTATAAAATTGGTCTCAGAATCCTTTTGGTTTTTATTGGTGATCGTCACGAACAAATTCAGATTATATTTGTCATCATAACATGTAACTGGTTTGTTCATAAAACTCGTTCTGAGTTAGAGTTCAATCCTTGTACTGTATAAGAAAGTTACAACCACAAACAAGGGCAATCAGAACAAACTCAAAACGTTTTCTATCAACAACCCCAAAGTAACAGTAGATTTCAGCATAAGCAATAATACAGGATGTGTATCATATGAGGTGAAGACATTTCTCCACATTTGGGGCCGAGCGCTCTTATCGACAGACATTTTTTACTTGATTTAGTGCATTGGAATTTATTTCCCCACGACGAACCAATTAACGCTCGTCAAGGGAATCCGTCGGGAAATGCGTGTGAGGTCTGTTTCTGAAATCATCATATACAGCTGCATATAGCTTTCTTCGTTCACTACCTACATATCGCTGCTGCGAATTGAGCGAACAGAGCCACGTTTATTGCCTCGTGTAAAAGGCCATACAATTGCTCCAGAAAAATGTCACATCATACTGTACCAAATTAGAGTTGCACATCGAATATTTGCTTATTTTGAAGAATATTTTGCTTCAATAACCGTCTGCATTGGTGACAATGCAATCTCGTCACAATGCAGCAAAATAGCTATTTTCGAATTAATTTTAAAATAATCTTACCTTAACATTCTCTGGTCAACCAATTAGGATTTCTGCAACGAAAGGGAAGATTCCAATGAGGTTTCGATTTATCAATATTTGAAATGAATTTTAACGGTGAAAAAGTTTTCAGAAATTATTATATTTGCGTTGGATATTGGAACAAGTTCTCTTCAAAGATGTTTCAAAGCGAGCTGAGTTTTCGGTTCATCATAATTTGTTAGACTGTGTTATAGACTCTTTCAATTTATGTCACCGCATATTCTATTGTTTGGTTACGTATAAGTTTTATGCACTGGTCACATGGAAACATACGCGATTTACGTAATATCACACGGAAATTCCAAAACAAGTGCACTGAAATTATCTATTGTAAGAAATAAAATTCAACTAACCATTTAAACTTCCTGTATTTAATGAATTTTCTTCACTGTAAGTCGGCAGAATGTCTGATTTGCAATTTTCGGGCAGGTCGTCGAATCTAAAACAAGAAAAAAAATTCAACTTCTGTTTTAAACGTTTGGGATGGTGTATTTGTTAAATGAGTGTCAGAAGTAAAATTTTTGCGTTGGATATTGGAACAAGTTCTCTTCAAAGATATTTCAAAGCGAGCTGAGTTTTCCGTTCATCATGAAAAACATATAAGTTGTGAAAAAAGGAAACTAGAGTGTCTTACCTTCGTTGCGTTATGTCTGCCATCTGTAGGCATGATTACCGGATCTGAAACGATAAAAGAGTAACAAATTATTTTGACCGATGCATCTCTCTACTGTGATGCATGTCATAATTGTAATCAGATTCATTGTTTCAACATGACTTTTTGATTTCAACGGGTTCCTTTTCAGAAGAGGGATCTTGAAGCTAAATCATCATGAAAATATCTATTTGGATAACGTTTAACCGTAAAAACGAAATACAGACAAGTGTACGATGCCATTTTTACATGTTTTACGAAATTCTCTTTCAAAGAAAAAATAATTTGCACAGCCATGTTTGGTCATTTTTTTAAGCAACAGACGTACTATTTCAAATGGTTCTAGAATGATGATTTATCAGTTTTCTCTTTACATTTCGCTGGAATTTCTTTAATTTCTAACTCCAAAAGGTTTACGTTCCATAAACATGTAGGATTATAGTCTTTAGTACAACATGCAATAAACTTGGCTGTTTCGAAATTTTTTTTTCTAATTTTAAACATTTATTTTGTCGAATATACGAGTCCAACTTACCCACTGACACTGGCTAGTATCCAGAATAGTAATTAAGTCAAGGTTCTCAATAGGCATGAAACCTAAAAACAAAATACGAATTTCTAAAATAATTTAAAGAAAAAAAGGACGAGGTCGAAGAATTTTATACAGCTGAGAGAATATAAACCACTACACTCTCCTGTATTTTGTGGGTTTCGTGTGGAGTATTTTTTTGTATGATATTTTACATTGAAAATATGGGTTCCACACGAAACGAACGAAAACGTCAAAGTGTAGTTTTACATTTTCTCTTAGCTGTAACATCAGTGATCTTTTGTCTTTTCATATTCTTGTCAGAGACGAAAAATAATATATTTAGGCATCATGTGCATCGAGTGACCTTTCGTTGGGTAATAAAGTTGAAAACATTCTGACTCTTTATAAGTGATGAAAAGCTTCTCAGTTGTCTAGTTAAAAATTCAGGAACTTGTTGAAATTAGAGAGTTATATTTGTTCCAGTAATTGGAAATCATAGTAATCCTACAATCAATTTCATTCCGTTACTAACATCTAAATTATATTGTTCTCAATAAAGCTATTTTCCGATTCATCTGAAGTTATTTCGTTCGTCTTATTATGCGAATCCTACACATTACGACATTGAAACGAAAAAAAGTAACGTTATTTATTTCTCGCCCACACACAACTTCTTCTTCCAAATATTTTGGCATTTGTCATTATTATTAAAAATGTCAAATTATATAGAAAAGAATTCACCACCTCATCACAATTTACAAATTCATTCATTCTGTAAATTCATCGTTACGAAAATTGCTTTCAAAAAATTTAATTTTTCATGTGTGTGGGGTGCGGGGTGCGCCACTCAAATGCGGCGAGAAGATTGTGTGTTTTTAACTATTTTTTTTTTGTTTTTCCTCGTGTCGAACCTGTTTTTTTTTTTTTTTGTTTATCCACCCCTTGGCATGAACTATGGTTTTTGTTTTTGTTTTTTATAAAAATGTTATCAAATTGAGGTTCTTGATTCGTGGATAATATCGGTTATCCACTCCGCGCAGACAAAAAAAAAACTTTGTGTTACTTTCGGCGAGAATACACTTATTTGGTGAACTGTCAAACGTTCTTGGAATTCACTATTTTCTCCCCGCCTTTATTTGCTTCCGTAAATAGCAGACAATGCTATAAGGCAGGGAAAAAGTATGTGAATACTTCAAGAAATTTTTAATAAAGAGAAACACCGAGTTCTTTTATCAAAACTGAAAGATACGCAGCGAAAAAGCATAACCTCAAGTGCAAGACAAAAAGCAAATAATTTTTCAACAAGGTATTGAGTTGAGTGTTTCAACGATTGGCGGAATAAAAAAAAACAATTTTTGATTTATAAAACTTGCAAATAATTTTTGATACCAATACAATTTTATACGGTCAACAGTGCCACCTGTTTATCAATTCCCTGACTATATTCACTAACATATTAAATCCTCTGGCTGCAAGTTAGTTCGAGTTTTCAACTTTATTACCGACTCCAGGAGTAAAGTGTAATTGCTTTTATTAATACAAAAATATCTCACCTTTAACACTTTTTCAAGAATGACTCCCAGACAAAAAAAGATTCTTTCACTGAAATGGCAGAAAAAAATCAATTACCATCAACATGGATTGAGACTTAGGAGATATTCATTTTCGTTGCCAATGTGTGAGAATAAACTTTTCTGCAATTCAATGTCGAAATACGACAATTTTCAATACTGCTTTTTCAGCACTCAATTTTAATTGACATTAAAAATGCAATGAAAAGGAAATTGTGATCGAAATAGAAATTTAATTGTTTGGTTTTGTCTATTTCGGCATTGAATTGCAGAAAACGTTGTTCCTACCTCATTTTGTAACTAGATTTTTTCAGCACACGTCCTAAATAGTCTAAAATGTCTGAAAATATTAAATTAAATTAAAGTAACGCTGGAATGTTCCATCATTATTTTCATCTAAATAAAAAGAAGCAAAAATCTCACCTCCATACTGCTTCGTATTACCGTCGTCATATTTTTACAAATGTCAGTCTAAAAAATGATAAAGTTTGTTTGTTAAATTATTGGAAATTAATAGGCAACGTGAAAGTTCATTATGTTATGGAAAATTCATCAGGTTTGGTTTAACGAAATAATTAGATCGTCATTTTTAATTCAGTATTTGATTGTCATCACAGAGTTGCATTTATAGCATTGAGACTCTTTAAGAAGTAAGAGCCACCTGCTTGTAATGACTTACTTCAACAGCACGCTATTCATCTGAAAGTTCATCGTAACTTAGGTAATATAAAAAAGTTAAATTTGACGAAAAAAAAATCTGTGCTTCCAACATTTGCATTTCAATGCACCTCGGATCCCGCATGATAAGAGTGATTTTCAGTCTAAACGAATTGATGCAATTCCCCAATCAAAATACATAGTGATAGGACATAACAGGACTTATAAGCAATAGTAAAACACTCCCAACTTTATGTCGATTGAGGGATGTTAGAATACACAGCCATACTACATTTCTGGAACAAAAAATGTTGGTGTGAACAAAAAACATTTTTCTGAATACGGGAGAGTGTTTGGTTGTGACGGAAATTATTTTCCCATTACTTGGGACGAAAAGTTGCTTTTCGCGGTATGGTGCGTCAACACACTCTCCTGTTACAGAAAAATTTCTTTCAAAATACCCCAATACACACTCGCTAGAAACCGACCTTGAGTACCAAGGAGAGGCCTCTGACTTATGCTTCCATTGACAAAAAAGATCCTCTCAATTTTTTCTAAAACCTAGGTCTTAAGACGATACCTTTCATTTAAAACCTTGGAGAGCAATTTATGTGCATAATTTCCGGAGATATAAGTGAAAACGTTTCACCTAGCTTCAAAAACCATGTTTTTGACCACTTTTTCGACAGTACCTTCGAAAATTCTTGCTCAAATTAGTCAAATTCAATCCCAAGCTTTTTTGATTACGTTTCAGTAAAGAAAAAGATTTTAAAAATCGGCCAAATATTACTCGAGTTATCGTGTTGACAGACAGACAGAAGTTTTTTTTACAGACTTGACATCTAAGGACCACAATCGATGATCCTTCCCTACTCCATCTCGTCAAAGCGATTGGCTACAAATGTCGTGGTAAATGCAATAAACCTCTTTTCGAAGAACCACGTCTTTCGTACGGGTGTAAATTTTTTTGGGATATGGCCGACTTAAGGGCTTTAGGACAGTTCAGGCCGCAAATTTTTCTTGAATACATTCAGGTCGATTACCTCTCAAACAGAAAAGGAATCAAGAAAAATCAGATAGACTTTTTTCGATTTATGTATAAAAACACGAAGGGCCAAAAATACCCAAATTCAATCCCATAAAAGATTTTTCGAATACCTTTCAGGGGAAACATTTTTTTTTGTTTTTTAAAATCGGTTAAGTTTTCTTCGAATAATCGTGTTGACAGACGGGCGGACAAATTTTTTTTGCAGATTTCTCTTATTTAGACCAACTCCCGGATCAAAATTATATTGGTTACAAACGTAGCGGTAAGCCTAACAGACCCCTTTTCGAAGCACTACGTTCTTATTTCACGTCAAAATAGAACCTCAGATGATGACAGCAGTAGCTGTCGAAACGGTCGGGTGAAAATAAATAATTGACACATTTCAAAAGGATAATTGGACCCGTACGAAGTACAAAGGTCCTATACGTTTATTACAAACAATTTTATTGTAAAATGAGGTAGATCGAGATGGGAGGGTGGGATGCATCTATTATCGTTTAGAGATGACGAATCAGCAATAAAAAATTGTCCGTCTGTCTGTCCGTCTCCACTTTTTTGTCCAAACGGCTCAACCGATCAGCCTAAACTTTTTTCCCTGAAAGGTACTTGCCTCCCATGATTCAAGTTCGAAGATTAGCAAAATCAGCCAAGTAGTTCCGGAGATACGGTCGAAGAAGTGGAGGTCGAACATGAAAGTTTCGAGGGTCGGTGAAACTTTTTCGAAAATATCTCAGCAAGTATCGCACGGAAATTCCCCATTTGATGTCACAAAACTGGGAAAAAATTTTTGTGGGAATTGGGTCAGGCGTCTGGGCACTGAGACCAATGGAGACGAAATTGTGTTTCTTGGCCATATACGAAAACAGTTTTTCGTCTATATTCCCTTAACTATGCAATATGGAGATTTACTGTCAAAGGCAAAGTTGTAGAGAAATAAATTTAAGGGAACGCGTGTCTCAGGGTTTTGGGGAAATATGGCCACTTCCATAATTGGGCAGGATGACCCAGATCTCCAGAACTATGAGAGTTAGAAAGTTGGTTCCAAAGGCGAAGTTGTAGACAATTAAATCTAAGCGAACACGTGTTTCAGGGTTTTGGGGAAATGTGACACAATTCTGGTATATGGCCATTTCCATAATTGGTCACGATGACCCGAATCTCCAGAACTATGAGAAGTAGAAAGTTGCTTTGAAAGGCAAAGTTGCAGAGAATAAAATTTTAGAGAACACGTGTTTCAGGGTTTTGGGTAAAAATGCCATAATCCTGGGATATGACCATTTCTAGAATTAGGAGGGATGACCCATATCTCTAAAACTATAACAGGTAGAAAGTTGCTTCCAAAGGCAAAGTTGTAGAGAATAAAATTTGAGAGAAAACGTGTTTCAAGGTTTTGAGGGAAAATGGCTTAGTCCTTGGATATAAGCTTTTCTAGATTCGAATGGTCTGAGACGAACTTCGGTGGGGCTTTTGACATTACCTTGGGTAATTTCTATAGATTTTTGAAATTCTTACAGTTATAAAAGAACAGAAAACGTTGGATAGTTTGCTTATTTTTATATTTAGATAAGTTTGAGTCTCAACAACGTTCACATATTTAACGGACAAAAGCATTTATTGACTACGTTCTTTGTACGGGTCTAAAAAATAACTCTCAATTTACTCGGTACACAATACTCGATGTGTACTTTCCTTTTGCTTTGCCACGTTTACGTACACAACACATTGGAAGTATTGTGGTTTATTGAAAGAAACTATTGTTCGATAGCAACGATGAACTTTCAGCTCGGTAAAAAAAACTAACTTAAAATGTTGAATTTAAACAATTTACTTACCACTGGTTGTTAGAGACCCGCGTAAGGATTTCCAAATGAATTGTTAAAGCTGTGCTGTTATCGGCACATCCACGCTATAGATAGAATCCTAAAATATTGATTTAATTTCTTAGAAAATAAAATATGATCTTAGACGAAAAATATTTTTTGTGCTTATTATGTCATCAGTTGGCCGTTCTTAAAGCGTATTCATTTCAATAAATCATTGTGAAAAGAACAATCATCATTCGACCGTAGCAAAACAAAGATAAAGAAAGTTGTTTGCTCACCTTATCCGGATCCGTATAAGTGGATAGCGCCAATTAACCTGTAAAAAAACTGAAACCTTATATTGTAAAAACTATTGGTCCTTAGATTTTTGGATTTGTGTATTAAATATATCAAAAACATTTTCTTTTCTCAAATCAGTATTCATAGGAAAAACAATTTTTATTGGCCCAATAATTTGTACAACAAATATTGAAGTTCTTAATTTGATGTAAAAAATATCATTTTCCTTTAAACCGATTCTTGAACGGGTGGTTCGTAGCCTTCAGCACGCTCGACAACAACACCTTCAGCAGAAACGACGCCATCAGCAGCTTTACCACCACCGTCACCGTGGAGTTCCAATAGTTTTGCCAAATCAAAACGTGGTTTTTTCAGTACTTTCACTTTTCGAATGTAAACGTCGTGCAATGGGCAAATCTTTAAACATGCCTTCTCAATGTCCTTCGCGATGGAGTCGGGAAGCAATTTGTTAACAACTTCCTTCAAATCGGAGCTGGTAATGTCGCGTGTAATTATTTCACACATCTTCTTGCGAATGGAACGGACGTGTGAATGTTGAGCGTAGCATGTTTTACGCTGAGACATCCCATCCTTGGCAGTGAATCCAATGCAGAAAACACGAAGCAAATAACCATCTGTTGTCTTAACATCAATGTTAGCTTCGATGAGTGTCTGCCATTTTTTGACCATTGATCTGAAGGAAATTTATTGCAGATTTATAACGGGCCTTAAGCACTTTTCGATAAACCAAATAAAATGAAAAAAAAACTCACCGTAATTTATCTGTAGTAAGGTCCATTCCATGGAAGTTAGTCAAAACATGACTTCCTTGAACATCCTCAGCGATTAAACGAAATTTACGGAAAGATCTTTCTGCATCCTGATCGTTTTGTAAATCGGCTAACGACACCTCGAACACACGGTGTTTTAATCCTTCCGATGCAATTTTTGTGCCTTGGGTACGATTTACCAAAGTCTTACCGACTTGTCGGTTTGAAAACATACTCGGCGCTTTCACATCATACCAATCCTTGCGAGAAAATGGATCAACAACCTTCTTCTTAGAACCTTTTTTGCCACCTTTGGAGAGGCCTTTATTTTTTCCAACAGCCATAATCGAATCTCACTGCAAGATTATAAGAAAATTATTAAGTTAGGTTATGTCGCGTGTAACAGAATTCGTATTTATTCCATTGCATTTTTTTCACAATTCAATTTTACAAAATAAATTATTAAAGTGAGAAATTGTTTCTACCACAAGATAAAGCTCTAAATTTGTAAGCTGAAATAATAATTCTCGACAAATACGATTTACACGTGGCTAAAGTTAATAAATAGTTTTTTCCATCAACTACAAAGTTGTGCAACTTAAATTCATCGGCACATGATTGCTCTGTAATTGCAAAAGTTGATTGAAAACCATTTCATTTGCTACTTTTAATTTCAAGCAAATAATTGAAAGAATTTAAATCTAAATTTTTACTCACGTTCTTTTGCTCTTGGAGTTATGAAGGAAAAAGAAATATGGATGAGTGTTGCTTCGTCAAAACAGTTTTTTCGTCAAGTTTTAATTTTCCGGTTGGGTACGAAAATGGTGTTCTCGATCCCAACAATAAAAAATATGGTATTGTGACACCTGTGGCAAAGTTATTCCCTACAAAAAAAAACTCGAATTAATTCGGATCTCTCCTGCACAATGAACTTGCATACACATTTTTCATGTGGATGGTGAAAATCTGATTGTTCCGATTTTTTATATTGGGGTTAATGCGGTTAATGCATTCGGAAATTTTATTGTAATTCAAACATACACATACACACAAATTTTAAAGATGTCAGAAATGACGACATTTTTGATACGTCTTGAAAAGTGTAACAGGTGTATCCGTAAATGGAGTAAAAAACTCATAGTATCAACCCAACATGCAAAAAAGCTCATTGAAAAGGAGTTATACGGAGTTACTTTTATGAACACACCCGTCGCGTCGTTACCATACAACTCTAGAAATTCATTCCGAACAAGTGATGGAAGCGGTATACCTTTCGAATTTTTGTTTTAATGGCGTAAATACAATTTCAACACGACTCATTCTGGATACTCCATCCTACAACTGCATATTGAAGGCGATTCGTTAAATCAAATCCTTACATATGTTTGATTCGCAGAATAAATATTTAAAATTATTTCGACTTTGCAGCTTCTTTGTCTCTTTGAAGACAAATCACAACAAAAAACCTCTTAAAGGGTAAAGTGTGACGCAGTCCTTAATGTCCACTTCCAAAATTATTGATATCGTTCTTCAGGTGACGCTATCGCCGATAATGCGCAGAAATTTGTTTGAATTAAATGTTAGTTTGTGGTCAAAGTTTTATTCTTTGAAAAAAATTGCAACACTCGTAACTTCGCTTCAATTTTTTTTCCATCACCCACCTCTGATTTCAGATTTTTTGTAACTGGAAGAAAATAGTTTTGAGTAAGATGCTTAATGCGTTAGCCTTTTCTGATTTCAGAACTACTGTAAGCAGAAACAAAGACTTGCGTCACACCTCCTGTGTAAGAGGTTTTTTATGCCGATATCAGTACTTTTGTAAGCTAATTTCTATCTTTAATAGAAAAAAATTTGTTCGAAAAAATTTTGGCGAATAAATGTATCCCCCAAACTCTCGAGTCGATCTACGCAATGTTACAAAATCATCATGTCATCATTCGTACTTACACGAGTGCAGTCATCAAAGAGACGTTGCAAATCAATTGATGAATTTTGAGCACAAAACGGAAAGTTGTCACTGCTCTGACCGAGCGAACAGAGTCTGTCGGATGTTGAGTGTTGATGAATATCAAAGTTTTGTGAAGTCTTGTGTCTCCCGGATTAAAAAAGGCGGCTTTTTCAACCAAAACGTAAACAACAATTCTATGTCATTGCGTCAGTCCCGACACATCTGGTGAGCTGTCATCGGTTTATAGAACGAAGCCGTCTTTATACACATAGCGCAGCAGTGACTGTTACTGACAAAGCACAAACATATTATTGTGTGACACGGTTAGCAACCGTATATATGCTAACCAAAAGAATAATTTCAATATGAATAATATACACGGACAACAGCAAATTTTGATGACCCAACCAATTATTCAGGACCCGACAACGCATATGCATAATGCCGCTATGACCCAGCTGCAAGTGCCAAAGAACCAGTTTATTGGCCAACAACCGCCCGAAGAAATGCTCGCCATGAAAGATCAACAAATAAATATGCTACTTCATAGAAGCCAAAGTTAATGGGAACATTTTTTTTTGTGTTGTGGGAACATCCTACGTTAGTTAGTGGGTTAGTTACTGGGTTAGTTCGTTAGTTCCAGAGCCATTTGTATGAAAACCGACTTTTTTGGCTCCTGCTCGAAAACGGCTCGATAACTTTTCTTGAAATTTTGCAGGGACCTTCGGTTGGGCATTCTACGCTATATGAGATTTTAAAAAAGGCGTGGTACCGGCCTCGTTTGGGCGCCAGCGCTCATGGAAGCTGCCATACAAATCCCATATAAAAGCATATTTCGTATGTGTTTGTGTGTGTATTCAAGGTATGGGTGAAACATGAGCAAAATTTTTAGAATGTGACCTGAGGCGGCGGGGATGGTGAAGGCGGTCAGTGGTGGCCGCCACCGCCAGCTTTGGCAGCCGCGCGAAGTGCCATGGCGCTAAAAAAATTTTATGAATGAGGGTTGTTGAGGAAAAATCTGTGATCATTTTCATAGATGTAAGTGGTGGCTGCCACCGCTAGCTATGGCAGCCGCGCGAGATGCCGTGACGCCAAAACATTTTTATGAATGAGGGTTGAAGATGAAGTGACTGTGATCATTTTCGTAGATATAAGTGATGGCCGCCACCGCCAGCTTTGGCAGCCGCGCGAGGTGCCGTGGCTCCAAAAAATTTTTATGAATCAGGGTTGTAGAGGAAAAAACTGTGATCATTTTCATAGATGTAAGTGGTGACCGCCACCGCTAGCTATGGCAGCCGCGCAAGGTGCCATGGCGCCAAAAAATTTTATGAATGAGGGTTGTAGAGGAAGTGACTCTACTTCCAAAGCTGCTGACATCACAACAAAAACCCTTTCTAAAAGGGAAACGTGACGCAAGTCTTTTTGTTTCTTCTTCCAAAACGACTGGGGTGACGCTTACAGCTTTGAAACGCAAAAAAATTTTTTGGAATGTTTTCATTTTTGATTAAAAAAATGCGTCACAAATGCCGGACCCCTCAGTGTTACAGTTTTTCTGTTCTTTCACCTTTCATACTTTTACACCTTCCATACATCCAAACCGGTTTGAGGATTTGGTTATACACTAGTATTTTATTGTAGATTGACGTCCGTGAATTTCGACCAAGGAGCCAATACATTTGTCTGTATCGAATCTCTAGTTCTGTGAGTTTTATTTTGACATGTTCACCCATTTAACTTTTGCGTCCAGATTCATGCCGAGGTATTTAGCCGAGTCATGGTAAGGCATTAAATTTCCATTCATTGTGAGTCTCTTGCGATTGGAGATCTTTTTATTTGTGAAGTTCACGCGTACTGATGTTTAGTCATTGAGCTTGATGCGCCATTTCTTGGTCCAAGCCACAACTGAGTCATTAGATTTTTGTAGACGTGATGTAGATTCTTCAGCAGTTTTAGCTGTGGCTGCGTTAACTGTATCGTCTGCAAAGGTGGCCGTAGTAACATTTTCCGTCACTGGTGTACAGCAAATACAAAATTCGTCCCATCACACTGTCCTTAGGGAGTCCAGCATGGATTTCTTTGAATTCTGAGTATGTTGATTCTGTTCGAGATGTATGATTTTAGAAGGTTAACATAGCGCAGTATTTGGTAGTAGTTTGTTAAGTTTGCGTATCAGGTCTTCGTGCCATACTTTATCAAAGGCTTGTGAAACATCATGGAAGACAATTGAGCAGACTTCTTCCCCTTCCAGTGCTTTTTCGATAATGTCTATCAAACGGTGGACCTGTTCCATTGCAGAGTGTCTTTGCCGGAAGCCAAATTGATGGTTCGGAAGTAGGTTTTTTATAGTTTTAATATGATCGCTGCGTTAACCAGTAATAGAAGCATTTTCAGTCCTTTATTTGGCAATTTTCTTAATACTAGTCCTGTGATTAAGTCGTATCTTGGTGCTTTTTTTGGGTTCAGATTATATTTTAGCTCGCGTTTAAGCTCTTTTAGTGTTACTTTTCTAATGTGATTAGAGTGGTTATTAACGGTCTGTTGCTGCGTTTGGGGTGAAGATGTTTTCCAGATGATTTGCAAAAGTATCTGGTTTTTCTTGATCTGTCTTTGCCCATTCGTTGTTTTCTTTTAGAATAGGTGGAACGTGTGTAATTTTTCTTTTTAATCTTTTCGTGATGCTGCATAGGGAGTAGTTAGTATTTTTCTCTGCTGATAAGTTCTCCAGGAAGGTGTTGGTAGAATTTTCCTTCAACTTTTGTACGAATCTTTTAATTTGTTGAGATTCTCTGTTGAGCTGATTTTTGATAGTGAGTTCGCGAGAATGTCTCCATCTTTTTCTGGTTTTATTTTGGTATTATCCCAAACTGCTTGTTGGATGAGGTTGGGTAATTTTGCAACTTCCCCGTCTAGTGAGTCAGTGGTGGGTAGTTCTATGTCAAGGTCAATTTCTCTATCTAGTTGGATTTTAAAGCTTTCACAATCTGTAGTTTTGTTATGTGGTCGGCCTCACTCAAAGTCATAATTATTGAAGAGTGGTCCGAGTCTAGGTCGTAGCTATCCTCTATGTTGACGAAGTTTGCAGCAATTTTTCTATTTATGAAGAAGTCCAGCACGTCTGGGGTTTTCTTTCTATCTGTTGGCTAGTAGGTCGGTTTACCAGAGGATTGCACACTGCACCCGGTTTTTTCTATGGCTTTTTTTAGCTCTCTTCCTTTGGTATTGTCCAGTCTAGAGCCCCAGAGTGAGTGTTTCGCGTTAAAGTATGAATCTATCTCCCAAATGTTGAAGCACCGATGAGTAGTATTCCTCCCTGAGGTTGTGTTTTGGAGGAAAGCTCCAACTTTAAAGTTTTGTTTTGCTGATGAGATGTTCAGTACGGTGAGTTGTGTCTCGTCCTTCTGTATATTGAGATCTTCGTTGTACTTGAGATTGCTTCTGATAAATATTGCGCTTCCACCATGGGCTTGATTGTCTGGGTGGGGGGTGTGATGAATATTATATCCATTTTGTTTGATGTAGCTTTGTTTAGTGAGATGTGTTTCGGAGATAAAACAGATATAAATTTTGTTCTCAGTTAGGTATAATGAAAATTCTTCTTTGCTCTTTAGAATGCCATTTGCATTCCATGCTCCAATTCGTATGTCTTTATGATCCATATTATTTTTTGGGTTTATTCTTATTGAATGGTATTTTGCTTTCAAGAGCATTAAGTTTGTTCGACAAAGTCTTGTTTGATTTCTCCAATATTTCAAACTTCTTCATCAGGTTTTTCATTAAGTTCATTATATTATTACCGTCGGTATTTTTTTTAGTGATAGAATCCTGTTTGCTACTATTTTGCTTGTGATTACTTACAACATGGGCGTAGGCTATGTTTTTGTCAGTTTTTGAGTCTGTCAATTTCTGGCTTTGGATCTGTTGGCTTTTAGATTTTCCTCTGAGTTGTTGTAATTTGACTGGCACTTCACATCTTCGATAGTTTGCTAGGTGGCTACCGCCGCAGCTGAGACATTTGGCCTCCACGCTCTTGGGTTTCCTGCATTCGAATGTGGAGTGAGTACCTGCGCATTTGACACATCTAGGAGCCTTGTAGCAGAAGTTTTGAGTATGTCCAAATTCCTGACATCTTTTGCATTGAGGGATCATTTTGTTCGTTCTCTGTGACTCGAAAGTGGCAAATATGTTTAATTTCATATACAGTTTTAATTTCCGTTCTGGCACTGAATGTCGACATGAATAGGGGGAGTTTTTTATAGATTTTCTCGCCTTTTTCATCTCTTGTAATTTTAAGTTTTTGTTTAACATCACTGATTTCGAAACTCCTTAATATCAGATCTTCTTTTATATCGTTTGGGTCTATTGCAGCGTTTACGCTTCTGGTTACAATTACTTTGACGTTTCGAGTTTGTTTATTTTCGAATGAGTACCACTCGAAATTTTGAGTTCTAAGAATTTTCGTCATTTTTCCATAATCGTCACTATTTGTGACATTTATTTTAGTGTTGTTTTCGCTGATGCTGGTCAGTTCATAAGTAATGCCTGTCATGGCTTTATATATGTTGATTATATTATTCTTATATACGAAAACGGGTGGCGGTTTATCTCTATACCTTGTTTAGATTTTTATTTTGTGTCTGAGTGTCATTGTTGACGGGGAATTTTTTGGAGAAGCTGTTTTGTTTCTCTTTCTTTTCTTATTCTCATTGAGAATCCAATCTGTTTCTTTTTCCACCAGTTTTTCTTCGTCCTCCCAAGACGGGGTTTTGAACGGGGTGGAGGGTCTAGATCTTTTTATAGCTAGCTTGGTGGAATCGCGTTCCTTAGTTAGCTGGGTACTTACTGCGTGGATGGTATAATTTTTATTTTGGTTGTCATTTTGCAGGGATTTGATCATATTGTTGACCTGCTTCAATTGCTCTTCCAGCGTGTTCAATCTAATTAACATATCATTTTTAGTATGGAAAATGACGATTTTCTAAAGGTCATATCTTCGGATCCACTGGACCGATTTTAATGAGTAAAATGTCGATTTCAATCAAAATTTTAAGTAGAATCCGAAAAACAAGGTCCCTAAGGGGGAACGACGCAAGGGAAAAAAGTCAAAACTTAGCTGTATATACTTATGGTTCCGAAGTCTACGAAAAAAATTTTTCCTAATTTTTTAATCATATTGGGGGGGCTCAAATTTCTTGTGAATTTCTTGGCGTGTAAGATTTGCGTCACGGCGGCGCCTTACCACTGTAGGGCCATGATTGGGTTGTATGTCCTAGAGTGATGCAAGTACGCGCTACTCGACCCAAAAATATTCGTAGTCAGATTTTTAAAAATCGAACCGCTCTCTGATTTTACCAATTGTTGATTTTTTTTGGGTAGATCGAGGTGGGAGTGGTGCATTCGTGAGGTGCATTCAATATCGTGAGATTGAGTTGCCAGTGCGTTGGTTCGAAACTCAGCCGCAGACGGATTTGTACCGATTGCTAGATTTGTAAACAAAACAAAACAGATTGAGTCTTTCAAGTCAAGTGAAGTTGAGTGTAGTGCGATCGTACGGCTTACCGGAAAAGGCATTGTTGGGAGAACCGGTATTCTACTCCTAATAGTTTCGCTCCTAGTTACATCTCATAGATGGCACTGGGTTTGTCGCACAGCTTACCACTGGTACAGTAAAACTTTCCGAATGAGTGTGACTCAAGGAAAATACTCCACAGATCTCGGCAGCAACGTCAGCATGGACGTAATTAGACGAGGGGGAAGGGAGTATTAAAAAAGTCCAAAAAGCACCAAAAATTTTAAATTTTAAGAAAAAAATTTTCCAAAAAAAGTCCCTGCTCCTAATGGTTGCCTCTACCTGGTGCTATGTATTATCATTTCTTTGCTTTTTTAAAATGCATTTATCGTAAACGCGCTCCCAGTGAAATAAAAAAGTGCTTTTAAATATTTGTAATGCATTAATTTAAAGTCCGTCACACAGTAATGGATCTGTTGTGTCCCGGTTACGTCGGGGTCACCAATAATATAACTCACTGGTTGGGTTCTATTTTAATAGACAATTTCCCTTTCACGTTATAATATGTATTTTATTGTTGCGTCTGATCTGTACAATGACTTGCAAGCGAATGAATATAATGTGCGTGTTCTCTTATCATCTACAACATATTCACCATAGCGTGTGACTCGTGGTGGGGATATGTGGTGTTTCTAATGCATAGGTGTTGTGTCCCAGTTACGGGCCACTACAGATCCAAATTCCGTGTCAAAATGTGTCCCATCACTGAGTGAGCCATCGGAGCTATCATAGAAAATTCATTGGGCGGACTTAAGTGACATTATTGATTGTCACATATTCATTCAAAATATTCATTATTGCCGAAGAAGAAACAATCGATTCAGCGGTGCAACGCAAATTAGTCGATGGTGCCGAATCCAACAAACTGAAAATTAAAAAACGGCATCTATAAATTGTAGACTACAAAAAATTTTGTAAATTCGATGTAAACTTTTATAGTAAGTGACATCCTCGGTATTCGCGCCGTGTGTTTGTTGACAGTGAGAAAATAACAAAAGAAATATTTTGCAAAATGTCTTCTCAGCGTAACTTGCCTCAGTCTAGAGAAGCACTTCTTAAATCATATAACACAAGACTGAAAGAAGATGTGAAGAGCATGCTGGAGAACTTTGAAGGTAAATTATTCGTCCTATATGTTGCCGTACAACTCAAATTAGTTTAGTAACCGTTGGTTGGTTTGCATAATATAAGTTCATTGACGAATTAACTAAACCAAAAACTTCTGTTCATTCCAGAAATTGGTAAACTTGCTAAAGGCGAAACTGAGACACAACTCTCCAAAATAACTCAATGTGAACAAGATACGTACGAAATGCAAGTTCGCGCTGCCAATATTGTTCGAGCTGGAGAGTCATTGATGAAATTAGTGTCGGACATAAAACAATATTTGATTCTGAATGATTTCCACTCCGTCAATGATGCGATAACAGCAAATTCTCAATTATTTCGACAAACCCAAAATGATTGCGATAAAAAGTTAATGAAATTGAGAGATGACATGGCAGCTGATTTGTATGATTTAGAAGAGGAATATTACACAAGCGTATTTAAGTGAAAAACAATTTAATAAACTTTGCAAGTTGACGAATATTGCTATTTTTTCGCTAGTAGATAGGAGTCAAGTGAAATCGCAAACGTCCACTCAGGCTATTCTGGGACCGTTTTGCTATTTCCAGACAACTTAGGACTTACTGGAGCGAAAGAGTCTCGTAGGAGAGCTGAGTAAGTTCAGTTTTTCGTGGATGTGCTTCGCGAAAGCAACTCGGTTAACGCGTAAAAACCGTAACCCTCAAAATTTCCTCATCCACACCATCTCCTTTACTCTCCCACCTCTTTTGATAGATTTATTTATTTCACCGCCGAACGACTGGCTTTGTTAAAAATGACAAAACAAAAATACAAAAGAACAAGAAAAAGAGAAGAAAGAAAACACAAAATTTTGTTAGCAGTTATATTTAGTTTCGTTTATTGGTCTTAAATAAAAATATGTACATCATATAATTAAGTTTACAACTAGGCCTCTTTTGTATCCAGTTCGTATTAGTGTTTATTAGATTTGCCTGTCTCCATGAGAATTTTTTTCCAGTGGTGTTTTTTTTCATTTAATCATCATCTCATTTTATCAGCGTCAGATACAAATTCGTTTCGTCCTCTTCGTTGCAACTTTCACAATTGGTTGTGTTATGTCGTCCCATTCTGTGCAGGTTTTGTTCAATTTGCAGTGTCCTGTTATAGCTCCAATACAGTGCCGTAGCTAGAAATTATTGACTTTAGGGTAGCAGTTTATTCTCACAATCATGTACCCATGCGCCTAAAAAGACGTTATTTGAAATAAAAAGTGGGAGGGCGCACTTGGAAGTTAAGAAAGTTATGAGACAAAAACATCGGGCTGAAGTAGTCAACAAGAAAAAAAAATATTGTGAATTGTTCATACATATTACGTACGAAATTAGTGAATGTTGACTTTTTCGTTGACTTCTTCAGTGTACACATTGAAGTGGTCAACATTTAAGTCAATAAAAAATTTGTTTTTCTTTGTTGGCTTTTTTCTTTGACTACTTCAGCCTATCCCTATAGGGTGAAGTAGTCAACATTTATTAAAGTCAACGAAAAAAAAATTTTTTTGTTGACTACTTCAGCATGTATTTATTTTTATTTTATTTTTATTCGTTTAACGATCAACAAACAGGCCTAAACCCAATAACATGTGTAGGCGGAAGTAGTCAACAAAAAAAGGCAACATCATACGAAATTAGTGATTGTTTACTATCAAAACAAAAATCCAGAAATACCAAATTTAGGAAAAAGCAAAATTAGGAAAAACATCAAATTTTTTAATTCCTAAGGAAGTCGCAATCTTATTTTTTGGTATGTAGGGGGCTCTGCCCCCTAAATCCCCGCGCCTGCGGCGAGCTACTAACGCCCTGCAGGCCGCCTTCCGTGCATGTGGCTCTGCCCCAAACCCCGCTAGGGGCTCTGCCCCTTATACCCCGCAAGAGGGGAATTTCCCCCCCTTGCCCCCCTACGCGGGGGCTGCCGCCCCTCGACCCCGCTTTTTTTTTAAGGTTCATCACGGCCTGCGGCGCATTCTCTCAAAAATTATTTTCCCGCTTTTGGTTTTTCCTGATTGCCTGATTCCTAATTTTGGTTTGGTCAACGAAAAAAGTCAACAACTTCAAACAGTCGGCAAAAACACTCTGAACTATTATAAACTGTTCGAAAAATTTGAGTGTTGATTTTTTCGAACAGTTTAAAACAGTTCAGAGGGTGTTTTTGCCTTCCAAATGCTCCCTGACTTTTATGCATGGATAGATCATAGTGAGTATAAACTGCTGGGATTTGCGGGAATGGTCAATTATTTTCATTTTAGCTATCGCAGTTATGCATTGTACACTCTTGTCGACTTTATTAATTTAGACCTGAAAGTTCTAAAATAAATAGTGAAATGAAATTTAGAAATATATAAATCGCCAGGGAGATTTCTGAACAAATTAACCAATTTTTGAGTTTTACACTAATTTTTCCCATTAGCTCGGCTGTGTGTGGCTGCGGCGGTATCAATTTTTCTTTTAGGACCAATTTAGATTGGTAGCAGAACAAGTGAAAAGAAGATCTCTAAACATTCGTGTATAAATTATTGATTTTTCAAGCTTTTGACCCACATTTTAAATTTTTCTTGCTGTTGCTAGCTTAAATGTGTCACATTTGCCACATTTCTGTGGTGGAAATACTTTTGATGAGTGCCACAACAAAATAATCCATGAAATTTGAAAATATGAAAAAATATGATTCATGTGAAAAAAATGTGAAAATAAAAAATATGTGAAATGTGAAATTTCGAATGGCACATTCTCGTGTCCACATTTCTTGACTCAGAACGAATTTTTACATACGTAAATTTGAAAAAAAAAAACACGAAAAAATACGGATCACATAATACGTCGACGAAATTCTTTTTGAGCCTACACGCATCCTAAACGGCCTCACGTAAAATACACGAAACATAAATTTGGAAATGTATGTGAGAGGTTGGGTTCAGTTACAACGACTTGCATAAATTTACAGGACGTATTCGACACTGAATAATACAGTTTCATACTATTAAATATCGTAGACATTATTATTCGTAATATTTCTGCATTGATCCATTGTACGGATTGCAGACACAGCGCTGTCTTAACTTTTCACAATTCCCGCAACTCCCATCACAGAAATGTTGCAAATGTGACACATTTAAGCTAGTAACAGCAAGAAAAATTTTAAAAATGGGTCAAAAGCTTGAAAAATCAATAGTTTATACACAAATGTTTTCAGTTGTCCTGATCGTCATGTTTCATGGCTTTACTTAGTCGTGCTACCGATTTAAATTTATTCCAACTGAAAAATTAATCCCGCCGCAGCCACACACAGCCGAGCTAATGGGAACAGTTAGTGTAAAACTCAAAAATCGGTTAATTTGTTCGGAAATATATTTTTTTTATTTTTATTTTTTTTATTTTTATTTTTTTTATTTTTTTTTATTTATTTATTTCTAAATTTTATTTCACTATTTATTTTAGAATTTTCAGGTCAAAATTAATAAAGTCGACAAGAGTGTACAATAAAAAATTTGCTATGGCTACTATGAAAATAATTAACCATTCCCGCAACTCCCTGCCCTAAGGTCAATATTTTATAGCTACAGCCCTGTTCCAATAATAGTTCTTATGTCCTCTCTGGATTTGTGTAGCAGAAATTGTGTATTTCTATCGCTATGATGCTTCTGCTATGTTTACAGCTTATTAGGCTTTTCCAAAGCTGGTAATAATTTTTCTAATAGAAGTTCCTAATGGTCCTTCTTTGTACTTTGTATCATACCCCTAAAGCTGGCAATGAGCCTGAACCAAAGATATGATAATTTGGTACGCTTGTGGTCAGACAGAACACACACATATGAATGACAGTTGGTTTTGTATGGGAAGGAATGTGAGAGAATTGCGTATAAAACTGGTTCCATCCTCTCCCATACAACTCGGGCGTACCAACTTATCTTTTCTCTGGCCTGAACATGGTAATTTCCATGCCCAATCAAGCCAACCTGTCTATGTTACTGTGTCCTGGAACCCAGTAAATTTCAACCTTGGTAAAGTTTGATTGATTCTTCATAGTATTTGAACATTCTATCATGAGTTTTGATATGAATCAGTGCCCATTGAGTGCTTGTAAGGTAGCCTGGCTGTCTGAGCACATATTGATATTTTTTTCTTTCATGCCATATGAGATTAGCTGTCTGCATGCTTCATTGATTGTAATGTAGTCGCATGTAAGTCTAGTGGTTCCGATATTTCAAGTTGTGGGTTCTTAAAGTGAATCCCTATACCAGCACCAGAGTTTGTCTTAGAACCATATCGTCTATCTCGTGACAAAGAGGCACATTCCCATGCAAACAAGTTTTCAAAGGCCTATAACTCTGATTTCGCTCCATCAATATTTTCAGAATTTCGGCAGTCGAATATATAAAGTATGATCTTCTTCTCCTATCAATTTTGTTTTAATTAATTGAGAGGATACGAAGTGATGGGCCCTCGAAATTATTCAATCTAGGAATGTGCCTCTTTGTCACGAGATAGACGAATGTATAAATACATCCTTCCTTGAAAGGATTTTCATCTGTCATATTTCTCTCTGGTATTTGTATTCTGTAGTTTTAGCGAAGAAGTATTGGGTGTGCATTTGTCTAGATGCATTAAAAGTACTGGGATTTCCTTCCCATTCCTTGATAGAATGTTTGCGTGGGAGAAACCCTTCAGCAGTTAGAATTCTTATGTCTTAAGGCCGTGGCTTCTTGTTCGCCAAATAGGTCAAGGTTAGGTTGGGGTTGATTTCATCATGCCCTATGATCCCCAATAAAATCATTCTTTGGACTTTTTCCCCTGAAAGGTACATATGTCTCAAGTGGTCATGTGGTTCCGGAGATATGGTGAAACTTTTTCGTAAATATCTCAGCAAGTATAGTTCATTGTTCATTTTGGTGTCAAGAATGTGATCTGGGAATTTGTTGTGGAAATCGGGCCAATGGTCTGAGCACTGGGACCAAAGGAATGGACGAAATTGAGTTTCTTGTTTTTTGGGAGGCTACTCCAGATGGAATTCTTGTATAGAGACTTAGGATTGAGAAAGAAGAAGGCTATTTCGTAAGGTAAGATTGAACTATCCCGGCTATAATGTCTACATTTGCACTTTCTAAACCCTCTCTCCTTTGCAGCTTGTGATCCGAAAAGGTTTCATCATTTGTACCTCTCCAAGACCTTACAAGTTTCCAGAGTCTGCTGGAAGCCAATGTGACATCTCAACATTCTTTCCAAGGTTTGTTTACAAAAGTCGGTCAAACACTTTTGTTTAAAGCCACAAGGTCCGTGGTACAGACGAGCGGGTCGACCTTTTTTCAAAACCCGACCCTGACCGAGCCCGACCCGAAAATTTTTTGCGAAGCCCGAACCCCGCTACCTGAACTGTTTCGAAACCCGACCCGATTAAATTTTTCGAAACCAGAAAACCGAACTGTTTCCATACAAGACCCGGACTGAACCCGACCCAATTAAATTAATGTGAGTTGAATGTCAAAATTATACAATCGTTTTTAGAAACATCGGGAAAAATCCTATTTCAGTGAGTTCGAAATGTCATTGCTGTAAAGCTGTGAGACAAAATGATAGATTTGAGTTTCCCTATACGGGGAAATTAATTGTCACTTTCAATTTAAATTAAAAGATGAGCAATTATCAGTCTGCACATATGTCACACATAGAAATAAGCAAATGGAGTGCTCTACTAAAATTGATTTGGTTGTGTCAATTGTTGTATGTGACTTGGATATAAATTCAGAGGCATACTAAGCCCAAATAACTTCGGGACTATTCCGAATATTCGTAAATCATCATAAACAATGAAATGAGTATTCTCAATCTAGTATTAACTGAAACTCCAGAGTGGTTTGAGACGAGTTTCTAAGATATGAAATTTACATCAGCTTTGCAAAATATGAAATTTAAATAAAAGACCGGGACCCGAAAAAATGATACAGAAATCCGACCCGACCCGACCCGAACCCTACCCGATTAAAATTTCCGAAACCCGTGAACGCGATAAAAACAATTCGGGTTCGGGTCGGGTTTTTCATAGGTTTGGGCGATCCGCTCATCTCTAGTCTGTGGAGAGCAGATTGATATTAAATTAGTAGAAAAAATTAGAATTATTTCATGTTAACCTTCAAAAATGGCCATCTTGGAAAACCACTTGTATTTTCAAATTTCCTAATTTTCATTGATCAAAGTACAGGGTGACATTTTCACAATTCCTAATCATAACTGCTAGTCGGACTCATTAAAAATTCGAATTAAATCGTCAATAGATGCTGGATAATTCGTCACAGGGCACGATTGAACATTTCCGATGTGCCTAACTATACATTTGTAACAAAAAACGTACCTAAGGAGATTAAGTAGATTAAGTATGTGCGGCACAGTTTTATTTATTCATAAAAATGTTCTTACCCAGATACGCTTATAACAGTCGGTATTTGTAGAATTTGCAAACAAATTGGGCATTTTCCGTTATACTTACTACTGTTTGCATCAAGAGGGGGAGGCTCAGGTACAGGTAAATTCGTTAAATTACCTTGACTTGCTTCATTTTGCCACCATTGAACGAATTGTAGAAAAAATGCAGACAACTCCAAACCGCGGAAAATTAGACTTGTTAGCACAGCTGAACGTCTGGTGTAAAAAGTACTTAGACACACAGATAGAAACTTATTGCAACACTTAAATACTTAAAATTTCCTTTAAATAGATCACTCCAACTCCAATCATTCTCCTGAACCGGTGGTAAGTATGTCAAATTCATTTGAACAACTCTTAGAAGCCTGAAAATATTTTTTGTAACAGAATGAATAATTGCACCCGGTGCAAATAGCCAAACAACACAGCGCATGCTTCTTGTACCTGGGTACGAATAGCCAACCAACTCAGCAGGTATCTTCTATTACCTTTTCATTTCCATTAAATTAGACTCCAAAAAGTTATCGTACATTCTCCGAACCAATCATACGACAATAGTCAGTATTTACAGCTAACTATACTTGCTCGACCTAACATTAGTTGCGCCGAACAAAAAATGGTAAAACCAAGTTATTTAAAAAAGACTGTTGCAACACAAATTTCAGTAAAATAATTAGATATTAGGCCGTGTGTCCCATTCTGCCGTGCTAGTCTATAATTGAAAGTGAAATTCTTGGGTGGAAGAATCGTTCGCAACCTATGAGAGACCTTCCTTCATTCTAAAGGAAGATTAGGAAAGACTGGAAAATTTTTTTCGGAACTATTTAAGTTGTTTTTTGTCAAGTTATTTTGTTATTTTGGACATTTTCCTTTTACAAAATGTGTTTTTATCCCTTATTCCTTGCCAACCCACTTTAAAGAGTGTACCAAAACATATTTTCTTGTACATATGAGGCGGACAGCGTCAATAAAAAACGTAATTTGTTAAAATTACAAATTATTTTATTCAGTGCGAATATAAAATCGTCTACACAAAGCGAATCGTAGTGCGGATACTCGAAAAACTCTTCTTTTTCCCACGGAATGAATTTTTGATCGAATACAAAAATAAATGAATTTTTTTATCGAAATGAATTAGAAATTATCCGCGCAAATATGTTTGAATTTTATAATTCAAAATTTAAACTGGAGTATTTTATTCCCAAGAAATATTGAAATATTCTGAATGAATAAATCGAAACGATGTCCACATTACCCCCCTTAAGAAAACCGAAGGGGTTTCTTAATTAAACGACCAGATCTTGTACGAACAGTTACCTTGTTGTCGAAGGATATACTTTTTTTCGTTTTGGATTTCGGGTCAGATAATACTTTCCGTGTAGATGGTTGATTATTTGGCTGGACTGGCGGCGTGTCCTTTGATGGGAATGGCAACACAGCAGCCGATGGATTGTTTGATTGTTGCGGTATGTCGATTGGCATAAATGCAGCTTTTAAACGATCCAACGATACTATAACAACCTTGTCTTTTATCTTCAGCTTGAAAGTCTTGTCATATCGCTTGAGTACTTCATAGGGTCCATCGTAGGGCTGCTTGAGACCAGGTCGAACTGTATCGTCACGGACGAAAACATGTGAGCAGTCGGAAAGTTCTTTTTGAATAAAAACTTTTGGAGTGTTATGTCTTGATGTTTGCGTAGGCCTTAATTCATCCATAGCTCGACGAAAATCTTTTACGAACTCTGATCCGATTCGTTGCGTCTGTTGTTCGCAAAAACATTCCCCAGGAAGACGAAGTGTTGTTCCATAGACCATTTCGGCAGGCGTCGCTTGTATATCTTCCTTGTGAGTTGCACGGAAACCAAGAAGAATGATTGGTAACTTATCGGTCCAATTTGGTCCGTCGGTGCTTATGCTTTCGATACGGGACAGAAAATCCGCCACTTCATTGCTTTCGCCCGGAATCCATCGAATATCAGTTGTAAATTGACTAATGTAGATCAAATGTCTTAACTGCCTCGGCGATGCTTTTTCCGGTCTTTGATTGTATGCGTGTTGGAGTGATTCCTGATCCGACTTTATGTAAAAATCTCGACCTTCCAGTAGATCTCGAAAATGCTTAACCGATTTGTACATGGCAAGCAATTCTCGATCATACGTACCATATTTTTGCTCTGTTGGTGTTAGCTTCTTTGAAAAGAAAGC
Organism: Pseudolycoriella hygida; assembly: GCA_029228625.1. NCBI lineage: Eukaryota > Metazoa > Arthropoda > Insecta > Diptera > Sciaridae > Pseudolycoriella > Pseudolycoriella hygida. The sequence continues at coordinate 64,159,761 of CM055405.1, forward strand.
GAGTGGTTGCACTTCATTTTTAACGATTTGCTCTAGCGATCCACCAACAGCGAAGTCTGATGCGTCGACTCTTAGTTGCAATTGTGCGTCGGAAATCGGATAGGCTAGCATTGTGGTATTAACCAATTCATTTTTGCAATTAATGAACGCCAGTCTCGACTCATCTGTCCATGCGATGATTCTTGTGTCCTTCTTCTTGTTGCCAGGAATTAATGCTTGAAGAATCATTTGATTGTCGACTGCTTTTGGGATAAATTTTCTGTAGAAATTAATCATTGCCAGGAATCGTTTTAGATCTTTTGCCATGGTCGGTAATTCGAAATTTTGAATGACGCTGACTTTGTCTGGCAAGGGTCGAATTCCATCGGCTGATACCAAATGTCCCAAAAACTTTACTTCTTCGAGTCCGAGTTGACATTTTTCTGGTACAATTTTTAGTCCAAATTTGCGCAGTCGGTCGAACACTTGTCTCAAGTGCATCTCGTGTTCTTCATCCGATGTTGACGAGACACAAATGTCATCTATGAAAACGAACACGAAATCCAGCCCTTCCATGACCAGATTCATAAATCGTTGAAAGGTTTGCGAAGCATTTTTGAGACCAAACGGCATGAAACAAAACTCGTAGAGGCCGAATGGTGTGGTGATTGCAGTTTTCTCAATGTCGTCGGAATGAACTGGTATTTGGTAGAAAGATTGCTGAAGATCGATTACGGAAAATCTCTTTTTGCCGTACAGATTGTATGTGAAATCCAGAATGTATGGTAACGGATATCGATCTGATGTCGTTTTTGAATTAAGACCGCGATAATCTCCGCAATTTCTCCAATCCCCATTTGGTTTCTTTGTCATGTGTAGTGGACTGGCCCATGGACTTTTTGAAGGTCGACATATTCCTTGCTCGACCATTTTCCGGAAATCTTCTTGCGCGGCCTTGTACTTTTCTGGCGAAAGTCTTCTTGGACGGCAATACGAAGGTGCGCCCTTCGTTTCTATGTGATGGAAAATGTTTACTTTCTCCGATCCGTGAGCGGCATTCGGATGAGTGAGATCCTCGTATTCGGCAAGAATTTTTCGAAATTTATTATTCGAGTTGTATGCCTTTATACATGCCATATCTGGATCGATTTGTGAAATTTCACCCACTGAACCAAGATTTGTTTGACGATCGATTAGCCTTCTGTCGCGCAAATCGATGAGAAGTCCGTAATGAGCTATGAAATCCGCACCTAGAATAGGTTGCTTGACATCCGCAATGATAAATCTCCAGCTGAACTTCCTTTCGAGTCCCAAATCTAGAGTGAGACGTTTCTCTCCGTATGTTTGAATCTGAGTACCATTTGCGGCGAACAGAACTGTGGAGTGTGGTGAGTTGGACAAATCTTGGGTAGTTTTAGGAATTACTGAGACGTCAGCTCCACTATCGATAAGAAATGCTTTGTTTAGTTTTTTCTCAGCTATCATTAAACGATTAATTGATGCATGAGATTGGTTTGAATCGGCCGTGTTGATTGATTGTAATTGTAAACGAATTTTTTTCTGAATTGATTGAATTTCTTGACTTGCTGGAGTGGTAAATGCTGTTTTTCTCATTGAATTGAGAACCTTTGGAATCATTAAATATTTGATGAATGATTTTGAGATGATTTTCGGTGTCTTGTTGTTATCGCCAAAAGTGGATAGTTCGTTAATTGAATCCATTGTTCTATGCTTATCCGATGAATCTACGTTGGGAGTTATTTTAACGCAGCGCTCCGCCTCGCTTCGATGGTGAGTGATAAGCATAAGACATGGATTCAACGGCGTTAACGAACTTTTTAGTTTTTTGAATTGAACTTGCATGGGATCTCGGGCTCGGTACACTTATCGGCCTTGTCGCCGAATTTGTAGTGATACCAACAAATGTCGTACTTCTTTTTACCCGCGGCAGTGCTTCCACTGCGAGATTCTTGTGACCTTCCTCTCGACTTGGATCTTGATCTATTTGTTGAACGAAAACCTTGATCTGAATTCTTTTTGTTTAGCACTTCTATTTGTTTTGTTAACTGAGCAATACACTTTTCCAGACTTGAAATCGAGGAACTTGGTGTAGAAATCGAGCTAACGTTGTTTAAATTTCCAACCTCGACAATCTTGTCAGCTATTTTCGCCAATTCCGGAAGATTGGCCTCGTTAGTAGATAGAATTACCCGCGCTTCAGTCGGTAAACGTTTCAGCCAGAGGGTTTTTAGTAAGTCATCCGTTATCCCCGGTGTGCTTAACCTACGCATCTTATTCAGCATCCCAGATGGCTTCTGATCACCAAGAACAGACTCTTGAAGTAGCTTCATCATTTTCTTGTGCTGGGAGTCTGAAAAATGTTCAAGGATTTTCGCTTTCAGATTACTGTACCTGTTCTGGGCTGGTGGTTGTAGGACAGCATCTGCAACTTGTGTCATTACTTTACTTTCGATTGCACCCACAACTGCATTGAATTTCGAAATATCTGTGGTAACCTGAGCGGTGGTGAACTGTGCCTCTATCTGTGCGAACCAGATTTCTGGTGAATCATCCCAAAACGGAGGAATTTTTAATCCAATCCGTTGAATAACAGCCGGTTGTTGTGGCTGCTGTTGTTGTTGGTCATTTCCTTGCATTTCGATGTTTAACAATTTTAAAATCGAATCAATTTTTGCTGTACTGTTAGTTTTGGTGTCGTTCGGAGAAATATTCCAATATTTTAGCTTTCAAGTTACCGTACTTATCAATCGCTGGTGGGTACTGAACAGCTTCGGTGACTTGTATGAGTATCTTGCTTTCGAGAGCGCCTATAACAGCAATAAACTTCAACGTGTCTTCGGTAATTTGAGCTGCGAAAAAAATGGTGGAATATTCAATCGCATGCGTTTACTTTCGTTCCTTGCGGTCATGAATAATGGTGGAGTAACGTAACGTAACGAATTTGAATGGACCAACAGCTATTGTTTTCTGTTTTATAGAACCACGTTCTCCATAAATAAATAAATTTGTCGTTTTTAATCACTGAATGTTTATTTCGTCCCGAACACTTAATAAATTGGTTCACTGAATGTTTGTAACGTTCCAATTTATCAATTTAGCACCGAGCACAGACCGAATTTCGATTTTGTATGACCGGTTTACGGTCGATAAGTTGCACTCTCCTTCCTTTTGATTGTATGAGCAAAACTGTCCGGCCTATGAAATAATTATAATTTCATTTAATTTCACGCGTTCCGAATGATTTATAACTAATGATCATTCGCTCGTCAGGGTCACCATTGAGGCGGACAGCGTCAATAAAAAACGTAATTTGTTAAAATTACAAATTATTTTATTCAGTGCGAATATAAAATCGTCTACACAAAGCGAATCGTAGTGCGGATACTCTTCTTTTTCCCACGGAATGAATTTTTGATCGAATACAAAAATGAATTTTTTTATCGAAATGAATTAGAAATTATCCGCGCAAATATGTTTGAATTTTATAATTCAAAATTTAAACTGGAGTATTTTATTCCCAAGAAATATTGAAATATTCTGAATGAATAAATCGAAACGATGTCCACACATAGTGTTCTGTCGGGGTGAAGTAAAAATGTTTTAACTTGACAAAAAAACATTTCCTTTTTTTAACTCGACAAATAAACATTTTTAACTTGACATTTAATTAGTACCCAATTTTTTTTATTTGTTAAGAAATTCAAAAGAAGCTCGAAGCTCCCATTGGCTTAGAACCTAATAAAAATTATTGTCACTTATGTTAAAATAGCACGGCAGTAAGACTCACCGTCGCGAAGACCGCGCCAAACTAAATTCTATTTTTACAAGTAGCATCCGCTGTCTTGTTTGGCTAATTACAACCAATTTAATGGGGACGTACGAGTCCCTTGCATATGTTTGGACCCGCACGAAGTACAAACAACTTCATTGTGACATGGGGTAGATCGAGTTGTCGGGATGCATCTATTATCGTCTACTGCAAAACAATTGCAAAATTGTAGAGAATAAATTTCAGAGAACACGTGTTTCAGGGTTTACCAAATCCCGCGACAAGGCATTTTCTGGAATTGTAAGAGATGACGCATACCTCTGGAACCACTGCAGTTAGAACGTTGCTATCAAATGCAAAGTTGTAGATAATACATTTTAGTGAGTAGTGTTTCAGGGTTATATGAGGGATAACGCATATCTACGAAAGCAGTTAGAAATTTGCTTCTAAAGGCAAAGTTGGTGAGAATTACATTTAAGAGAAAATAGTTTCAGGATTTCTTAGAGAAGCTACGTTGGTCTTCTTTGTGACATGGTGCAGGGGAGAATATTTCGGCCATCGAAATCAATGGTATCAGACGTACTTCGGTAGGGCCTTAGACAATAATAGTAATCCACCGTTACAACCCGTCCGGGTTAGAGGATAGATCATTTTATTTACTAGTTTCGCAATTTTTTGTGAGCTTTTCGCTCACATGGATTCTCTTAGAGATCCTTTCCTTACCGACGCTTTTACTGTGTCAGTGGTAAGTTGCACACAAACCTAGTGTCATCTATGATGTACTAGGACGGAAACTAGAAGGGCTTAGAATGCCGGTTTGCCCCATCAATGTGTTTTACCGGCAGGCGTTTTTTGGACCACATGCTTAGCGTGAATTCCGAACCACGCCTAACGGTAGCTTGCATTTTACCATCAGGATTTCTTCTGGTGCTAATTGTATCTTCGTACTAAGTCAGACTCAGATATTTGTACACAGAATTCATCGAATATGGGTGACGTCATATTTTTCATTCTTCTGTGTACGATAACTACCCATATTATGAAGCCTGGGTGTGCCTAGGAACGTTACTTTATTGCTATACATTGAAGAAAAATCCTATACAGAATTTGTCCCCACCAGGATTGAATCCGGATATTCTTGGTGGAAAGCCAGTACGTTACCACTGAGCTAACCCGTTCCTTAGACATTACCTTGGGTAATTTCTATAGATTTTTGAAATTCTTACGATAAAAAGATCATAAAACATATGCAGGTGACCCATACGCATCAGAATAGATGTGGCAAACAGAATAGATGTTGCAAACAGACTCGAACCTATTTCAGTAAATATTGTCTTTCGTGTATGAAATTACGTAGCCATTACATCGGATTGGAAATTGCCGAAAGGGCAATATTGAAAAACCCGTCCGAAGAATCGGTATTAAAATCTCTTTGGATCCCTAAAAAAATCTCAAAATTAAAAAAAAAAAAAAAATGCGCTAAGGCAGGTCTAAGAACCTACTAGAGCACTTAGAAGAGGCCTCTGATCCATACTTCTATGAACAGAAATGTTTGCATCTTTTTATCTGCAACACTGCACAAAAAAACTTCAACATTAAAGGAATATTCACAAAAAAACCACTAAATATCTTGTAGGGTCAGGTAGCGTGAATTGGGCCCACACTAAAAGCTCTACAGTTCGAACCACTCAACAGATTTTCACCAGTTAATTTTCGTGGTTTTTTAATGTTCATATCTTTTATTTAAAACCTTCAAGAGTGATTTCCGTTCTATACTAATTTTGCAGAGTTACGAGGCAAAAGGTTTCACTGAACTTCAAAAAACCAAGTTTTTGACCGCTTTTTTGACTGTAACTTCGAGAGTTCTTAACCGATTTTGCCCAAATTCAAATCCGTAATCATTGTTTCAATTACTTTTCAGGAAAAAAAGATTTTGGCCCTAGTAGAAACTCAGTTTTAGGGTCGTGGCTGAGTCCACAGACTCAAAATCAAAAAATGTTCTTTCATGAAATGACGCGTATGCTTTAACCTTTCAAACAAAAAAAAGTTTGTGAAAATCGGATAAGACCAAAAACCACTTAAACGGCCCTAGCTCAGCGGTCCTTGGCCCGGCAGTGCCCAGATTCAATCCCATGAAAGCTTCTTCGATTAAAGTTTTACTCAAGTTAGAGCGGTGACAGACGGACGGACAACATTTTTATTGCATTTTTCTCTTATAAAGACCCCAAAACGAAAAAGTAACCAACTCCCGGGTCGAAATTAGGGTGGTTAAAAACGTCGTGGTAAACGCATAAGACCTCTTTTTCGTTCTTCGTACGGGTATAAAAATATGAGATTGTTTGCTCATTCCTCATTAAGATACGTTCGAGTCTTTTTGCAACATCTATTCCGTTTGCCACGTACGGGTTTTTCCTTATGCTTATTTTTACGAGCCATAAGAGTTTTGGGGTTATACATTTATTGTTGAGATTGAGTAGGAGTGTGCATAAGAAATTTGTACAAAAAATTGTCCTCCAATAACCCCTTTCGTCGGAAAATATTGAACCAATCGTCTCCAATAGTTTCAAGTGGAAAAATGCGAAACCATGAAAATGTTAACGCAAATTCTGTTTTCGACATTGTGGCACTTGAGTTTGGTGTGTAACATTATTGAACCCTAGCCATGGTTGATGCCTCGACAAGGCACACTTCGGAATTAGATTTTAACCACTAAGACTTATTTAAGAAAACTTACAGAGAATGCGATTTTGAAGAATTTGCCATGTACGAAATGTATTGAAAGACCTGCAAACATTCGTATATTGCTAGAGAACCATTCCATATTTTACTGACATTTTCTTTGAATTTTGGATGCCTGACGTTTTGTGGAGAATCTTCTAAATTTTGTTGCCATTCCCTTATTCTCTTTTCGATTTTTGATCGAATGTATGGTAGTATGACCAAGCACACAAAAATTATAACTTTAGATCTTTTAGTTAATTCATCCGGTGTTTTCCACGTTTTGCGACATAAGCCGTAAAAAATTTCAGATAACGATCCTCCTAAAAGACACTCGCATACGAAAATGATCTCGTAAGTATAAAAGCTACTGTTTCCTCAATACCTTGCATTCGAATGTAATATTGCTGCACAGCGCTGTTCATAGCCAAAAACAGTTCGTCATAATATCGAACCAGAAATCCATACTTCTCTGGATTTATCGCCGCTAAGGACTGCGAACAAAAATAAAATGTAATATTGACAGTGTCACGATATTGTCCGTCTTATTTACATTACAAAGTCGAAGAATTGCAGGTTGGAATGTTTGATTTAATGAGTCTGATGCTACAACCTCAAATATAGAAGGTTTCGGTTGAAGGGTAGTCGTCAAGTGGGCACCTCTTTCTGCCATTATTTCTAAAAATAAACTTTGTTTTACAGTGGAGTGACGTTGTAGTGACAGAATCAGTCGCTAAACAAAAATCTAAATAAAAAATTCAGCTGTTCACGTTTTGCGTACGAGTTCACTCTTTTTGTTTCTCTCGTTTTTCTCCAAGAGGCGGAATTTTCGAAACTATTAATAGCTCAGAAGAATTTAACGCAGGTAAATTTAATCGTCGGTTAAATTTGACATTTGGCTGAATTTTAGCAAAAAGTTTAATTTAATATTATGACATGACGGGAGGAGATATTTTTACAATAATTGATTTTAATAATCCATAAAACTAGTGGGAAAATTTGAAATTTCAAATCACAAAGTAACGAAATGTAGAATGCGTTTGCGTTGTGATCAAAGCTATTTTTTGAGTTTATAATTTATAATTCATATTCCCCAATTATTGTAGCGAAATCAATCGTGACACATTGAATTATATGACGAAGAAATAAAGAAGAAGAGGATGTCACTATATTCGAGAATCGATTAAGTTTGTACGTTCGCGCCATCCAAGTCCTACGTTATATATTTTTCGTAATTTTACTTTGTAGTGTGGGTCAAAATGTCTATCAAGAGACATCGGAAGAGCGGTGTAGCCTACAAAAGGTGGAGTGAAGAAGACGAAAATAAAATATTGAATTATTTGCTGGAACTTGCTCCGAAAAACATGGAGAGTTAGAGGTTATTGACAAACAGAATATTTTGCGTTTCAAGAAAAGTCTGCTGAATAGTCCAGCAGAAACTCGCTAACGTCTATGTATGGTAAAATTATGTTGTAAATGATGCAAAACACTCGAATCCACGTGCATGCGAATTTATCACTTTCATCATCCTGAATCCTAACGCGAGACTTTTCAAACTGGGAAACGTTTCCTTCAATATAACGAAGCAGTGCTTATACCAGATAATTCACGATTCACCACCAACATTCACCACAACAACGCCATAAATCAAGAAACAGAAGACGCAGTACAATGGGCCCAATAAGGATGGCCTAAGTGCTTATTTTAGTTCTAAAAAGTTGTATTTAGTGCTGAAATGGTTTTCGTAATAAATCAATCAATCAATCAATCAGTGCTCATACGAACGCGATATGAGCTGAAGAACTGATTGAAATTCTTTTTCTTATCGGCGCTTATCGGTGACGAATTGTTTCTACGAAATGGAGTGATTACATGTTGCGTCAAGCGATAAACGGAATCCACTGCTATCCACTCTTCACCTGAAAAGTACTTCGCAGGTGACAGTGCTAAGTTTGATGAATTGAAAATGCCTGCGTCATGGACGCTGCCCGGGTAGCCAACTAAAATTTGTCGCAGCTTCAATGTATAGTCACAACTTCCCTGAAGTTTGATTGAATATTTCTTTGTTCGGGAAAAGTAACACTCCTTATTTTTTATCGGTGCCTCTTCCAGGATCACTTCCATACCATCGGTATACATGATGCAATGCGGAAGCTCGTCCCACGTGTTATGTACCGACCAAACTCGTTCTTCTGCCGATGGCCAATTTAGAAATTCCGATTTCAATGCTCTCAAACACCCTTGCCGTTATCCGATCGATTGTACCGCCGTCTCCCACACCAAGCAACGCAGCTAGTTTTCGTAGCGATGCAGCATTTCCATTCGATCCGATCCGGTACATCACCAAGGCCAATTGAAAATATATCGAAAGTTGTTTTTCTGAATTTTTCCCGGTGAATACTGGGTGCTCTTTGATTTTGTTGTAAATGACAACGAAATGTTTTCGGGTGCATCCCACGAATGTTTTGAAACGATTTTCGTCCAAATTGAAAAGAACGGAGTCGTAAAATCCATGCGATTTAGGAACTCCAGCAGATTGATAAGAGTATCTGCAAAGCAGCACTACCAACAAGTCGTCTTCTAATTGATCCAGAATGTCCCCACTTTCATCGTCTAAATGATGATGGAAATATTCTATCATTTTTCATTTCGATAAATGTCTCATTTGTGAGAAGATTTTTCGTCTCACCACTTACTTACCTGATGTATCTATCAGTTGTTCATAGGCAACGGCAGTGATAATTCATTCTTCTATCAATTTTGATTTCTCCGACATTATGCAGCTCAAATCAACACAACAAATTCAGACGTCAAACTTCGCGCGTTCCAGTTAAATTTACCAAAAAAGCTATCCCAACAAACCTCGTTTCGTACAGTGTAACACAATACTTTTAAAATGACAAATCAAGCGAAAACAATAGAGAAATTCACCTCTTCACACCTCTGCACCGATTTGACGATTGTGTAGCTCTGAGGCTAGAATAAGTTTAACTACATTTAACGTTAAATTTAACTTTGAGTGCGTTTAGTGATATTTGACAGTTTAACCGACGACCACAATAATCAAAATTGAAAATTGGTGTTAATTTTTCAATTTGTCTGCCGTGGCGAGTTTTTTCCCTATTTTTAAATTTGACATTTAACAATTGTAGCTTACATTCAACGACAATGATGTCAGGAATTAAATTTAACTGCGTTAAATTATTCTGATGGGAACAGAGCTAATATTACAGTGTCTGTTGAGATCTGAAATAAACTTCGACACCATCAGTAGTTAAAAGTGACACCTCTGTATCAAATTTTCGTATATAAGCTACGCAGACCCTTACGTTTCCCTACGTATGTTCGATATGTTTTTCGAGGAACGTAAATATTAAAATTTTATTTTATTTAAGTCTTGTGTTGGAAATCGCCCAAAAAGCAAAAAGCGAAATTCGAACATATTATCTGAAAATTTTGCTGATTTTACGTACAAAAGTAAGTAAGTAAAATTTCGGACATTCGTTCTAGGAAATGTTCAAGTAAATTTTAAACTATTTTTTCAGTTAACAGTGACTGAAGTAAATTTAGAATATTAAATTGAGTTGAAATTACGAAAGAAATAATTATTCTGAAATTAAATCTGAAAGGAAAAATTTTACGACATATGCAAAATAAGGGACACTGTAATACGAAAACGTAATTATGGGAATAAAGTGTCCATATTACCGGCATAAAAATACACGCTTTGGCTAAATATACGTGTGTTAGTAATTGTAAATTAGATGTGAAGCAAAAATGTCCACGGCAGCTCAATTGGTAAGAGCACCACCCCGGCACAGTCAGGCGAAAAGGGTCAAAAGAGACCCCAATTTATTGTTAAAACCATCTCGCTTTGTTGTAACCTTCCCCTCTTCCCATGACGAATTTTTGGAGTTCTTTTTTTAATCAACAGGTCTATGAAAGCCCAACAATTAATAGGAGAAATTTTATTGAGATTAGGCCCTAGGATATAGCTAGGGCACTAAAACGAGTTTCTGCTAGCGCTCTACATGTTTTTTGTACATAACTCGAGTAAATCTCTTCCGATTTTCAATCTTTTTTTGATCGAAGAAAATTTTTTGATTAGAAACCCTTGGACTCAGTCAAGACCCTAAAACTGAGTTTCTGCTAGGGCCCAACGTGTTCGCTTACATAAGTAAGATAAATCCTAACCGATTTTGTTGATTCTTTTTCTATTTGAGAGGTAATCGAGTACCGAATAATATTCAAAAACAAATTTGGACCCGGTGCCTGTGCTTAGAGCCCTAACCAAAAAATTTTTTTCTTCTATGTTGTTGAGCAAATTGAGGGAAACACTTTTGTATATGGAAATATGTGTCCAAGGCATATCCTTATGGCGCTAGGTCGGTCCTAAGGTCTGCCCAAGACAAAAAAGTGATTCTTCACTATGTTGTAGAGAAAATTGAGGGAAATATTTGTGTATATATAAGTATTTGTCCGAAGCCTCTCCTGACTCTAGACGCCGTTTCTTCAGACGGATTTTTCAATATTGCCCTCTCGGCAATTTCCCATACAATTTAATGTGGACGTAATTTCATACACTTAAGAGTTATGGCAATGTGCAATATGTACTTTAGGGAGGTCCAAAATGTATGGGGAAATAAAAGTAACGAAATATTAAAGTGGTGCAATTTTCTCATGAATTTCAATCATGTGGGACATATGGACGAAAACACTCTCTGGCGAGGGGTAACCGACTATTTTCTTCTATGAGATTTTTTGAGATTTTTTGGGATTTTTGGGATTTTTTAAGATTTTTTGAGATTATTACGGATTTTTTTAGATCTTTTAAGATTTTTTTGATTCATTGGGAATTGAAAGGTATGTGATTTTGGATATGTAAATACATACGTAACAAAAAGTGTCTTCCATTTGAATTTTTCATTGAATGTTTTAACAAGGTTATTTAATAATAGTAATAATCTGTCTTACAACCCATGAAGGGTTAGAGGCTAGATCACTGTTTACTAGTTTCGCTGTTTGTGGTTCTACTTTTTGAGATCCTTTCATCACCGGAAAGTTTTACTGTGCCAGTGGTAAGCTGTGCGACAAACCCAGTGCCATCTATGAAATGTAACTATGAGCGAAACTAGTAGGAGTAGAATACCGGTTCTCCTAACAATGCCTTTTCCGGTAAGCCGTACGATGGCACTACACTCAACTTCAATTTTGTTTACAAATCTAACAATCGGTACAAATCCGTCTGCGCTTGAGTTTCGAAACAACGCACTGGCAACTCAATCTCGTAGTAGCAAGCAGATGCGTTACTTGTTACTGTCAAAATATTATTATGAAAACGAGGTTTAGGGACCGTTCCTTTGTTGTAGGGAATATCAATAAACTTGTGTTCATTCAGTAATTTTGGTTGCAAGCGGCCTTCAGTACTCCGATCGTACCACATGCAAAGTACGCCTATCGGTTTTCCTGATTTAATGAATGCGTTCGACTTTGTAAAAGAGGTTTCTTTAAAGTTTCTTCCATTTATGAAAAAACTGAGCACATGACCAATTAGGAAAGAGTTATCTTAATTAAAGATATACCAGTCACCAACGTTTATGTGATCAATTTGAGTAGCATCTGTAACAAGATTAACTCGATTGTGGATGGTTCGTTCTATATTATCAATCAAATATTTATTGATTTAATAAGGTATCTTTCATTTTCTCAATACAATTACGATCTTTGTCCCAGGCCTTGTCATAATTTTTTTCACATACTCTAAATAGTCGATCGCTGCTCACTTTGGTTTTATTGTTATTTAAAAACGGGTAGTATTATAATCGATCACCCAAAAATAATTTTTGATAACTTGAAAATACAATTTTGATCACCAATACAAAATAAAACTTAATTAGGGGCAAAATTAGTTACAGCTACGCTGAGTTAGCCGCTTTAAAGATACATTCCTCCTTTAACGAAACGGTCGGACACACTCAAATAGCAATTCCATTGGTAGGTTGTGTGCAAACGTTGTTTTCTTGCTAAACCAAGCACATACGAGGCTTCTGTTGTATGAAAGAAGTTTCTAAAATTGTTCAATCTTCAACTTCTCCGTACAAAATAATTCCAATATCTAAACATTTTACATGGTCGAGCGTTTGCACATAACGCATTTTTCACTTTTTGTGTGGAATTGACCAGTGTTTTATTTTTCTGGTGATCAAAATTGAAATTTCTGGTGATCAGTTAAACATATGCCTTTAGAAACCAAACAATAGCGGACTTTCGGACTTTCTTTTCGCGGCCAGTGCTGCTAGATACAATAGCGTATATGTCGTTCTCTTTCAAATTTAAAAACTTTTCAGAATAATCTTTTAGTAGCAATTCGCCTGTATACCAGATAAAACATGTTTATCCTGTTGAATCTCATCCATATCACCATCGTCAGATTGATAATCACTTTCGTCAATGTAACTGATATCGTTTTCCCCTTCGTCTTCATCGCTCATGTTTTCATAATGAAAATCTTTCTCGAATACTGTAGGAGTGATTTGGCAGTGAAAATCCAATTGATGCAATTTAATTCCGAGACTTTGCATATCACTCGACACATCGCCCCAGGCATTTTCAATTTGTTTGATGATTTCTTCCTTAGTAAGTATCGGTTGCGGTTGGTCCATATTTCTTTTTTTATAAAAGCGTGGAAATTTTATTTAATCTGAGTAATTGTTAATTATATCAGCTTGTAGTTGGATCTTGTTGATTCTGTTTATAAACTCCATCATTGTGAAAATAACTACAGCGAACCGTATATAAAAACGGACATGTCGAATTTTAAACAATGGAATTTCATTGTTCAAAATTTGACTTGTCCCTTCTTATATTCGGTTCGCTGTACGTTAGAATACATGGACGAGAAAGACTTTGCCTGCCTGAACAGCTGCTCACAAGGTTGACTACCCTGTAATATGGAAATTACTCATACTCGGACTCATAGCTACGCGAAAGCGAAATCGCATCTACGAACTCATATCTATAATAATGGCAGAAATTTCAAGACATGAAAAAATCGGCGTAGACAGTTTGAAGATTTTTGCAAGTGAACCCCCTCTTTACTCTACGACGAAAGAACTCAGCTAAACTTCACCTTTTCGTTATCGTTAAAAGTCGTTCGTAGACGGGTAGACAACTCATTTTTTTAATAAAAGAAAACATTTATTTCATAATGAACAATTTGTTCGGTTATTGTCGCGAGGATTTGTAAAAACAATAAAAAAATATGAAAGCGGATTACACGTAATGGTAGAAAGAGTTTTCAGCACATTCTCACTGGTGAATAAATAAATAATAAGTTTACAACATGATAGGATTGCTTGTGATTTTTTGATGGTCGCTTAATTTTCTCCAAATACTTTAATGTTATTATCCATATCGTTACGTTTTGCTACATTTCCTGTAATAATAATGCAGTTTTTTCTCAACATACGCCTCGAACACAAAAAATGAATATAAAAACATTCACAAAAAATATCAGAGTTCTAACGCCGCCATTTTAGATTCATTGAATTAATGTTTGTATGTTGCAGTTTTCATTGTCAGTGTTCATACATTTTGACCCAATTTATGGCGACTGTGCATAAACCGTAATCGGACATCAAACAGAGAACTTATCCGCAAGTATCAAAGGGTAGCTTTTTTAATTTCGACAATTAAGTGTGTATGTGTGTATGTGTATGCATGTAACAAGTATTTAGATAACATAAAACAGTGTAGCTGATTATGACCATTATGATCCCAAAGAGATTTAGTTTCACTTTTACTTCACAGTTATTGGACTTGATTCGCAAAACCCTTTTCTGAAAATTTATGTTGGAAGAAATGTAACTATAACCTGCTGACTATATGGGCATTAATTCTACTGTGTAAAACGCAGAATTTTTATGAACACATACTTTTATTCACGGTCCACATCTCACAGGTGCTCTATGTTTCTTATAATTTTGTCCCTCTCGTCAGTGAAATAGGGAACATTGAAATGCAGCATTTCTGTGGACGTTTTTCGGTCATACCCGAGGAGTGACGCACTTCTGCGGTTTATGGAATAAATGGGAATAAATGGGAATAAATGGGAATAAATGGAATAAATATTGGAATAAATGGAATAAATGATAATTTTTTCAAATTCGTCAAAACCTCAAATAGACTTAATTTTGATGGCAACGCACACAACAAACCATACTAATGTGTCAAAAAGTGAAAAAACCCTCTTTCAAAAACTTAAAAGAATTTTTGTTGAAAAATGGAATAAATAAATTTATTCCATTTATTCCCAAAAAAATAAAATTTAATCTTAAGACTGTTTAAATGCTTTATAATTTGTGCAAACCTTTTTTTGAACTTATTTGTCTAACTTGTGATGTGTTTGGTTCAGATATTTCGCAAAAACAACAAAAAAAATTTGGGAATAAATGGAATAAAAGAATAAATGGAATAAATGAAGTGCGCCACCCCTCGGTCATACCTCCAAAAATGCATTTCAAATTTCCTGTTCGAACGAATTAATAGTAGATTACGTTCTATGCAGTGAAAATAATTCATTACACGAGAGATCAATTTTGTGATACGAGCGGAGCTCACGAGTGTGTTTTCGAGCAACAAGCTTTGGAAATTGTTTCTGACAAGGGTAGAGTTTGCATATCCGAGCCGAAGGCGAGGCATGCAACTGGCTGCGTCAAAAACAGTTTCCGAAGCGAGTTGTCCGAAAATTCACGAGTGAGTTCCCGAGTTCACAAAATTGATCTCAAATTAATTAATTATTTTCACAGCATGGAACGTATGCTATTTTATGCGTTGTTCCATATGGAAAGAAGTAAGAAACAAAAAAACACAATTAAAATTTAATTTTTTCTCGAATTTGTTTGAAGAATAGATCAAAACTGGGTTTGCGTGCAATTTACCACTGACACAGTAAAAACTTCGGTAACGAAAGGATCTCTAAGAGAATCCATATGAGCAAAATCTCACAAAAAAAAAAAATTGCGGAACTAGTAATTAAAATGATCTAGCCTCTGACCCGGACGGGTTGTAACGGCGGACCATTATTATTATTATAGATCAAAACGAAACTACACACATTAGTTGTATGTAATGAGTTTTGCGGATAGGACACAATGTTATTACATACGGACACAAATATCGAAAGAACCCTAATATGTAATAGACCGCATTACACGCGGGGAAATATACATGTATTGACATCTTTCCATATGGGACAGCGAATAAATGAAATTTACTTACCGTTCGTACACATAAAGAAAAATTAATCTTTAGTTGACGAGCATATTTTCGCTCACAACGTAACTTGCAAAGGGTCATTTACCTTTTTCTCATTTCGGATGTGCAGTTAAGATGAATGTTTTTTTACCAACCTTTACGTTCTTCACATGGTCCACATTTACTTTTGGATTTGCTTTGAATACTTTTAAAAGCCACTCACAATTCTTCATCCTACTTCCAATTGTTCAACAAAAATCGAAAAACTAACAGTGCTGATTTCGTCGTTTACGACTCATCAGTACACCTTGTCTTAAGACCATGTGTATATCAGCAACGATGGCCATAGAATGATACTCAGACTATGTCAACTCCCCTTTTATACAATCCAAATCCTATGATTGGATGCATGCCATTTCGTTTGAACAATTTGGAAGTAAAAGAATTGTGAGTTTGTTTCGGTTAATACTGATTTATTCGTGTACTGTGAGTTAGAATATCGAGATGTATTAGCAACAATTCAAGACAATCCGTAAAATATTATCATTATGCAACTGTAATACAGGGGATTTCTGTCGTATGATTTGTTCGGAGAATGTACGATATCTTTGAACTCTAAGTATTTTTTTTGCTGATTCTTCATATTTGTTGCTTAAAAGTCAAAGACACCCTTAAATACGTGTTACGCAAATTCTTTTCTCTGCAATCAGTTGAGTTTTACTCGATTTATCGTGTTGACGGACGGACGGACATTTTTTTATTGTTGATTCGGCATGCATCCTGGCAACATTAGGGAAAAATAGAATAGATGACTTTTATTTATTGTAATGTTGATGAAAAGATCGTTTTTTTACTGGCTGCGCCAATGTGAGCAGTCTTTTTTTCGCTAAATATAAAGTTGATTCGTCATCTACGGCCTATGATCGATGCTACTCCCGGGTCGAAATTCAACTGGTTACAAACGTCGTGGTAAACGCAATACACCACTTTTCGAAGCACTGCGTTCTTCGTATGGGTCTAAAAATAACATTTTTCGCGATACATTTTGTAAAAGGAAAAAAACTCTTATTCGCGAAATGTCGTGAAAGGAAAAGGAACTCTGTCTCGCGTGACATTTTTGTAAAAGGAAAAGTAACTCTTTCCCGGGTGACATTTCATAAAAGGAAAAGAAACTCTTTCTTGCGTGACTTTTTGTAAAAGGATAAAAAATCTTGAACGCTATCAGAGGACTTCAAAGGAAATTTTCCAGAAAATTTAATTGGAAACAAAAATATACAACACGATATACTCAGAAGTATACTTACATCAGTAATACTTAATAAAAAGCAGAACTCGACCTGAAACCAAAGCCTAAGCGTCACCTATGGGAAGTGGACTTAAAGACTACGTCACGACCTCTTAAGAGATTTTTTGTTTAGATTTATGAAAAACAGGAAAAAAATTTCAAAGACTATATCGAAAAAGCTTTCGAGAGTTCAAAAAAATGGATAAAAGTCACACAAAATTTTAAAATACAACATCATCTTACTCGACCTGAATCTCAAGTCAGACTTTTTTTTACCTCGGTTAACAATGACCAGCCTTTTTGGATCCAGAATTCTTGCCATAATTCTTCCTTTCTTTGACTTGCAGTCAATATGAACAATAAAAATGAGACTCCAAATAAAACCGATTCAGATTCTTCGGATTCAAGTGATTCAGAAGAGGTAATTTTTTTTACTTTTTTCCCTTGAAAGATATCTTATATCGACTCCTGCACAAATATAGGCTTCGGAATCAACATCTGCAAGCAGTAGCAGTTCAAGTAATGAATATTTGTCAAAGAAGAAGAAGAAGCCACCTCAACCACAGCAGTTTAGTGTCCTGCGGTAAATTGTTTTTTTCTTTTGTTAAAAAAACATTGTATCGATAACAATTTTCGGCAGTTCCGATACCGAAGGTCTTCGAATGAAAATATCTGCTGTACCAACATCATCAGCTCACTCAAATAATAATAACGAGACAAATAAGCAGAACAATTCTTCCAATAAAAATCACAAATATCACAAGAAACAATCCATCAACAATAAAAAAAATAGTCATGAGGACGATTCCAGTTCATCGTACTGCTCAGAATGTTCTGACTCCGGTAGTGATTCAAGCTCTACAGCAAATAATCAACTGACGAAACGATCAAATAAATCAGTAGATTTTAAGCGTTCTACGACTAGTTCCGATAGTTCGGATAGTGATGCAGAATCTGACGAATCCAGGTTTTCCAAATTAAAACTACCATCCGCACGTTCTACTATAGCTTCTAATTCGACACTCAGTAACAAAACTAACCAAACAGCTGATGCAGCCGATGGTGCGAGCTCAAGTGATATGGAACTACCGGCGCTAGTGAATGCAGCTATTCAACGAGTTGAAAGTTTCTCTGATGGTGAAAATTCTAAGACTGGTCTGACTGGTCCAATTCCACAATACACATCAACTTTGCTACGAGATTTTATGGAAAAAACTCAAATGATCGGATCAAGTTTCACTACTATATCGTTGGGAAGTGATAAAAATGATAATCATCAGTTGGATGGTACTGGAACGAGTACTCTCTGGCAACAAAGTAGCAAAGACATAAAAAATGAATCATCTCTTTTAACGGAGTCGGTTCCACAGAAGAGGAAACGAGGTCGACCTAAGAAGCAAACACCCTTAGTTGTAAGTGTCGGATTATCTACAAGCGAGTCTCCCGATTCTGGCATAACGTCAACGCCCCACAGTCCGGCATTGCCGGTTGGTGATAATGGCAGCAAAGTTTCGCACAATTCACGCAACAAAACGTCAGTGAAAAAGTTAGAAACGTCGTCTACATCAATGCCGAAATTGAATATTTCAAATTTAGAGAAAAGCATTTACGCAACAGAACGAGTTTTATATCCACCGCGTAAAAAGAAACATGATGTTAATATTTCCGCGTCGGCAAAGTCATCGCTGTCGGAGGATTTGTTGGATCCGGTGTGGCGGAAACTTGATATAAACAAGAAATTTCGTCGGCCAAGCGTTAGTGGCTACAAAAGTGACGGAGGATGTAGCACAGTTTGTAGCAAGGTTTTGCTTGCTCGGTGTAATAACGTTAGTGGAGACTACGGTAGTGTAAGTCAACGATCATTGTCGGGTTACAAGAGCGATTACAGTTGCAAAAGTAAACGAAGTGGCTACAAAAGTGACTATAGCGTGAAAGCGAAAAGCTGCGGTTATCGGACCGACAGTGGGATTAAAAATAGGAAAAGAGTTCGAAAGAAACGACGATTAAAATCTTTATGCTCAAAGTCCCCGGTAAATGATTTGGACATTTTACAACTGGCAGGTTTGAGTTTAGGCCAAAGTGAAGAAAGTAGTCGCGATTCATCGAACAGATCAACCAACAATCTGTTGTCGAAATCGAGTTTGAGGAAAAAGTCAAAGAATTCAGTATTGGACCGAAATACAAAAGCTAATAGCAGCAAGGAAATACTGAGTAGCCTATGTGAACGAGTCACCAAAAGATTGTCTGGGTTAGACGAAACTCCGTTACTCAATTCAATTAAATTAAGCAACAGCTCAGTGAAAAGTCTCGCTTCTAAGGCAGGAACAATAACATGTCGTCGCATGTCAACAATAAGTCATTGCAGTAGTCGTTCAGGTGGGTCACGTATGCACTCTCGACGGAAGCATCGAAAACGCTTAAAATCTCGCAGCAGATCAGAGAATGCTGACACCAACTCGTCCAAACTAAATCTGCAAATCGAAATGCTCACCAGTTCTTTCACGACGTTATGTAGCATCAATGAAAAAACAAACAAATCCGACAATTCAAAGTCGAAACGAATTGGGAAGAAAAGGAAGCAATCGGTGAATTCTGATTCAACAGCCATGCCAACAACTTCAACGACATCCAAACGGAGACATAAAAAAGTCCAAGAAACCCAAAGTCCAGACGACCACAAACTTCCGTTAAAAAAAAGGCTTTATTTACTAACGCCTGGAGAAAAACTTGATGGTAAACAAAATATTGGTGATAATGAAAGTGCCGCCCATAAAAGTTCCGCTAGCACTCATGCCAAGATTACTTCGAAGGCAATTACACCGAAAAAAAGACATTTACTTGAAAATCAGCAGAGTGTCACCGCGTCATCTCCAAAAAATGTAAATGCACCAAGGCTCGTGGATTCTAATTCGAATGAATCAACTGCCATGCTTCCAGTAAATATTACGCAGAAAACCAATCAGCAATCGAGGAAGCGAAGTAAACCAGAATCTGTTGCTACCAAAAGTACGACATCTGGCGATTCGAGTTCCAAAATTCCTTGTTCATCGAGCCGTGCGTCAGTCATTCGACCTTCAACTTCAACGTCAATGCCACCACCTGGCGTATTTGAGTCAACCATCGACCTTGAAGTGCAAATTCCAACAATACCAAATATTATAACAAAAGTCGAAATCGATTCACCACGTGCTGTAGGCGAAGCAATTGCTAAGATTGTCAAAGACGAACCGAATTCGAAAACCGATCGTTTCGTTGAATCTCTTTTGAACAAGACCGGCGGACATTTGTTGCTCCGAAAGAAACGAAAGAAGGCTAATAGAACTGGATTCCCAACTGTCCGTAAGAAGAAGAAAAAGTTAGACGACTGGAGCACCACAGAGAGTAAGCCGACACCGATAGAAACGCACACTACCGAAAGTACACCGGTTGAGACAAACGAAAGTTCCGTGACCGATGATTGTGATCGTGTTCCAAAATCTGGCGAAACGGCAGCTACGTTCATTGAACGAAATTCTCGTCCCCGATTGTCTGTTGTCAGTTTGGAGCGTTTACAAGGTAAAATTTCCAGTGAGGAAAATATTAATATAACCGACGAGGCTAAAGCTGTCAATGAATGTGTTGATGATTCGAAAAATGCCTTAATTGGACGTGTGAAGCAGCATTTGAAAAAAAATATTCGAGAACCAAGAGACTTATCTTCAGACAACGAACCGCTAATCAATTTAGTTGCTGCAAAAGCCGTCACAACTAACAGCTCGAAGCAAACAGTGCAAGCAAAGAAATCACAACAAACAAGATCAATCAAAACGCCTTCATTAGAAAAAGGTAGGATTGTTAGTCTGAACAAATTGGGTGAAGATCAAATCAAGGAAATAGAGAGAACGTCGAAATTGGCTGTAGTTAAACTAGAAGTGTTGAAGAATCACAAACCTCCAGAAACAAGGTCTCGTCCATCTAAGAATCTTCCAGAATCAGAACCAAAAGTCTTTATAGAAAAGTCGAGGGTTACTGAGAAGACGAAAGGAACAAAAATTCTCAAAGCAAGAGAAACAATACTTGCAGTCGAAGAGCCGATTGTTCATGCTACGAAATTCGAAGCTACAAAGATGGCAAGACGATTAACGAAAGATTTGTCAAAAAGTTTTGTTGAGCCTGTTAAACGAACTCGTCGAAATACAAGCACCCAAAAATCATCACTCGCTCCAGAAAAATTAAAAATAATAGAAAAACCCAAGGCAGTCGAAAAGCTGAAATTAGCAGAAAAACCTGCGGAGAAATCTAAAATAGTTAACAAACCAAGTATAGCTGACATTAAAAAAGGAGTGACTAAACAAGCCGCCTCAACAGTTGCGAAAAGTGGAGACAATTTGAAAACTGTGAGCAAGGGAGCGATTGAAAACACTTTAAAAGAGTTGGAAACTGAAGCAGACATAGCTTGTAATTCAGACTCGAAATCTCAGGCAACTGAACTAAGTTACGTGTCAAAATGTAATATGCGGAACACCGAGCCAGATAAACAGACATCGTTGGAATGCGCAAACAAAAATCCTGTTCCGCAGAAAAGACTTTCGAAATCTAAAGATAAGATGTATGCTTCACCGCAAAAGTCATCTAGAGTAGCCAATAAAAAGACAACTGCAAAAACACCTGATGGATTAAGTCAAGCTGGAACTTTCTCGGAACAACATGTAGAAAATCCCGCGAATTGCGATCTAGAAGAATTGTTAGTTGACACTAAAATTTTAAAAACATCTGGGTCAACGGAGTCGAAAGACAAATCGCAGTCGTCAAAGCCTTCCAGAAACTTGGCGCATATTGAAGCACGACAGTTGAACGATTCAAAGTCGGACTATCAATCGGAGTTTGAAAAAACATTAGCGGAGGTCATTCCTCCAAAAAATATTTCTAAGGAAAATGTTGATCAACCTACAAGTCAGGAAAATGTCAAATCATTAAAAAATGTCGCATGCTCTAGAGTACCGAAAGTAACTAAGGGACGGAAACGTAAGTCCGACATTCCACCATGCAATGAGAAGGAATCCAGCACCGAGAGCATTTTCAACGCCGCTACAGCCAAAAAACAAAAAATTGTACAGTCCAATGTTGGGGTTGAGGAACATCCTAATGATGCGAGTGTATCTCAAAAACGTAGAAATAAGAAACGCAACGTGAGTATCTCTGATAAACCTTTAATTGAGCTTCAACCTCAAACTGTTGATGCTTCAACTCACAACAAAGCAACTGACCTGAAAAGTGACCCGATAGAACCGCAAGCTTCGAAGAAATTGCGAAAAACTATTAAGCTACAGCAACAAGATTTATTAGATGAAGAAGTGTCTGCTGCTGATGGAAATAACGTACGACCATTTGATCCATCTATTGACTTTGAACATGATCCGTTACCACCAGAAGAAGGACCGAAATGTCAGGAAACATTAAGCGACAGCGATTCATCAAGAAAAGTGGCGAAGCCGAAAAAGAAATATCTGACGGCGGGTTTATTTTCAGACTTTTTTAAGCGATCACCTAAGTCATCTGACAAATCATCAAGCCGATTAAAGGAAGTCATTCCGGATAATTATCGTGTGACGCTGCCCGCTCCGTCATATTGCGAAAAATATTTTCGGCGAACCATACAAGATTTTGAATTGCCCTACGATTTATGGTATGCTCATCAGAATGAAAAACTTCCAGGTCGAAATTCGGTGCCCAGTTGGAATTTTAAAAAACTCCGAACAAATATATATGGTGACATACGTGCTAATCCATCAACCGATCAACAGCCTTGTAGTTGTAAACCGGAAACAACTTGTGGTGATGATTGTCTGAATCGTTTAATGTACACCGAATGCTCGCCAAAGACGTGCCCATGCGCAGAAAAATGTCAAAATACGAAAATACAACGTCACATTGTTGCGCCAGGTGTGGAAAGATTTATGACGCAAAACAAAGGTTGGGGTATTAGAACGAAGCAGTCTCTTAAAAAGGGCACATACATACTGGAGTATGTTGGCGAGGTGGTAACTGAACGAGAGTTCAAAGAACGTATGGCTACGTTGTACACGCGGGACACTCACCACTACTGTTTGAATTTAGACGGCGGCCTGGTAATCGATGGTCATCGGTCTGGTAGCGATGCAAGATTTGTCAATCATTCGTGTTCGCCAAATTGTGAAATTCAAAAATGGTCGGTGAACGGCTTATTCCGTATGGCCTTGTTTGCAATGCGAGATATTGAACCTGGGGAGGAACTTACGTACGACTATAACTTTTCATTATTTAATCCGGCTGAAGGTCAACCGTGCCGATGTGATACACCACAATGCCGAGGAGTGATTGGTGGAAAGTCTCAACGAATCAAACCAATTGAAACTCAGGTTAGTATTGTGCTATTTCTTATAGCGTCTGTGCTCTGAGAACGCACATTTATTTATTTATTCAGCGTATGGTAACAATCTCATATAAGTCTTATATCACATATCAATTCTTAATCTAGTACTGGTTGTTCATTCTTATGATGCAAACTGCCGTTAGGATGGCAATGGCCAACTGATTCGCCAACCGAAATTGATTACACTTTCGTCTTGTGTAGACAATGTGAAGACCACTTTACTGGCGTTCTTCTGTTCACGTTCAATTTTGTTCACAGTCGCAGGTTGTGTCAGTGATATCTAGTGTCGACTTCTATTGACAGTTCCATTGCTAGAGTGGTCGGTATCGGACACATGAATACATAAATTCAGTTGAGAATGTCTGATGCCATCTTTCGTATGTTTTCCTCGTACCATTGGTACTTTACCAAATGCTATGTAGGTGACACCCTTCTTCTGATGAAAGAACACGAAATGCATAACTTCTTTGTGAGTGAAGTCACAAATTTTTTTCACGTTCTGTACTGTGCGCTTCGGGAGTCGAGCC
>CM055405.1:64184205-64212981 GCA_029228625.1 Pseudolycoriella hygida
CTAGAGAAATCCACAAAAATCCTTGAGAATCCCTTAAACCTAGAAAGCTCCATTGCATGACCTCACTCATGTCGAGAATAACCGAAAAATAGCAAAAACTCTAATGGAAGTTGAATACCTCACTCACACACATACACATTATTTTATATGGGATTTGTATGGGAGCTTCCAGGAGCCCTAGCGCCCAAACGAAGCCGGTGACCCCATTTTTTTAAAATCGTAGATGACGTGGAATGCCCATCCGAAGGTCCCTGCAAAATTTAAAGAAGATCTGACCGCCAGTTTTCGAGAAATCGCCAAAAAAGTCGTTTTTCATACAAATGGAAATGCCACAACTAACTAACTAACTAACTAACTAACGTAGGATGTATACATTTTCTTTGGCTTCTATGAAGCAGCACATTTTGTGTGGAAAATGACGATTTTCTAAAAGTCATATCTTCGGATCCACTGGACCGATTTTAATGAGTGAAAGGTCGATTTCAATCAAAATTTTACGTAGAATCCGATAAACTAGGTCCAATCCGAAGGTCCCTGCAAAATTTAAAGAAGATCTGACCGCCAGTTTTCGAGAAATCGCCAAAAAAGTCGTTTTTCATACAAATGGAAATGCCACAACTAACTAACTAACTAACTAACTAACGTAGGATGTATACATTTTCTTTGGCTTCTATGAAGCAGCACATTTTGTATGAAAAATGACGATTTTCTAAAGGTCATATCTTCGGATCCAATGGACCGATTTTAATGAGTGAAAGGTCGATTTCAATCAAAATTTTACGTAGAATCCGATAAACTAGGTCTCAGGGGGGTACGACGCAAGGGAAAAAAGTCAAAATTTAGCTGTATATATGGTTCCGCAGTCTACGAAAAAAAAATTCTGATTTTTTTAACCGCCCATACCGCCCATACCCAACCGCAATGCTACCGCGCGCCCATGATACATCCCGGGGATCGAACCCGGTTTTTCTGCGTGGAAAACAAGCACGCACACTACTACGCCGTCCGTCCCATCGAGAATGCACAAAAACCATTTACCTACCGCATTGACTTTCGACCACGGAATATTAAATAAATAGGCGACAAGGAATGTCCTAACTGAAGGTGACCGAGACTATTAATCCGAATCTTTTAGCTGCCAAAGTAAACCATTTTTTTGTTGTTAATTTTTGGAATATTTTGTTTAAGGTTGGTAATGGGAGTAAGATTTCGAGCAGCAAAGGAAAAACTGGCAGACCTAGAAAAAATACAGCTGACAAAAACCAATCGTTTATGCATTACAAAGATCGATTGCACGTCGCATTCGTTCACCCAACTTCTAAAGAGTTGCTTAACATTAAAAATGGGAAATGCTTTTTAATGCGTAATATGCGGAAGGTTAGTAAAGTGTTGCTTGAAATCAAATTTACACTCAAATACATTCATTCAACAGTATCGTCAGAAAAAAATCGCCCCTAGTTCCACAGTTCCAGCCACATTAACTGCACAGATATCCGCGTTACGAGTTCCTCGTAATATTCGGACACGAGGTCTAACAATCGCCGAGCATGACCCGACAATTGAAAAAACTGCAAGAATCGCTGGAGTTTTGCGTGAAATATGCGAAGATATAAGCAACTACAGAGGTAATTCATATAGTTTCTTTGTGAAAAGTAATTTTTTAAGTACAGTAGGGGAATCATAAGATTGTACAACTTTTTATTTCAGGAGTAAATTTTACTAGTGAAATGAAATGTTGCACAATCTTATGATTCCGTTACTGTACTTATGTACATACATACGCAATTCCTTCTTCGTGCAGCCGCAAATGTATCCACCTGGAAAGTTTACCTAAAAGCATTCTGTGTCTTCAGATGGGCCGTTCCGTCGAAAATGAGTTAGCATTCACCGTTCCGACACTACGTACATTACCATTTTTGATGGAATGGCCCAGATACACCCGCGTTCCTGTTGTTTGTAGTCTAGATGTTTCTAGTCATTTCTATAGTCTCCTATTGCCTGCCATGTTCTTCAAAAAGTTGTTGGAAGTAAATTTCACTACTAATTTTTGCAACTCGTAGCATAAACTACTATTTAGTTGTTTCGAATTCTAAATTACTTTCTTGAATTTATTATAGAAAAAAGTGGTCAATATTTACTGACGAAATTGAACCCACCAACTAAAAAGAAGTGCCCCGAGTACTACGAAAAGATTGCTAAGCCAATTGATCTGTCCACAATCGAATCGAATGTAGAAAAGGGTCAATACAAACTGCCGGGATCATTCGACGACGACGTACTGCGATTTTTTAGCAATGCTGTGAAATTCTACGGTCTTTCGTCTCCCGAAGGTGTCGCCGCTCAAGAACTATTAAGCTACTACACAATGAAAAAGGAAAATGTTTATCAACGACTGCTGACAATCATTGGAGATTCTCAACTTGTAAAGTCATTTGTGCCTGGCAAACCGAATCAATTGTTGTTAAATGTGGACCCAAACGAAGACATCATCCAATGTATTTGCGGTTTATTTAGGGATGAAGGTGTAATGATCCAGTGTTCAAAGTGCATGGTTTGGCAACATACGGAGTGTACGGGTGCGGATGTTAATGCTGACAGTTATTTGTGCGAACGATGTGACAAACGTGTAGTGGATCTGGAAATACCGTTAAACGAGTACACAGTAGAGGGCTACCGTTACTATCTCACATTAATGCGCGGCGATCTGCAAGTACATCAGACCGATACAGTCTACGTATTGCGAGATATTCCAATTACGCCCGATCCAGATTCGAAGTCATCGTCACCCATCAAAAAACACACATACAAAACAATTGGCAAAATTGAGTACACAGAGTGTGACATATTCCGTGTGGAACGGTTGTGGAAGGATAATGACGGAAATCGATTTGTTTACGGTCATCACTATTTGCGTCCTCACGAAACATACCATGAGCCAACTAGAAAGTTTTATCAGAACGAAGTTGTTAGAGTGCCGTTATACGAGGTGGTGCCAATAGATTTAGTTATGGGACGATGTTGGGTCTTAGATCCCACGACATTTTGCAAAGGTCGACCGGTTGAATGTGAAGAATCGCATGTTTACATTTGTGAACTAAGGATGGACAAGGCGGCACGATTATTTTCGAAAATATCGAAGCAACAATATCCGATCTGCACGAAATCATATGCATTTAACAAATTCGAACAAAAATTGAAGATTACACGCAATTACTTGGTAGGCTTCTGTTCTTCATTACATATCGTTTGCTTAAAAATGGAATTTTTGCAGCCACATCACATAACCAATGCAACACTACCGAAACCGAAAAAAAAGAAGAGTGAAGAGTCGAGTGTTCGGAAAAATTCTACACCCATCGTTCAACTAATGCCTATTCCGTCTAAGGTATGCCTTGCATTGTTTTTATCCACAGTATAGCTAATCACAACAAAAACCCTTTTAGAAGGGAAATGTGACGCAAGTCTCCTTGTTTCTTCTTCCAAAACGACTGATATCAATTTGGGGTGACGCTTGAAGGTTCGAAACGCAAAAAATTCTTTTGAAAAATTTTCACATTCGATTAATGCGTCACAAATGCCGGACCCCCCAGTGTTATAGTTGTTCTGTTCTTTCAGCTTTCACACCCAAAAATTTGACTTCATGGGATGTATCGAGTATTTTTGTACCGGAAGTCAAATTTCTGCGTATGAAAGCTGAAAGCTTAGAAAAACTATAACACTGGGGGGTCCGGCATTTGTGACGCATTAATCGAATGTGAAAATTTTTCAAAAGAATTTTTTGCGTTTCGAACCTTCAAGCGTCATGTCACCCCAAATTGATATCAGTCATTTTGGAAGAAGAAACAAGGAGACTTGCGTCACATTTCCCTTCTAAAAGTGTTTTTGTTGTGATATCAGTACTTTTGGAAGTTTCGGCTACTACTTTCATGGGCAAAAATGATTCACTCAACTTCCTCTACAACATATCAACATTTTTTTTGAGCCGCCGCCGCCGCCGCCAAACCGGGCCGCGGCGGCTACTACTTTCATGGGTGAAAATGATGCCCTCAACTTCCTCTACAACATATCAAAAGTTTTTTTTGAGCCGCCGCCGCCGCCAAACCGAGCCGCGGCGGCTACTACTTTCATGGGCGAAAATGATCACCTCAACTTCCTCTACAACATATCAAAAGTTTTTTTTTTGAGCCGCCGCCGCCGCCAAACCGAGCGCGGCGGCTACTACTTTCATGGGCGAAAATGATCCCCTCAACTTCCTCTACAACATATCAAAAGTTTTTTTTTGAGCCCCCGGCATATTTTCCGCCATTTTGGCGGTCACCCCTATACACTATACACTATACACATATACTATACACTACACACCCAACCCAACATCTTTCCCTTTGACACCAAACCTGTATCTCGAACACCCAACCATGTCTTATACAAAATATGCTTCCGTACACACACGCACAAACACATACATATGGGCTTTATATGGCGCCTTCTAATAGCCCTGGCGCCCAAACGAGGCCGGTACCCCCCCCCCCTTTTTTAAAATCTCATATGGCGTAGAATGCCCAGCCGAAGGTCCCTGCAAAATTTCAAGAAAAGATATCGAGCCGTTTTCGAGAAAACTCCAAAAAAGTGGGTTTTCATACAAATGGCTCTGGAACTAACTAACTAACTAACGTAGGATGTTTTCATTATCTCAGGTCCCTTGTATACTGTAAAAATTGCACTGAAAATCCAATTTTCAAAAGGTCATATCTCCGGAACCTCCGGAACCTCTGGACCGATTTTGATGATCAAAAAGTCGATTTCATTCAGAGTTTTACGTAGAATCCGAAGAACTGGGCCTCAAGGGGGTACGACGCAAGGCAAAAAAGTCAAAATCTAGCTGTATATATGGTTCAGAAGTCTACGAAAAAATTTTTTCTGAATTTTTTGGCCGTATGGGGACTTGCCTCACGGGCGCATTGCTACCGCGCGCCCATGATAAAAACAGTTTTGCTTCATTGGATTGTGTTCAATCAAATCTGAGATTACAGTTTTCCAAAATGGCGCCAAATAAAATGCAATTATCTGCGCACTCCAATTTTGCAGCCAATCATTCAATACATGAGGGCAGATGCCGTTTGATACTTTTTTGACTCGACACAAGTAGAGAATGCATTTACAGTCAGTTTAAAATTTACCGGTACCATTCAAATGAAGCATCTTATCTCTAAAAATATTTCTGTGGAAATTGTGTCAGTGGTCTGGGCACTAGGACCAATGCTATGGATGAAATTGAGTTTCTTGGCCATATACGAAGCAAGATGGTTTTTCTTCTGTATTTGCTCAACTATGCAATATGGAGATTTACTGTGCAGGGCAAAGTTGTAGAGAACAAAATTTGAGAAAACACGTGTTTCAGGGTTTTAAGTAAAAATGGCCCAATCCTGGAATATTGCGACTTTATTTTTTCTGTACAGTTCAAGTCTCAATTGTACATTAAAAAATGTATTTCGTACAAAACAAATAGGAAACTGTACACAAAAAATAAGAAAATATACACAGGAAATGAAAGACTGTGCACAAAAAATAGGAGATAGTACATTACACAAAAAATTGAGTTTGTACAAGGAATTGACAATACACAAAATTAATGAAAATGTACCATCGAATCTGTACAAAAAAAAATAATTGTGTACACAAAAGTAGATGCGCCGACTTTGATTTTGGTCATTGGGTGCAAGACTCAACCAATAGTTGTACACTTACTGGTATACGATATATTAATTGGTGTGGCAGTGCCTTAGCTAGGAAGCTTGAACAGGGGGGGGGGGGAGACTTGCAACACCAACTGAAAATATCGCGAGCGGAGGGGCGAAAATTTTTTGGGTTTATCATTATTATAGCCTATATCTTTCTCGTTTCTCGTGAAATCAAATGTTTCAAGGTAGCTATATTTTTTACTTGTAATTTTGTACAACGCTGTACAGAGCAAATGCGGGAGTCATAAAATGAACATTAATACGAACATTACGAACATTAACGAACATTAACGAACATTAATCCTTATTAATGCTCAAAGCAAGAGATTTGATTGAAAATGCGATTATTTACGAAATTTGTGTAAATTATTTATAAAATATTTCACTTTATTATAACGCCGGGCGTAGGTAAACATTAATTGTACTATAAAATCAATTAAAATTGACTCATTTCGTTTTCTCATTACTAAAAAACGAACGTTAGTTATTAATCACTGTTCTTGTGACATAGTTGATGATGATATTAGCGCCTCAGGCAAAAATTTTGACGTAACGGGCGGGGTATAAAGACAATCTAAAGGTGGACACAGCCCATTACACAATTAGTATATAACCTTGCATGTAATGGGATATAAGTAAAGTATCCAATACATTGCACATATGCACCAGCGCGAAAAAATCAAATTAAGATGGTCTAGTATAAAGTCAAAAATCTAACCATGGAGCAGGTAAGCGCCGCAGGCGAAAATTTTGTAGCTTTTTGCGAACACAGATGAGCAGATACAGCTTTTGTATAAAAATGATTTTCTCAGGGCGGTGTCCAGACGTTCCAGGACGCGTTCTTTAGGTATAGTGACCAGAACTTCATGAATTCATTTATTAGGTGCTTTTGCACCCAATGACCCCGTGAAGTCGGCGCGCCTGAACAAAAGGTATTTTTTGTACGCAAATCTTCGACTTTGTACACAGAATATTACTAAAAAATTGCATTTGTAAATTGTAAATTTGTAAATTTGTAAAAGAGAAAATGCAAAAACCCTTAAAAGGGAAAAGTGAGCAGTTCCCATTAACATGAAATGATTCAAACTTGACTGGAATTTCATTGTAAAACTCAGAAGTTCAAGTTAAGAAAATTTCTAATATTTGTAAACGCTAAAACAAGCACCGAGCGATCCGGTCCATGGGCACAAATTGAGCCCCGGAGCGAAGCGAACGGCCACGAAATTTATTTCCATGCGAGCCATGCGCCGGAACCGACATTGCAGGGCGAGAGGGCAACTATCAATAAGTCCAGGCGAGCCGGTCTCACGTAGCGAGATCTCGTCGGCGCCGGAGCGAAGCGAAGGGCCGGCGACCAAGCACAGCGAGCCTGCCACTGCGATTTTGCACATTCATCTGATCAGCAAACCAATAAATGTTAACATCCGAAAAGTTCTACTATTTGTAAATGCTAAAACAAACGCTGAGCGATCCGGCCGAAAATTAGCGAAAGTTAAATAAAACTAACGTTCATTCCGACAAAATTTGTCGTTTTTATCATATTTACAAAAAAATACGAAGTGACTATTCGCACCGGGTGCTCTCTAATGAAACGCCACGAAAATCTAGGTGGCTAGCGAAGCTAGAGAACTTTTCCTTTTACGAAATGTCATGAAAAACTAGGTGGCTAACAAAGCTCTTATTTTGAAGGAAGCGCTACAAAAAGAGTTATAGAAACTTATAACTCTTTCAACCTCTCTGTAACTTTTTTACGCGCAATTCAGTTATTTAAAAACTGAACATTTATACACGATAATATTTAACCTATCATCCTACATGGCTGAATAATTGACGTATACAGATCAACTCACTTTATAACCCTCCTGGGTATCGGGTTCATACATGCTTCAATTTGATCCAGCTATACCAAATTTTCAATATAAATTTTTGCTAATCTAATACCTTATAACGAATTCGTCTTCTGTCATTTAATCGCTTCGCCTGTATGTAGGAAGATTTTTGCTTGAAAATACAAATTTAATATACCGGTAAACTATGAATGGCTTTACTGGTGGCACTTACTATAGAGAATACAGTTTTCGTTTTATTATGATGACTGAATTCGGAAATTTTGAGATATTACGTTTTAAACATACTCCTGTATACGTAATAATAAAACGTTTGTAATAATAAACTTGCTTTATCAGGTTTTAGTTGGAAGACTCAGGGATTCAGGTTAAGAGATCAGATGTCGAGTAGATGAGGAGTTGGCAAGACGATTAGGTGGTGAATGGGAAGGATATTACATAGGGAGGATTGAATCAAGTTTGGTGTGAATTGAGACGCGGTCAGGTGGCGGATTAGTTTGAAAAATTGTTTTTGTCCTCGGACAGACTTTTAAGTAATGAGTTTTGGGAAATTTCCAATGCGATTCGATAAGACAGCAGTCGTCATCTTGGACGTTAAGCGAAAATTGTGTTTCGAAGTCTAAATTAGTTTTGAGCGGCGAGGCGCCATCATCCTGCAAATGACACCTTACAATATGAAAATATGAGGCACTCACTTTCTCTACTTTATTCGATTTATTATTATTATTATTATTATTATTATTATTATTATTATTATTATATTATTATTCATCGACATAAATCAAGAAAATCATTTTTCACAATCGATTTGTGTCGAAGCAAAACTCTCTTCCAACCACACAAAGCTTTTCGGGTTGACAATAAAAATTTCGTACCATTCGGGTTGACAACAATGAAAATAATTTTGATTTGCAGACCCTGAACGAAAAGCGAACCCGTTTGGAAAGCTATCTCTCGAAACTAATGACCAAAATGCAATCGATGAATGAAGACGTACAACCGATAAATTTGTCGTACTTGTTGACTGGACGTGGTGCCCGTCGACGTGCAAACGTGACATCAAATGTGCCTATGTAGCTATGAAACGGGAGTTATTTTTTAAGTATTATTATGAAATTAGTGGTAAGTTCATAGTTTAAATTTGTAAATTATCATTATATATCACAGAAGACAGTGTGTCCTCACGGACTAATGTAAACTGTACTTAATTTTTTTTAACTTAACTCATGTAACAGTTGTAAAACAACATTGAATTTTAATGAAATTAAAATTATCCATGAAATTATTTTTATTTTATTTTCACTTCAAACGAGCCATATCCCA
Source organism: Pseudolycoriella hygida (assembly GCA_029228625.1). Taxonomy (NCBI): domain Eukaryota; kingdom Metazoa; phylum Arthropoda; class Insecta; order Diptera; family Sciaridae; genus Pseudolycoriella; species Pseudolycoriella hygida. Next base: position 64,193,114 of record CM055405.1, read on the forward strand.
TGCAGCTGCACCCAAAATCCATTTTAAAATGTTGGAATTTGTATAATTAGTAATTAATAAATAATGCTTCGCAACGAAAAAGCCGAATCGAGGGTGATCAAGGGGGCCAGTAAAACTTACATTTATAACGCGTGTACCTGCCATGGCCTTAACCGCACGGCCCCCATGAGCGAGAAATTCGGATGCGCCCAATAAGTGCGAACCGAGGCTCAGTCTCTTTTGCGTTCAAATAACTGAGACCCCGTGTTTCAGCACCAGTAGACACGTTCGTTAGGGGGTCAGACGCACCCATATATCTGAAGGCTATCCTAACCCCATGGTACCGATTTGGTGGGGCTTTTACCAGTTTGGCTAAACCAATTGCAGTTGAGGCCTTACAACCCCGGCACTGCTAGCTCCGCTCGGGTGAGCGTTGTCGCGAATACCCAATTGTCCTACGCCCTAAGACTGTACCAGCGGTGTCCATCCTGCTCAGTTGCTCGTGTGAGCGGTATCGCAAGTACCCAATGGTCCTGCTGAAATAGCCCAGAAGACTGTTCAACCAACCGTGTCCACCCTTACTCATACTCAAGGTTGGGTTAGCGACGCTATAGTTTTCCATTTACCTCGCTAGTAGTGTCTAGCGACCGCTAATTGTGACTTTAGCGAACCCAGTTTCGCTAGTCTCTACTTGCTAAAATTACTTTATCATCAAAAACTTTTCTTAAGATTAAGATTAAGCCAACTATGATCTCACCTAGTCAATGTATTTATGGGATTAAAGCAACTTGAAATCCACTTAATTCCGATTTCAACGGCAATCCGAAACTTGGCGTAGTTTCAGAGGTTTATCCCGATGATCTATAAAAATTAATGTGTAATAATTACGTCCTTTCTTAATTTGTTGTTTTGACTAGTGGGAGGTCTATAGTGCGAGCCGAAGACAAGGGCTATCCACTAATCAAGACAACACATTTAAAAGCAGTTACGTACACATGCGTGAAAGAATTTTTTCTACAGCAACATTTTTACTGTTCTCTCCAAAATGCGATACATTTTTTATTGAGATAGTATTTCTTCTTATTATCAACGCATAGAGCGTCATTTCAGAGAGAATAGAATAATTTAACTGTAAAAAATGGTTTCACGTATGTGCGCTTGAGTTCCGAGCTTTAAGTTCCAGCACAAGAAGTGCTGTTTCATCACCTTTGGGTCCTCAAGATATTTTTTGAAGCTTCGAAAATAGAATACACGTTGTTTTTCAGCGGAAAAAATAATTTGAATGTGATTTGAAGCCAAAAGTTACAAAAATTTACACAATATTTAGGTACCGTTTGTGACTTTAACAGGAGGTCTTTTTCCCACAAAATGTGAACAAAAGAAAATCTCGAAACCTAAGCTCAAATCCAAGTTCTTTTTCGGAATCCCTATGAAATTCTAGGATGAAATAATATTAAATTATGCTACTGTAGAGATATCCCAAACATTACACTCGAGTACATAAGACACAAACAAGTGAGCGGGAAAATTTATTTATCTTCGAGGAGGAAGCTTGTATCCCGAGCCGAAGGCAAGGGATATAATCCTCGGAGAGGATAAATAAATTATCCTGCAGAAACGTAAGAGTTTTTATGCACCGAAGCAAGAAATCAACAAAACAAATTTTGAAACAAGACAGTAATGTATGACCTATCTCCCTAGGATGCCACTGAGGTGTATAAACTTTCATACGGTATCATTGCAGTATAAAAGTTTCTTTCGTAAACAATGTTCAGACTTGAGACTATTGCTGACATTTTCCTTGAAGAAACCTATAGCGGATCCGGTCAACCCTTCGCGGAATGATCGCTTCAAAAACTCTCTCATGAACAAATTTTTCTACTCGAAAAATCGACTACTGGCATGACTAAGCCGCAAAAATAAAAAAAATGTTCTTCTACAAAATTTTCCGGGGACCTTAACGGTCACTGGAACTTATGTCAAAATTGAATAAAAAAACAAAAATTTCGAATTGATCCACCAATACACACCTCCTTTATGTCCCTCTGTGCTTATGATTGCTACTGTAACCTTAACAGCAAAAACCCTTTTAAAAGGGAAAGATGATCCAAGTCCTTGTTCCTTCTTCCAAAACAATTCGGGTGACGCTTAAAGCTTCGAAATGAACAATTTTTTTTATATATTTTCACATTCGATTAAAAAAATGCGTCACAAATACCGGACCAACCAACGTAATAATTTATCTGTTCTTTCAGCTTTCACACCGCAAAAATTTGACTTTATGGGATGTATGACGTATTTTTATACAGGAAGCCAAATTTTTGCGTATGAAAGCTGAAAGCGTAGAAAAATTATTACGTTGGTGGGTCCGGCATTTGTGACGCAATTTTTTAATCGAATGTGAAAATAATATAAAAAAATGTTTGTTCATTTCGAAGCTTTAAGCGTCACCCCAATTGATATCAGTTGTTTTGGAAGAAGGAACAAGGACTTGCGCCATATTTCCCCTTTAAAAGGGATTTTGTTGTGATATTAGTAGTTTTGGAAGAACCTATAGGAACCTGATGGAAGTTGAAAAGTGCTAGAGAAATCCACAAGAATCCACAAGTATCCCGTAAACCTAGGAAGCCCCATTGGATGATCTCACTCATGTCGAGTACAATCGAAAAATATCAAAAACCTCATGGAAGTTGAAAAGAGCTAGAGAAATCCACAAGAATCCCATAAACCTAGGAAGCCCCGTGGGATGACCTCACTTATGTCGAGAATAACCGAAAAATATCAAAAAGTCTAATGGAAGTTGGATACCTCACTCACCCAACCGTGACACTCACACACACACTATTTTATATGGGATTTGTATTGGAGATTCCAGGAGACGTAGCGCGCAAACGAGGCCCCATTTTTTGAAAATCTTAAATGGCATAGAATGCTCATCCGAAGGTCCCTGCAAAATTTAAATAAGATCTGACCGCCAGTTCTCGCGAAATCGCTAAAAAAGTCGTTTTTCACACAAATGGGTCTGGAACTACTAACTAACTAACGTAAGAGATTTTCATTTACTTTGGCTTCTATGAAAGAGCACATTTTGTACTGAAAATGACAACTTTCTAAAGGTCATAACTCCGGATCCAGTGAACCGATTTTAATGACCAAAAGGTTGATATTAATCAGAATTTTACGTAGAATCCGAAGAAGAAGCGGGTACAAAGCAAGGCAAAAAAGTCAAAACTTAGCTGTATATATGGTTCCGCAGTCTACGAAAAAAAAATTTATTGATTTTTTTGATTGTATGGGGACTTGCATCACTGGCGCAATGCTACCGCGCGCCCATGATAGAAAAGAAATCAAAATAAATTGTACAATACGATTGAACGATTTTTTTACCCTCAGTTTTGAAGTTTGCTTAACTTCTTGGAGTGGCTCCCATTCTACCAGTTTAAGAAAGATGCAATTAACTTTGATGGTCGGTAAATTTTTCTTGCAATTATTATTTTTATTCCTTGGCTTTTTTAATTATAATGTCTGTTCCATGACATGGAAAAAAAATGTTTACTTTTTTTAAATTATACTTTTCGGTTCACATTTTAAAAATTTGCGACCACAGCGAACAATATTATTATGTGTATACCTATAATAAAAGTGACGCTCGTCTGCACCTGGTTTTAGACTACTTATTTGACAGGGTGTTTAAGAAGTTGTTTCAAAAAGTTCGTTGCCTTCGTGAAAAAAAATGAACCTCAAATGCCTTCAGAATCAATCTATCACGCAGTGACTCATGCACCTCATGCAGCAATGCATCATTTGTCACTAAAAATGTATGCTGGGAATGGATTCTAAATGCATTCGATCTCCATTAATTTATTCACTTAATTTGAGGCATTAGCGGCATATTAGACAAATATTAATAAATAATAAAATATTATATAATAATATAGGTCCCACCTTTTGGGTGGGTCAGATCCCTTGACTGATTTTTTACTTTTTCATTATAATGAACCCTACAACAAGAACACTGATCAATTTATTTTTTGAACAATATTTCATTCAATTAAATACCAAGTAAAACAAATGAAATTGAATATTTTCATTTCATAGTTGTCTTGGCATGGTGGCAGTATGTGACAGTATGGTGACAGTAGTCGCATAATAAGGTTTAAAATTCATATGGAGACATTCTTCATGCATTTCCCAATGAAATCGATTCTTACTCGGAAATATGTATTTCGAATAATTTTTCGTTGATAGGAGAGGGTTTGGGAAGGCCAGAGGAAGATTATGCAATTATTTAGTGAAAATAGTTTTTATTAGCTGCGCCGAAAGAAAAACGAAAATGACAAACTTCATACCACGACGGGGTAAAAGCGAAAATATGAAACCATAACTTCGAGGGAAGGGAGTAAGTATGAAAGTTGACATTTGTTGGAAATGACTATACGGTCACACTTCTTTGTTCATCCGAAGAATGATTACATGAATTTAGACTATTTAGATTTGTAAAATTCTGTTCATTTATATCAACAGCAATATTAAAAAAAAAAATCTGCCATATTTTCTATTTATGAACAAATAATTAAACTCGTGCGATTACGGAGCTCGCTTCGCTCGCCCCGCAAACTTCGCACTCGTAAAAGTTTTTAATTAGTTTTTCCAACAATACTTCCTCAATGCTTTATTTAAAATGTTTGTTTGTAAAACCATTATTTTTGTGTACTATCCAACTTGATCGTTGACCATCCGCTTTGATAGTTATTTTCTACTTGAGGACATATAATTAAACTGGGCAAGTGCAAACGTCGCACTCGTAAGACTATCGACAGTTTATCATTTTTTGATGTATAACTTGATACAAAGTTAACTATCAATTAGACAGTCAATCTATTAAGTTCTATCAAGTTCATAGTTAGGCAACAATCAAGCTGATAGTCAGTAGTAAGTCAACAATCAAGTTGACAGTTAGTCAACTATGCAATGCAAAATACAAAGAAGACGATAAAATACAAACTATCACGTTTTTAGTTAGTCGACTTGACAACTATCAAGTTGCTAATTAGTCAGAGATCAAGTTTATAGTTAGTCAACTATCAGGTTGTGCTAATACCTCCACTTCTTTATTATTTTTTCAATTCTTCAAAAATTTCTTTCGAAGTCATTTTATAAGTTCTTACTGAGCTTTCGAAGTTTGCCCTACAAAATCTGATTCTCGACTGATAGAAATGTTTACTCCCACTTCGTTAGATAGATGACTATCAATATATCCAGATAGATGACGTAATAAATGATGAAGTAATTTGTCGAGGCTTCTTATTTATAGCTCATATTTTTGGTAGTTGGCTATCAGTTTGATAGTTGACTATCAACTTGATAGTTAGCTGTCAGCTTGATAGTTGCCCATCAACTTGATAGTTGACTATCAATTTGATAGTTCACTCTCACCTTGATGGTTGACTATCGACTTGATAGTTGGTAGTTGACTATCAACCTGATCGTTGACTAATCACTCAATAGTTGAGTATCAGCAATCAACCATAATCTACTATCTACTATGAAACTGTCAACTATCAAATTATTATTAACTATCAGCTATTATTAGAAATTAGCTACAAACTATTAAAATATCACTAACAACTGCCTCAGTATCAATCGAATGGGAATCTTTTTGAAGTGCCTAGGCGCTATTTCTTACTTTGTCACTGTATGAGATAAAACAATTTAATTGACTAGAACAATTCTAATAGACTCTGGCGATAACTTCGTACGAGTCTAAAAACCTACTTTCTCTGCAATGTCTACCAGATAAGGATCAGAGTGGGTCAGGTCAGGTCGGACCTTTGACCTGAAACCTGTTGACCTGAAGTTTTCAGGTCAGGTTCAGGTCGACATTTCCTCAGCCTAAACCTGACCTGAAATCGTTTGAATGCGTGAATTAGGGTTTAATGTTAATAAATTTAGAGTGACATGTCTAAAGACGCAAACAGATTTCATGATTTGAATTTCAATTCAATGTACTATTCGCACAGATTTGTAAGATAAATAATTTTTTGTTTGGGTCAAATAATAGAATCAATGAGACAGTGAGTAGCACAATTCCAAAATTTCTTCAGTAAGTACTTAAGTTCTAGGTTTGATACTACCTTTATAGTTGACTCAATCATTTCCAAATATATGAAAATGTTAGGTAGTTAGGGAAAACCTTCTACCTGCTCAGTACGACGTTCACTTGCTATAGCGAGTTTTGTACTAACTTGGTACAATGTTTTCACTTTCATAGAAAACCTTGTATCTCCTCCGTACGACGTTTCTTTGTTATAGCGAGTTCTGTACCAACTGTAAACGGTAAAACAAGCGCCGAAAACTCCGGCTGCCAGAAACGAAGAGGTTTTTCTTCAATCTGCCACTTCGACTTTTCTTCGTTTTCTGTAATCAGGTTCAGGTCAGTAATCAGGTCGTGACTTGACCTGAACCTGATCAGGTCGACCCTACCTGTTCAGATGCTTACTACGAGACGATTAGGCCAATATTGTCCATCGTCGATTATGACAGTGAGATAACAATAGCAATGCTGATATTGAATTCGTAATTTGTAAGGTTGTAAGTCTCACACATAATCTCTAATCTCAAAATATAATCTCTCTGAGATGATTGTCAACTTGATACTTATCTAAGTATCAACTTGATGGTTGTCCAACTATCAGCTTGATAGTTGTCCAACTATCAGCTTGATAGTTGTCTAACTATCAACTTGATAGTTGTCTAATTATCCACTTGATAGTTGTCTAACTATCAACTTGATAGTTGTCTAACTATCAACTTGATAGTTGTCTAACTATCAACTTGATAGTTGTCTAACTATCAGCTTGATAGTTGTCCAACTATCAACTTGATAGTTGTCTAACTATCAACTTGATAGTTGTCTAACTATCAACTTGATAGTTATCCAAGTTGTCTGACTATCAACTTGATAGTCGTCTAACTATTAACTTGATAGTTGTCTGACTATCAACTTGATAGTTGTCTAACTATCAACTTGATAGTGGTCCGTTATTGCGACGTGACTGTGTAACTAGCTATAAACTTCATACATTTACATCCATAAGAGACTGTTACTGTTGGATTGAGCACACCATCTCCCATTTTCTCTATATATCATTCTACTACATTTCGATGTATCATTCTAATACTTTTCAAGTACTTCAGAAAAAAACAAAAAAAATCGGTTTTTCTGGAATAACTTCCAGATCCGTAGTCCCACATAGCCCATCTTCGAACTTAACCTCGGGAATTTAATTAAAGCGATTAAAAAAAAGATTTGGAAAATTGGTTAAGAATTACTCAAGTTATCGTGCTAACAAGGAAAATTGTTTGCAGGTATTTAAGGTTTTTCATGTAGATATCATACATTTTTCTCATAGGTATTTATTTTCATAAGACCCTTTGACTTTCAGTCACCGTCAACGTCGTTAATTGAGACAAGGCGACCGTTTTCTTTCCACTATAACTGCAATAAAAATTCAAATTTTAGCCTCCACTTTTTATCCCGCTCGCTGGATGAAAAACGTTGAAAACTATCTTCATGTGTTTCATGTAGTTCATGTAATAAATGCTGCCTTACCAACATGTCAATTTTTGTTCAAGTAGTACATAGAATGTGCCAGTGTTTCGCTGTACGTATCATAAAGTTGATGTTAGTGAGATCTGTGTGTTCATCTCGAAATTCTTTCATAAAAATTAATACATAATTTAGTAAGATAGTCAACACTAACAAATCATTCCACCGCAACCAAGTAAGTGATTGTCGCCATTTGTGTCAATTTTTGATCATAGACCAATTATTAGCTGACTAAAAGTGATTTTTTGTTTCGGATCGACATCAAAATCGATTTAACGTTTTTTGTGAAAAAGAAATGTAACATGCACCTCTCATAAAAGTCGATGTTATGTAATCTGCCTGTTAGAAGGGAATGTTTTTTGAAGACAGAAGTAAGTTTTTCTTTCGGCGTGGCAAAAAACAACTAGCTGTGCTAACTTGTTGTTTTAATCAAAATGTGTAACTTTACTCGCTTTGTCGCATCTTTTGTTTTGTTCCTATCTTATCCACGAATGTAGGGCAATATGCTCGATTAGAAGAACATGAAAAGCAGTAAAGCATAAGTCAACATGTTCAAATCCAAACGAAGAGTTAAATGACCAAATGACTCAAAGATATTTTTCAACAATATTCAGCTTCCCTGAAAAATGTTATACTTCACCCAATTTTCACAGTCCCATCTTAAGCTGTTCGAAAACATAGGCACGATTGCCAGTACCGCCAGTACTCATCAAATCAATTTTAGATATTTCAGACTTGAAAGCCATGATCTCTAAGACCTATGGTAAATACATGGCACTAGCAAAAATTTTCACCTAAACGTCGCCTACCTTAGGACCGCGTGGAGCACTAACCTGAACTCTATACACATGGTCCACTCTATGTACCCTCAACCCGAACAACTCAAATCATGTTACAAATTCCGTTATGAACCTATCAGACCCGTTGTTACTTCATAGGGGTGTAGAAAATGTATAAATGAAATGTGTTGGTTACAAATGAGAATCTTTCTTTTTGAAAAAATACAAAAATACGAAAGCGTGCGAAAAATGAGCTAAGTATGGTTTGGGTACTATTTGAATGGTAACGCAATGCATGGGGAAGTCCCGACACTACCGCGCCCGGGGAGCTATGTAAAGCTAGGAGTACAAAAGCTTTGAAAATATTGATGGAGTCACGTATACCAAGCTGGAACGAGGTGCACCTAATTTCAATGTAATATCTAAGATAATTTTTTTAACTACAATGAAGAAATGGCAAAACAGCTGAAGTGATGAAACGTGTGAATGTGTAGAATGAGCAAATTATAAATTTCTTTATCTTTGGTTCTGAATTCGTAAAGTCACTACTGAGAGAAAATAATTAAGCTAAAGATGTCTGTCTTATGAGTTCATTGATTTTTATTTTTTTACAGCAATGACGACGACAACACCTCCAAAGACAAAAGAATTTGCGTAAGTAGAGCTTGCACTTTTATTCACTGAAACCCTCATTTTCTTATCTACGACCAGCAACAAAAATTAATAAAAAGAAATTCAATGATCACAATCGAATGTATTGTATACATAAATAAGACTGTAATAACTGATAAAAATGATAAAAAAATTACGGTAAACACTAGACTATCTGTGTTTTTCATGCTAATTCGTATGAGTAAAACAATAAATTTACGATTTCAATTATCAATCAGAAAAGTTTTGTATATATTTCGCTGTAGCATTGGATCTCTGTTTGGTTTTTGATTCATTACAATCAATTAAATAACTCAGTTTAAACTGGTTTATCACGAATTTCAAATATTAATGTTTAGTTCAAAAATTATTAAAATAAATAAATCAAGGTCCTACCATAAAAATTAATTAAACTATGGAAGTTATAAAATGTGTTAAAAGTGTCAAAGTCCACTCCATTTAAAACATATGCATCGTACGCATCAGAATACATTTTGCAAAAAGAATCGAACATATCTAATTAAATATTGCCTTAAATGTATGAAATGATGTCAATATTAAATTGGATGAAAGTTTCTGGAAGGGCATAATTGAAATAGCGAAGAACTTACTTTACTTTTTCGGCGCTACAGCCACCTGCTCAAGGATTCTGATCCAATTACGTCTGTACCTTGCCGCTTATTGCCAATTTCTTATTCCGAGCGTCCGAAGATTTTGTTCGACACTATCGATCCATCTAATTTTTGAGCGACCAGCTCCTCTTCGCCCTTCCGGATCGTTACGGAATAACTTGGAGCAGGCTCTGTTTTCATCCATGCGTCCTAAATGCCCCGCCTACCTCAACCTTTGGACTTTCACCACCGCCACTATATCCGGCTGGCCAAAATCACGTTCAAATTCAAAGTTATATCGCCCTCCTCGCCACATTTCACCCTCGCGCATCGCTCCAAATATGGTCAATATATACTGGACGAATAAGCGTTTTGTAAATATGGCACTACGTTTTCCTTCGTTAGACCAAAATAGCATCTGCTTGCCGCCATGATACGTCTGTGAATTTTGGGTGTGTTGTCTCCATCTGACCGTATCAGCGCTCCAAGATAAATGAACTCATCCACTATCTAGATTGAACTATCCAATGCGTATTTTGTCTACATGTTGATAAGCTACCGGATTCGTTTATCATCAAACTCATTCTCTCGGCTTGGATTTTCAGATTTATGAAAATGTCAATTGCTCCTGCAAAGTCCAGAACGAGAACTGTTCGATTCACCAGCGTTTTGTTGGTTTGGATACCAGCACGTCTCATTGTGATTTCCAATGTAAAGTTAAAGAGTAAGCAGGATAACGCGTCTCCCTGCTTCAATCCTTCTCTTAATCCGGACATGTCGTTTTGCACCTTGACACGACATCTAATCATCAAATGTCGCTTTCACAAGAGCTCGAAAAACCAAGTAAATATACTTTGTTTCAAAGCCCAGCTCCTTCATCGCCTCATACAATTTCATACGCTTGGTCCTGTCGTAGGCTTGTTTGAATTCGATGAAAAGATGGTACGTCCGAACTTAAAACTCTCTGTCCTTTTGCAGAATCAGACGAAGTGTGAATATTTGGTCAGTTATTTGGAGATCTCGTCTGAATCCGCCTTGATAATCCCCAATGACACTCTCAGCCAGCGAATTTAGTCTTTCGAATAGTACTCAAGCAAAAACTTTGTAAGTCGTGTACAACAAGGCCAGATCCCAGAGCCGAAAAAAATCGGCGGGCGCGGCTAGATGTTGCAAAATTCTCGGCGGCGGCGGCTGAATTCGTCTAGCAGAAAAAAAATCTTTTATTAAGTTCCATTACCATGTACATTAGCCAAATTCATTTCAGAATAATTTCTTTTTTTTCGGCCTGTGTAATTGTTTTTCTGGTAGATAATCGAGCCTAGATCAACGTTTGGGAAGATCATTTTTCGAAAAAATTGGATTTAGGTTTTTTGTTCTTTTGTTCTTATATTCAAAATCATTGGTTAGAAAGAGGCAGACATAGTTGGTACGAAAAAAAGAAATCAATCTGAAATGAATTTGGCTAATGTATCTACATTTTAAATATCTCTGAAAAATTCATTTTGTTGATTTAGTATTTTGTGATGTAAGTTGTTGTGATGCCTATTAGCGTTTTCAAGAAGAAATCCAACGTTTTCAAATTTTTGTTAAAAGATATATTGATTTAGAGGATATATCTAGTGTTTTTGAATGTTGAGATGCGGTGATTGCCTTTACCATTTTCAAAATTGATTTAGAAAATTCAACATTTTATGATGTGAGTTTCGGGGAGTTCCATTGCCGTTTCAAGAATAAGAAGTAATTTTATAATTTGATTTCAGGGAGTTCCGTTGCCATTTCAAGAAGAAGAACTAATAACACAAAAAAATGTTTGTGTTTTGAAGTTATTTGCGTTAATGAATTTTTTACTTCTGCAGTACTGCAATACTGCAGTTACTGTGTGACTGAATAGTTCTATTCATTACTCGAACAATGATAAATGCTTTGAGTTTTCGAATTTTAGCTTCGGAATGACAACACTTAGAGAGTTGATGTTTTCTACAAATTAATAGAGTTTGATCAGGAGAATTTTTTGGGGTTTTCAGAAATCTGCCAAGGTGACGCCATCTTGGATTTACTATAGAAATAAATTATGCTTCTTTGGGTTTTCGAATTTAAGCTCCGGAATGATAACACTTAGAGAGTTGTTTTCTTCTAGAAAGTTATAATGGGATCTTCAGAAAATGTCTGCAAGCTGTCATAGCGGCGCCATCTTGGGTTTTCGTAGGCAATAAATAAGGATTTTTTGGTTTTTGAATTTTGAGCTTCGGAATGACAATACTCAGAGAGTTAGTTTCTTCTCGAAAGTTATAGAGATTGATGAGGAGACGTTTTTGGGAGCCTAAGAAAATTGCTGCCAGCTGTCAGAGTGACGCCAACTTGGATTTTTTGATATTTTCTGAATTAGAATAGTTACGCAGTTGGTTTCTTCGGGAAAGTTATAGAGATTGATGAAAAGAAATTTTTAGCCTGAAACTTGAATTTTTTTTTTCGCTTACGTTTTTTTTTTCGCCGTAAATTTTTTTTCGACGGAAATTTTTTTGCGCCGGAAATTTTTTTCGCCAGAAATTTTTTTCGACGAAAATTATTTTTGTATATTCCTGTATCCACAATTTCTGTCACCACAACATTGCCTTCCAAAAGCCAGCTCATAGATATCCCCTTCCCCAAAATTGTTACGTGTTCCGTTCTCCTTGACATTGATTAAACGGAGAAGCATCTCCTTCTCTGGACCTGTCCTGTATAACAAGCTTCGCAGATTAATGCGAGAATCTCAATCACTACTGCAATTTTGTTGTCATTTGAAATCAAATTTATCGCTAAACTACAGTAATGGGTAAATGGGTCTTGGCTCACTACTTGTACGTTTCGGCTCAGTATGCTCCATCATAACATGTGAACGTCATGAATCTTTGCGTTTTTGCTTCAAGCCTTTCCTGTTTTAGTAACGTAAATTCCTAGGTATTTTTTGTTTTATGCTCTTCGCTATACTAGCTTGGATATTGATTCATTGAATCTTCTTGCTGTCGTTAAAATTTCATTTTGAACAATTTTTTTTTCTTTTTTTTACCCTGATTTTTTGTTATTGATTTTTGTTACTGATTTTCTTTTAATTTTCTCTTCCTTCCAATTGGTCTTACGTCGACATTAAATTGGATTGGAAATTGCCGAAGGGGCAATATTGAAAAATCCGTCCGAAGAAACAGCGCAAAAACCCCTCTGAAACCTTAAAAAAATCTCAAAATTTAAAAAAAATTGCACTAGAGCCGACCTAGACCACGTAGGAGAGGCCCTGACTCATAGTGCCGTGAACAAAAATGTTCGCATCTATTTTCTCTGCAAAACCGCACAAAAACCCTCATAATTAAAGAAATATTCACGAAAAATCACCAAATATCGTATGTGATCGCGCAGCGTGAGTTGGGCACACACTGAAGACTCTGAAGAGCGATTTGCGTTCTAATTTCGCAGTGATATAAGTGAAAAAGCTCCACGAACCTTCAAAAAAACACGTTTTTGACCACTTTTTCGACCGTAACTACGAAAGTTTTCGACCGAATTTGCCCAAATTCAATATCATAATCAACTTGGAAATTATCTTTCAGGGAAAAAAAGTTTTAGATAAGATTTACCCGATTTATGCAGAAAAAACACGTTGGGCCCTAGTAGAGATTCGGTTTTAGGGTCCTGGCTGAGACCGAAAACTCACAATTAAAAAGGTTTCTTCCATAAAATGTCCGGCATGCGCAGGCCTTTCAAACAAAAAAACATTTATGAAAATCGGAATAGATTTACTCGATTTATGTACAAAAGACCAAAAACGGCCCCACAGTTGGCAAATTGGTAATAGTAGCGGTTATATAACTGCTCAGAAATTTTTAGTCTTTGGCAAACTTGTTCATCATGAAATTAAGAACAACTTTGCTGAAGAAACTTTTTCTGTCAATTATATTTCAGAAGGCACTGAATGTTGAAGTCGAACTTTCTGAAAAATGCAGTGTTCTGGTCAAAATTGCAGAACTCTTACGGAGTTTCAGATAGAAATTTTTTGTCTTCAGTAAAATTATTCAGCATGAAATGAGGAACAACTTTGCTGAAGAAGAAATTTTTCCATCAATTTTACAATCGATCTAAATGAAAAGGTATACAAAACTTGCGATTTGTGGGTTCTGCGAGTTCTTTGAGATCTAAAACCCACACTCAGTTTTAGTGTTGTCGCTTTTGGCTTTTGCTAAATGTATATCGATAATGCAGTTTCATTTAGTTCGTTAATTGGCGCATTTTTTTTGTAAAATTCAAACGTTCTCTGACTTAAAATTTTTGCACATTTGTTTGATGACTCTGTTGTTAGCAAATTTCGGAATAGATCGATATTTGTTTCTTCGCATTATTTTTTATTTAATGTTGGATTTAGAAATTACTTCAACAATTTGAATTTTCTTGCAAATGTAGTTTTTTGTTTAATTTTGTAAATTTCCTAAAAGCTTAATTTTGCAGAAAGTTCGATTATTTCGGGGATTTGCATATCTTATAAAACTCCAATTTTCTTAGAGAGTCTAATTCTTTTGAAATTTTTAATTTTTTTGATAATTTGAAATTTTTCTAGAAATTTATATTTTCCTGTAATTTTGGGATTTCCTTGAAATATTTATTTTCACAAAAATTTATATTTGGAGAAAGAATTGGGATTTTTCAAAAATTTGAGTTTTCTTGATAATTTTGAATTTTCACAAAAACTTTAAATTTCTTGAAAATTCAATTTATTTTTGAAATAACCGTACGGGTCAACCGTATCTTGATTTTCATCATCTTTATCTACATTATCATCCATTGTTTTGATTGACGGCTTTGACAGTAGCAGTACTTCAGTATATTTTTTAAAATTTTAGATTTTCTAGTGAAGTATCTCACAAATTATTGTTTTACTTCCTTTAAAATAATTTCAATTGTTATTACGTGTTGATCATTTGTTGTGCTGTGTTTAATTGTTGAGTTTTGAATCTTTTTTTAATAAATAATTTGGTGTATCCATCAAAAAATCGCTAATTTCTACCGTGTGAAAAGTGTTTTAAAACTTCCAGCTTCTGCAAGCATATTTCGCTTTTTTCTAGTGGATTTTCGAGAACTTTGTTTTTATTAGAAACGTTTATCTATTTTGAAAAAGTTGTAAAATTTTGTGAAGTTTCGAATTAACTTTTCTAATAAAAAAATGTAATTTCATTTGTGATCATCACGGGAATCTTCCGATTTGTGTTTTTGTTGACAAATGACATGACATGGCCAATTTGGTTACATACATTCTTCCAAAAGCGGCAACACCGAATTGGAATTTATTCATTGTGTTTTAAACCCACAAAAATAACTCTCGAAAGACATAATTGTAAACTTTCGAGATTGGAAAGATTGTAAGTACTCAAGGCTTACCCTCTAAGTCAGTTCGACTTACGATCAATAAATTGCATAGTTAAAGAAATATAGACGAAAAACTGTTTTCTTATATGGCCAAGAAACTCAATTCCGTCCATTCCATTGGTCCCAGTGCCCAGACCCCTGACCCGATTCCCACAGAAATGTTTTCCCAGTTTTGCGACATCAAATGCTTTCATTTGACACAGGGCCGTAGCCAGACGGCTTCGTCAGGGGGGGGGGGCTACCGTTCAATTAAATTCAAAAGTGTAAGCGAGCAAAGGTTTTCGAATTTTGTTGCTAAGAGTGAATAGTTAGAAACTTAAATAGAAATTGTGAACGAGCCAACGGAATTCCGTCAATTGTGCGATTTCGAAGGAATTTCTTTTTGAGCTAGGATTCTTACAAATCCGGGCGATTATTAAATTAATAGAGAAAGTGAACGGCTTTATTTCTTGAATCAGATTTCCCAGTGAAGGAGTCTAGCGCCGCAGGCAAAATTTTTGGAGTTCCTTCCTTTGTTCCTTAAATTAAATTGAAGCACAACAGACGTAATCTTTTGAATAGCTAGTTTCTTTGTTTACAGAACAGATTTTATATGTAAATTTTCGTAAACATGCGAAACGTTTAAAATTAATTAAAGTAGTAAAATTAAAAGATGATGAATGTAGGTAAATAAGTGCCGGAACCAACTTTTTTAGGGCTGTTTATTTGCTTTCTAAGAAAATTTAAGTATGTACTTTAGCGTCGCAGGCGAAAATTTTCAATATATGAAAATTCTGATTTGTTTTTATTATTATCGGGTAAATCAGAAACGTTTCAATTTTACAAAAAATGCGCCATTTGGCAAAAATTAAAAGCGGCAAGACCAGTACTATATTCAGTTTGTGGGTTTTAGATCTCAAAGAACTCGCAGAACCCACAAAACGCAAGAATTGTATACCTTTGAAAATGGATTGATTGTACTACAGGTAATTTTCGATTCTCTTATATTATACTTTTATGTCGATTAAATTAATTTCAAATGTAATTACATTATGATAATTTGTTACATACTACGTTTAATTGTCCAATTTTGAATCTTTTATTAATAAATCATTCGTTGTATGCATCAAAAAATCGCTAATTTCTACTGTGTAAAAAGTGTTTTAATACTTCCAGCTTCTGCAAGCATTATATCGCTTTCTTCCAGTGGATTTTCGAGAATTTTGTTTTTGTTAGGAACGTTTGTCTAGTTTGTCTCGTTTGAAAAAGTTTGTCTATTTTCTGAAGTTTCAAATTAGTTTTTGTAATCAAAAAATGTAATTCAATTTGTGATCATCACACGAATCTTCCGATTTCTGTTTTTGTTAACATATGAAATGACATGGTCAATTGTTTACATACATTCATCCAAAAGCGGCAACACCGAATTGGAATAAATTCATTGTGTTTTAAACCCACAAAAATAATTCTCAAAACACAACATTGTATACTTTTGAGAATGGAGTGACAGTACGTAAAAAAAATTCTTATTTTCAGTTTTTTTATATTCGGCAGGTTATGGTAGCATAAGTAAAATGAAGTGACAACTACCATCAAAATGAAAATTTTTTGGAGTATTAACAAATTTTACCGTTTAATCGTTTAATTTATAGAAAAATGTTTTTAAGTTTTAAATGTGTTTCTGTTTCAAAGTAATGTATTTCTCGATTAACAAACCTGGGCTTGACTCCCGCCTTGACGTCAGATATGATGGGCTTTTCTCGGATGAAACGAAATTAGAAGTCTTGTACGTAGAGCTCTTTTCGGAAATCTTGTACGTCTCACCCTATAAACAATTATGAGATTAAAAAAATTAGTCAAGGCACAGCTGAAATTTACCTTGCTGCTGTTAAGAGCTGGACTAGAAATCCGTGGAGCTGTAACTGGACTAGATAATCGATGTTGAGTCGAAACGGTGACTGGACTTGAAATTCTATGGGTGGAAGATGTAACATAGTTCCCACTTGGTGAATGTGTATCTCGTTTTGGTGACGGAGATGACGAAAAGTGGCGCGGACTTCCTGCAATATTTCGAGTGGAGCTTTCATAGCGTGAAGTTGTTGTCACTGTTATAGGACTAAGTCGTGGACTTGCTCGCATCTGGAATACGTTTAAAATTTTGAAAGAATTCAAAGGAAAAAGATCCATTGTTTACATCAATGGGGCTGAAGGAATCGTTTCGTTGTCTTGATAAATACTTTTCCGACGATAAATTCTTTGACACAAACGAATTCGTTGCTGGTTTATCCTTCCTGGGAGATTTAAGTGTTACATCAGTTTCTTTCTTAGTCTGAAATAATTCGTTCTCTTTGTTGTAGTAATAATCATTATTCTTGCGACTGCTGGATTTTGTATAAGTTTCTGTGGCATATTTGTTGGGAGGGGTCTCTTCTCGTTTCGGTGAGTTGAAATGAGACGAATAAACCTCTTCTCTTTTCGTGTAGTAGTCCTTTGATTTATAACCATCTTCAGGACTAGGAGAATATTGCGGTGAATAAGACCTTGCCGCATCTTGAGCATAAAGTTCTTTTTTTGCTGTACGAAAATCATTGTGCTTTGTGGATGAAGATGTATAAAGCATCGATGGACTTTCAGCTCTAGATTTGCTATCATGGTGCGGACTGCTCCTCGTTTTCCCTGATCTTCCCTTCGTTCCGACACGCATGATATACGGTGAGCCTTTTACATCGTATCCGTTGAAGTAAACGTAAACTCGATATTTTCCGTTTTGCCTTGGCATGAAGGTAACGCGGTACTTGTTTTCAACCAGCTTCTCCACTGAACAAACCAACGAGTGTTTCTCATGAACTATGTCGACGTGCAATTCACCGTTTACTCCTACTCCACGAGCGTCAACCTAAAAATATTATAAGATTAGAAGTCAGTTTCATAAAAATCCGAGCAATCCTTCGCGATCTCAATTTCTGTTCACATTTTATTCCATTTTTGTAAAATAATAAGTACAGTGCGTTCATTTTATGGACAATTTTAAGTTCAGATTTGTATATATCGTTAAATAATTAAACTTAGAATTGATTTCGCAGAACACGGCACAATTTTGATAAAAAAATTAGTAAAAAAGCCGAGACTTGACAGGCCAGTTTTAAATTATGCCATTTATTTAAAAAGTTTCCGGCTGGTTTCGAGAGTCACGCTCTCACATTCAGAGTATGGTCAAGACTAAAAACATAAGGGTTTT
Source organism: Pseudolycoriella hygida (assembly GCA_029228625.1). Classification (NCBI taxonomy): domain Eukaryota; kingdom Metazoa; phylum Arthropoda; class Insecta; order Diptera; family Sciaridae; genus Pseudolycoriella; species Pseudolycoriella hygida. The sequence goes on from CM055405.1 coordinate 64,211,351, forward strand.
ACATAAACAAATTCCTTATCTTAAACACTATACGGAGGGTCGATAACAAACATAAACAAAATACAGCTGATTTCTACATTCATGCTAAAAAATTACACTAGTGTGTGGTACCTTAATTCTATGCATAAATATGTGATGCGTTGTTTACTGTGTGTCACACAGGTTGTCATGAACTCCAAGCTATTTGTTCAGGGTGTGTTAGTTTATTCACAATCATAGAATTCGTCGTTGTCATCGAAAAGAAATCTCTGTGTCGTTCAAGTCAATAATGTTTGTGTCTAAGGTTCCCTTTTCTCTGAATAATTTTAATAGAGGTGAGTTAACATTCCCGTTGTCGCCGTTTAGAAAATTCATATGGGCATTTTTGTGTATGTGAATCGCTTCATAAAATTCAATATTCCAGAGGCGTCGTACTTCTTGCACTAGTTTTAGGGTAGCGATGTCGATTTCATGTTGTGTGTCATAGATGTGTTTTCCCACTGCAGTGTTTCGTTTCCATTTTTCAAACATTACGTGTTCATTGAAACGTGTGAACAGTTGGTGTATCGTCATCCCAAAATAATACCTCCCAAAAGTCTTACATTGTATTCTATATATCCCCGATTTCTGGATGTCTGGAGGGATATCTTTCAAAGAAACAAAAGCATTTTTCAACTGTACGTAGAAATGTTGAAAAATGCTTTTGTTTTGTGTTACGGCAAATCCTACTGCGGCAATTGAAGCCTTACTACATTTAACTCCACTACACATTCATATTGAAACTGAAGCCCTGGCTGCCCTAAGTAGAATTGACAGAAATCAAAAAATATCAACGATAACCAGCCACTCGAGAATTTTGACAAATTTAGGGAAAGAGGATCCCTCTATAAATATGCCTTCAGACAGAATAATACCGACCCAGTTTGACAAAAAATTTGAAGTGAATTACAACCCAAAGAACACTCGACAGAGGGAATCTTGTCACCAGAACATGGAATGGTATTTCACTCGGATGGGTCAATCATTGAGAACTCAGCAGGAGCAGGCCTTTTTTGTGCTGAACAAGACATTAATGTAAGCATACCATTAGGAAAGCACTCGTTAATATACCTTCCAGAAGTAAGAGCTATACTAGAAGCATGCTTCATTACAAAAGAAAACATCGTGAAGGATGAAATAGTCTTCATCTGCACGGATAGCCAGGGCACTCTCAAAGCCTTATCATCAACTGTTCTAAGATCAGCACTTACTCTCGAATGCTGGGAAGCCCTTACATTCTTTTTTCATCAAACCTACTATGGGTTCCAAGTCACTCCGGCGTAGTGGGCAATCACAGGGCAGACGAATTAGCAAGACAAGGAGCTAAAGGTACATTTATAGGACCGGAACCGGCAAATACAACACCTCATACGTACATTAGAACCAAAATTCAACCCAAGAGGACATCCGAGTTTGTCTCATACTGGAACAATATTAAAGGCTGTCGTCAGGCGAAAAACTGCATAAGAGTAAACGAGAGTAGCTCGAAATACCTTATCAATGTTAGCAGAACAGGACTGAAAACTTTCACTGAAGTGATGACCGACCACTTAACAAACACCTAACAACGATAGGCAAACGTACTGATCCAAGCTGTGATCTATGTGGGGAAC
>CM055405.1:64213481-64270086 GCA_029228625.1 Pseudolycoriella hygida
AATTTATATTTGGAGAAAGAATTGGAATTTTTCAAAAATTTGGGTCTTCTTGATAATTTTGAATTTTCACAAAAACTTTACATTTCTTGAAAATTCAATTTTTTCGAAAACTCAATTTATTTTTGAAATAACCGTACGGGTCAACCGTATCTTGATTTTCATCGTCTTTATCTACATTAGCATCTATTGTTTTGATTGACGGCTTTGACAGTAGCAGTACTTCAGTATATTTTTTAAAATTTTAGATTTTCTAGTGAAGTATCTCACAAATTATTGGTTTACTTCAGTTAAAATAATTTCAATTGTTATTACGTTTTGATCATTTGTTGTACTGTGTTTAATTGTCGAGTTTTGAATATTTTTATAATAAATAATTTGTTGTATCCATCAAAATATCGCTCATTTCTACCGTGTGAAAAGTGTTTTGAACATTCTAGCTTCTGCAAGCATTATTTCGCTTTCTTCTAGTGGATTTTCGAGAATTTTGTTTTTATTAGAAACGTTTATCTATTTAGAAAAAGTTGTAAAATTTTTTGACGTTTCGAATTAACTTTTCTAATAAAAAAATGTAATTTAATTCGTGATCATCACGGGAATCTTCCGATTTGTATTTTTGTTGACAAATGACATGACATGGCCAATTTGTTTACACACATTCTTCCGAAAGCGGTAACACCGAATTGGAATTTATTCATTGTGTTTTAAACCCACAAAAATAACTCTCGAAAGACATAATGGAACGTTTGCATTTTCGAAATTTATTTTTAAACGATACAAAAATAGAATTAGAACAACAAATTGTTCTGCGACATGCATCGAAAATTCTATGCTGATTTTATATTTTAGTTTTAAAAGTGCGCTTTCAGTACATTTTCCAATTTTGAATTTTTTATTAAGCAGCACTTGACCAGCAAAAATAGTCTTTTTCGTGAGAGAATCACTAAAAATTACATGCGAAGAAAAGAGATAGATATAGATAGTATAGTAATTTTCGTGTGTGACAAATCTTTTAAATCAGAAAATAATTAATTAAAAATAAAAAACGTCATAATTTTGCCATAGCGTAGAACAATTTTTTGCTCAGAATAATATTTCCTACAAAAAATGTTTTCCATGCAAACGGCTCATTGTAAACTTTCGAGATTGGAAAAATTGTATTTCGGAAGTTATGACCTGTTGAATTCTGTTAATTTGGAATTCGAAAATTTGTCCAGTATTAACAGGTCATAACTTCCGAAATAAAATAAATGGAAAAATTGCTTCTTCAGCAAAGTTGTGCTTAACAATTTTGCTAAGACAAAAAATTTCTATCCCAAACTCCAAAGGGTTCTACAATTTAGACCAGAAGACCATTTTTTAAGGAATTTCGATTTCAACATTCGGTAGCTTCTGAAATTTAATTGATCATCGTCTCCCTTCCATCACACCAGACTGCCCTACCAATTAAAAATAAAAAACGTCATAATTTTGCCATAGCGTAGAACAATTTTTTGCTCAGAATAATATTTCCTACAAAAAATGTTTTCCATGCAAACGGCTCATTGTAAACTTTCGAGATTGGAAAAATTGTATTTCGGAAGTTATGACCTGTTGAATTCTGTTAATTTGGAATTCGAAAATTTGTCCAGTATTAACAGGTCATAACTTCCGAAATAAAATAAATGGAAAAATTGCTTCTTCAGCAAAGTTGTGCTTAACAATTTTGCTAAGACAAAAAATTTCTATCCCAAACTCCAAAGGGTTCTACAATTTAGACCAGAAGACCATTTTTTAAGGAATTTCGATTTCAACATTCGGTAGCTTCTGAAATTTAATTGATCATCGTCTCCCTTCCATCACACCAGACTGCCCTACCAATTTTGATATTTTTCTTTTATTTTATTTTTATTTTTACTATAACCATTCTTCACCAATTGTATTATTTTTTTCTTTTTATGTTCTTTCCAAAAACAAGAAAAATATAATGTTAGAACACTAGTTAATTTGAATTTATTTAAAAACCTTAAAAATTAAATTAATGTTTCTTAAAAGTGCTACGCACACTGAAACTTAATGTATTTCATATTTAATGTAAATTTCGATAATAAAATGAACCTTGAACCTTGAACCTTGAAAAGTATCTTCAGCAAAGATGTTCCTCATTTCATGCAGAACAACTTTGCTGAAGACTAAAAATTTCTATCTCAAATTTATATAATTATGACCGCTACTAATGCCAATTTGCCAACTGTGGGCCCTAGCTCATTGGCCCTTGTGCCGACAGTGCCCAAAAAATATTTTTCAATTATCTTTCAGAGAAAAAAAAGATTTTGAAAATCGGTTGAGGTTTACTAAAGTTATCACGGTGACGGACGGACATTTTTTTTATTGCTGATTCGTCATCTAAGGACCATGATCGATGCTCCCCCTCTACTCCCGGGTCGAAATTGGGGTGGTTACAAACGTCGTGGTAAACGCATAAGACCCCATTTCGAAGAACTTCGTTTTTCATACGGGTCTAAAAAGATCCGCACGTATCGAACACTTCAAAATACACTGACTAATATTTACAATTTTGGATGGGAGTCGAACCCATAGCCGTCCACTTTGGAGTAGTGAAGGCTGCCTGGTGCCTTTTTACCTTACTTGAACACGTTAGACCACTCGGGTATAGGTTTCTCGCCAAAGTCGAACGTATAAGTTCCAATTTTTTTGTGAAATTCAGGCTCGGATAGCGTTAAAATTTTTTCCGTTTCAAAGTAGTTGGTAAATTTGAATTGAAATTTAAATACCTGCCGGACAAAGTGTGTTTGTGGTACCAATCAGTTATTATGCTCCGGTTTTCTCGAATGCACAGTACTTCCAGAAACAATATTTTTTGACCTCGCCGATTACCATTAGATATAAGCGTATTCGTAACTTGGTAATGGTGCGTCGTAGGCTGAAAAGGAGTCCAAATTCGAACCGAAGGATTGAATGGAATATTGTGTTCAAAGTTTTACTATCTGAAAAAATTACAGCGCTTTTTAAAAACAAAATTACGTTATGTTAAAAAAATTGCGTCACAAATGCCGGACCCAACGACGAAATAATTTTTCTGTACGTTCAGCTTTTGCGCTGCAAAAATTTGACTTTCATTTCTTATTGCGTTGGGTGGGCAATTTTTTTAACACAGCGTAATTTTGTTTTAAAAAAGCGCTGCAATTTTTTCAGAAAATAAAGTTTTGAACACAAGATTCCATTCAAACAAATTTTTGCGTATTATCAGCGACAGCTTCACATCAAGCTATATCACTTATTTTGGAAGCGGACTTACAAACTGCGTCACACTTTACCTTTGAAGAGGTTTTTGTTGTGATTACATATAAAGTAACAGAAATCAAAAACCAAAATATTAAATTAAGCCTGCATTGGCTCAATTATTGTCAAATAATATTTGCAATCGTTCCTATTACTTAACGTTAGCAACACAAATATCATCTACAAAAAAAAAATACACGTAAGAAAATAAGGGAACACAAACACTTCATAAACAACATCTGAAAGGAAAACAACAAGCATAACATTCCACATGATATGACCTGGCCGTATTTGTTCGTCGTCTAGCGTCCAGTAGAAATGAAGAAATGGGGTCATATGATGTGATATTATTATACCCAAGTATCCCGATTGAAATCACTTTAAGACGTTCTAATGGTATGGTTGAATAAGAATGGAGTGACGCACAAACGTGCTGTGGCGTATGTCGAACTAACACGTGTTTGCATGAAACAGAACATTTTCCAATTTAGAGGCATGTTTTATAGGCAACTGGAAGGTACAAGAACGAATGTGGAACACGGAAGAGTTGCCTGGCGAGTGGCTAGAGGGCGCCATTTTACCTCTACACCGAATGTGAAAACTACCGTGGAATTGCTTTGCTTTGTCAGTATTTCTTTAATGATGAGGTTTTTTGTGCAGTGTGCAGAGAAATAAGGGGCTAATTTTTGTTCATGGAAGTATGAATCAAGGCCTCTCCTGAGTGATCTAGGTCAGTTCTAAGATCAGGCCTAGTGCAATTTTTTTTTCAAATTTATTCCATTTTTTTTAATTTTGACCTTGTTTAAGGATTGGAGATGTTTTTTGCGCCGTTTCTTCGGACGGGTTTTCGGCAATTTCAATCCAATTTAATGTCGACGTATTTTCATACACTTAAGAGTTAAGGCAACATTTACTTTGATGCGTTCGAATCTTTTTGCAGCATCTATTCTGTTTGCCACATCTATTCTGATACGTACGGGTCCCCCGCATATGTTTCGATTCGTTTGTCACCTTTTTTTAAATAAATATAAGCAATGAATATACTGCACTCTATCGCTACTTTCATATACCCATTACAATGGTTTCTTTTACAGACTTTTACCGAAAATTATAAATGGAGGTATTGCTGGCGTTATTGGAGTATCATGTGTCTTTCCATTGGATTTGGTGAAAACGCGCCTCCAGAATCAACAAGTTGGTCCCAACGGAGAAAAAATGTACAAATCAATGTAAGTCTTTCACCATTTCTATTTCTATTTCTAACAAGGAAAATTTCATTGTCAACGTGAACACATGTTTGCGTGTGTAGACGGGAAATTCTATTTTTATGTTTCTATTTTCAACCAACAACAACTCAGTCAAAATAATGTGCTTCGCCAACTTCGTTTTCGCAAGTGTTATTTTACTTAAAGAGTATAAACTTTTCTATGACTTTTACCGCATGATCTTGAAAAATTAATTTTGTACTAAAGCATAACTTCATTGATGTTGCTCCCTTTTTAACTGGTTGTTCCCTTTAGCCTTTACCGTGTGAGCCTATTTTTAATGTAATAATTTAAACTTTTAATTGTATAATTGTTAATAAATAATTACGATGAGCAGAGATGACTATCGACTCCGACGGGTCGACTGGGTCAGCAGCTCACTTCCGGATTCTGCTCATAACTTAGATTGTCATTGTCATTATGTTTTGTAATGCTTAGTCAGGGGGCTTCGGCCGCTGATGGAAATAAATGGAAATTCGCAGATGAGACGTCCGACACAAATATAATATTTTGCGCGCGCCTGCGAATAGTATCCAAGAAATTTTATTCGCAGACGTCTCATCTGCGAGTAAAATTTCTTGGATACTTATCACAATCGTCGTTGCACATGTACACATTTGGAACAACGGGCCATTTACTTGTGTATTTTGTTAAATTCCTGTTTTTTTTTTAATTTAAACTTGCTTCATTTAAAATATACCCCGATTACGAAAAGTGAGTATCTGGATATGTCTTGGGTATAAGATTACCTCGATTACCTTCAATAAAATACGATAAAGCATCGAACTCGTTTTAAGAGGTTATAATGGATTCATTTGTATTGAATAAACAATTCGACGACATAGAAGTGTCCTAATTGCTAAAAGAGAATTTGAATACGCGAGCAATACAATCCTTGTGTTTTGTATGTAAGGCTGGACGTGAAAGGCCATCACAAAGTAATGGTATACGCTCTACTTCATCGTACAAATCAAATTGTCCATTTAAGGTAAAAAATAGGTCGATAATTCAGGATCTATTTACTCGTAAACTTATAATTTTTAGCATCTTTTTTTTTTAGCATTATAGCATCTCCCACCTAGGCACATATTGGCTTTATAAATCAATTATGCGACAATATATGTCAATTTATCGCTCAGACAAACACCGTATGGGGATTCAAATAATCGGTCGCAGCCATATTTTTTTCAAAGTTTGTTGAGTATGTTACACCTGTTTCTTCAGCTTAATCTAAAAATTCCTAAGCAACAATTTATTTGCGAGAAAGCAAAGGTAATGTGTGAAATCTTAAGAAACATGAGAATTTTGGTCGATAAAGAAAAATGAAAATGGTGTTACAGCTCGTCCGAAATAAAACTAATCCGCAAAAAAAACCTCTTACAGAGGAGGTGTGACGCAAGTCTTTATGTCTGCTTACAAAAGTTCTGAAATCAGAGGGGGGGGGGGTGACGCATTAAGCTTCGATACGCAATTTTTTTTTTTTAAACAAAATTACTTTGAGTTCAAAAAATTGCGTCACAAATGCCAGACCCACCAGCGGAGTAATTTTTCTGTACTTTCAGTTTTTATGAAAATCGGAAAAGATTTACTCGAGTTATGTACAAAAGACCAAAACCACTTAAATGGCCCTAGCTCGGCGGGCCTTGCGCCGACAGTGCCCAGATTTAATCCCATAAAAGCTTTTTTGATTACCTTTCAGGGAAAAAAGATTTTGAGAATCGGTCCAGTTTTACTCGACTTATCGTGTGGACAGACGGACAAAGTTTTTTTTTTGCAGATTCGGTATCTAAGGACTACCAAACGAAAAAGTAACCAACTCCCGGGTCGAAATTCGACTGGTTACAAACTCCGTGTTAAACCCAATAGACACTTTTCCGAAACGGTTCTAAAAATGTCCGTCCGTCCGTCAACACGATAACTCGAGTAAAACTCAACCGATTTTCAAAAAAAATTTCTTCCCTGAAAGGTAATCGAAAATTTTTTATGAGATTAAATCTGGGCACTGTCGGCCCAAGGGGCAATGACCTAGGTCCGTTTAAGTGGTTTTTGGTCTTTTGTACGTAACTCGAGTAAATCTTTTCCGATTTTCATAATCTATCTGATCTAGGCATGGCCGACAATTTATAAAAGAAACTTTCGCCTTGCCACATGTCGATCTTCCTGAGTAAATTGAGATAAACATTTTTGTCCATGGACGTATGTGTCCGAGGCTCGCTTATGGCCCTAGGTCGGTCCTAAGGCCGGCCCTAGACAAAAAATGTTTTCACTATGTTGTGGAGAAAAATGAGGGAGGGTTTTTCACACCGTTGCTTCGGACGGGTTTTTCAATATTGCCGTATCAGCAATTTCCAAGACAATTTAATGTGGACGTAAGGCAATATTTACTTAAATACGTTTGCATCTTTTCGTAAAATCAGCTTTGTTTGAAACATCTTTTGGCCAATTGCTAACCGAGAACACTGAGCTGAACACTTCGACTATCCAAAAACTCAGGGGTTAGACCTTCTAAAATACGGCTATCGTTTGCGATCCATTTCCTGAGAGGAAACTTGCCACTGTCCAACATACCCTCAATCTGCGTTCGCAGCTTAATCGCACCCTCAATGGTATCCCCTCCTGATCTCAAGTCATCCATGTAAAATTCATTTTTAACCGCATACGGAGCTTCGGAAAAACGATCCTTTTCTTTCTCTGCCAAGAAGTGTAACGTACGAATTGCTAAAAATGGTGAAGCTTTCACTCCGAACGTTAACCTATTCATTTGAAACTCTTCAATGGGCCCCTCCTCATCACGCTTCCACAAAATCCGTTGTCTATTCGCATCCTCTTTACTAACTTCAACCTGTCTGTACATTTTCTCAATATCCGCCTGAAAGGCGTATCGATACCTTCTCCAGTTGTTTATCACCACCCACAAATTCGTTTGTAACTTCGGCCCCGCATACATGCAATCGTTAAGTGAATACCCCGAATCCGTCTTGCACGATGCATCAAAAACCACTCTAAATTTTACAGTCGTCACCACAGCATGATGAGGAATGTAATAAGACTCTTCATTCACGTCCTCAACATTCTCTATCTGATTAAATTTGAAATACTCGTTCATGCACTCTCTGTACTTTTCCCGTAACTCCGAATCTTTTTTCAACCTGGTCTCAAGACTGGTGAATCTACCGCATGTTTTATGTCTGGACTTACCCAGACAACACACATCTTTTGGCTTCATGGGAAGGCGAACCACAAACCTTCCGTCTTCCTTCCTCAACGTTGTTTCCGTAAATAACTTCTCGCAAAATTTATCCTCGGGACTCAGAGCCTTCTCACCAACTCTTTCCCTCTCTTCTTGTTCCCAAAACTTTTGTAATTGTCTCTCAAGAGACGTGTTGGTCAATAAAACTTTCGACGATTTAGTAACCAGTGGTCAGTCAACCAAGACATAAAATCGCCATTGAAATTTGGATTTTAAAATCTCTTTGTTGCTCACTTGAGAATCATGCTGATTTCTTGACGAATCATTTCGAATATTGCTACCTTGACCACTACTACCCGCGTCTTCCTGAGGAGAATTGGAATCAATCCATTCAACTATCTCTAAGAATGTTTCTTCTACCCCATCGATTGATTCTGGTTGTAAAAATGAAACTTCACTCAACCCTTGCTCGTCAATTTCACTAATTGCTTCGGAAATCGCTGCGTTGTAACTCGACCACAAATCCTTAGCGACTACAAGTTTTGTTTTTAGATAACATGGACTAATTCGAGATTTTGGCGTCTTCTTTAAATTTGACAAATGCCTTACTAAAGAGCTTTCCAAATGTTGTATTTTATTTTTGTATGTTTGAATGACTGTTTTTTGTGTCATGATTTATTTTTGCAGTTATTTAAATCAACAGAAAACTCCGGTAAAAGAAAAAAAAAACTAAATCAAAACTCAACTCTAGTTAGATGATGCACTTTGGACCGTATCAAAAAAAAAAAAAAAATAAATAAAACTAGCCGTGAACAAAATAGAACCACTTACTTGTGCCTATCAATAATTTCCTTTAGTTAGAATTATGCCAATGCCAATTTCGTTGCCACTCAGCCGTTGAATGAAAACCCCTCTACTCGTCTCCACGGGAATCTGCTTCAATCTATGTGTTCACCATCAAAGATCCGAACCTCTAATCGTTGATCTTTAATCCAACTCCGAAAACGACGATATGAGACAACGCAAAGCGACTTATTCGGGCGCTTCGAGGAACAGTTACGGAGGTGAGATAAATTACACGACGCGTAACTTACCGTTTGCCAAGTTGTCTCAATGTCTCACCCGCTGCCAAACGATCTGACTTCACTGTACTCCTCAAAAAACCAATTAAACTTTGCTGCAACTGTCACCACTTTAACTTTACTGCAACCGTTACCACTTTAATTTTACTGCAACCGTCTGTCCGTCTGTCTTTAGCTTTTTGTAACCGTTTCTCCCATCAAACTTTACTGCGACCGAAATACAATTCAACTTTACTGCAACTGAAAAACAATTCAACTTTACTGCAACTGTCCGTCCAAACTCCTTTCGCACCTTGATCAAATTTTCCAACTTTTCCTGCCGACTGCCACTTAACCTCAACTTTCCAAAACTCGACCTTTTTCCAAAAAACTGAAGATCCTCTATCAATCCAACAATATTTCCGTTTCAACTGACGGCTAATTGTGTTCCGATGATTAATATTTCCTTTGATCTTCTCGGATACTTTTTCTCATGCACGCGGTTTCCCTCAATGTCGGCCACACAAATTTCAAAAAATAATTTCAATCTCACCACCAAACGAACTCCAAAACAATTCACGCACAATTTCAAACAAATTTCCAAATGATTTCCAAATAAATTCCAATAAAAATTCCGGTACAAACTATCGATCCGGTTCGAAGGACTTTGTATTGTTCGGTTCCTTTTCCAGTGGACTGTATGCTATGTTGACGCTCTAGATGAATCGAACAACACCGAGGTTAAATGAACAGTGATTTTATTGAGATATAGAATTACATATTTTACAGAAACTGGTCCGTCAGATGGAGAGCCATCTGCCGGAAAGTTTCTATATTAATTAAATTCGAAATTATTATTTGAATTTAAGAACCAAATGTTCCTAACAGAACACAAGGCAATAGCGGAGTATCGTCTGATCAGCAAGAAACCAATTCCAACATTGTCATCAGAGGAGTTTAAGTGAGCGATAATACACCCACTGCTGAGCTTACGAACATATACGAAGGTATTTCGGATATTGCTGAACTGTCGCCTGTCAGTGTTAGTGTTTTCAAATCGAACACAGGCAAACCAAACTCATCACTGATACCAATCAAAGTCACTCTTGCATCCGTTTCAGCCAAGGTTAAGTTTTTGCAAGTGAGACGTACGAAGAAAGTCATTGTCAAATCAGATATTGGCATTGCATCTAACTCGAAACGTCCAGTTCTCATCACAGAGCAATTGACACTACGCGAACAAGGAAACTTTAAATTCGTCTGGTCCAAAAACGGTGAAATATTCGGCAGACGGTTCGATCATAATGCCGTGCCGAAACGATTTGAATGCAATGCACTGGAACATTAATCACCTAACGAACAAGTTGCATCATGTCGAACAATATGTAGCCATCTTTACAGGTATTCTACATGTCATTGCGATTTCGGAAACGTGGTTAAATTCGGAGAACAGTTTCACATTCAGAATGCAAAATTACCATGAAACACACAGCGTGAGGCCAACATCTCAAGGTGGTGGAATATCAATTTTCCTGCACAACAGCATTTGCAAATTAGCTCCAAATGTTGTAGTAAACTTGGTCACTCCTGAGCGAAATCAATTTTTAGTCTTGGAGATACCATCCATAAACACCACCGTCGCCGTACCATATCGCCGACCAGTCTACGATGCATGCCATGTTGATCGATTCTTGGAAGAACTGGAACACTACTGTCTTAATCGACCCCACACAATGATCATGGTTGATTTCAACCTCAACCAACTGAACCCGAGTTACCATGAAAAGTTGAATTGTTTGCTTGAAGCTCACGGTTTCGCATAGATGAATGAAATTTCTCAGAAAGGTATAACAAGGATTGCCTCAGGAACAATCTTGGATTTATGTGCCACAAACTTTTGGTTTTCCAGTGATTCGGAAGAAGCGTAAGTGAAACGATAGTTAGGAAAGAACACAATTATATCTTTATTAATCAATATTAACAAGTCGAGTGAATGAAAATTTACTTAGATATGTAAATGCATAAATCCAACACAAACATGCTGCGATTCAATCAGAAACTATCGCTTGTACAGAATCTGTCTTCACCATGGCATCCTCTTCGCCTCAGTTAACCGCAAAATGCTACGAGCGTCAACCCAGTCGACTAAATCCAAATTTGATCTCGAAAAACCAACAATGATGATTTAACAACTGTGCAATGAACGGAAAATAGTTAATGGAAATGATATCAACTGAAAATTTAAAGTCCACTTTCGAGAGAGAGAGAGAGAATTGAAGCAGTTGCGGGAAATGATCGCAAAACATGTGCATTTGTACAAAGAGATTTTGTTCAATCGGACCAAAAAAACAGATTCAACCATCAAAATCAACGGTATGTCGATCGGTGATTCGGTGAGTTCTTGTAATACTGTCAACAACCATTTTTGCACGACTGGTGAACATTTAGCGACTTCAATCATTGCAATCCACGGTTATGACACCGATGACATCGATGATTTGTATGCGGAGCATTTCTCCAACAACTGGTCCTTTCAGCATGTCACTTCCGACGACGTCGTTGAAGTTATCAAAAGTCTTCCCAATAAGAAGTCCACCGGAATCGACAAGGTACCGATTGCACTGCTCAAATCCGCCATCTTAGCAATTGCATTGATTATTAAAACTTGCTTCAACGCTATGATAGATTCTGCTGATTTTCCCAGTGAGTTGCTTAAAGGAAGATTGAAGCTTATCCACAAGTCAGGCGATTACGATATTGAAAACTTTCGAGGATTGACCATACTTCCTTCGCTTTCGAAAGTTTTTGAAGAGCTTCTCCTTCGACAATTGCTGCAGTATTTGGAAAGCCTGAACCTCTTTGTAGGCAATCAGTTCGTGTTTTTAAAAAATTCCAGCTGTCAAAGTGCTGCTATTCAGCTGGTTGATATCATAAAGTCAAACTAGAGAAAAGCATTTGTTGCAGTTATGTTCGTCGATCTACGTAAAGCTTTCGACACTGTTGACCCGAAGCGATTAGTGCTCAAACTTAAACGATTAGGCTTGTCCAATTCTTCAGCGAAACTTATGTCGAGATACCTTCAAAATCGGCAAACGGCAACGATAATTGGCAACAATACTAGCTACCTCAGAAATGTAAATGTTGGTGTTCCCCAAGGATCAAAAATGGGCCCCTAAAATTTCAAATTTTCGTCAATGATTTGTTGAATCTCGATTTCGTTGGTCAGCTGGTTTTGTATGCTGACGATGCCGCGTTGGTATTTGCGCTCGACTGTCCGCAAAGTTTAGAGAATGCAATGCAGCACGATTTGAATTTGCTTCATGAGTGGCTTTGCAGGAATGCGCTATCGTTCAATACTAAAAAAAACTTGCTACGTGTCGTTTGGTCGTGCAAAAAACATTAATGACCTTCAAATAACTGTGGAAGGAATCCAAATTGAACGGACCAATAAATACAAGTACCTTGGGCTTGTTATTGACGAAGAGTTAAATTTTCAAGCACACGTTAACCACGTGAAGAAACAGATTACTCCGTTCATTTCGCTAATGTGGCGTAACGGGAAATATACTTCGCCTATGTCCATAACCATCTTACGTATATGGAGAATTTGCTGCATATAAACTGAAGGAGTTACAAACGTTGCAGAATCTTTGCATCAAATCAATTCATCGGCTGGACAGATACACGCCGTCCACTTGTATAGTACAAGTATCCTCCCGGTAACAGAACTGACAAAATTTGAGCGAATCGTCTATACTTACAAACTTGTCAACTCGTTGACGAAGCACAATTTTCGATTTTCACGCAACAGGGACGTACACAGACGATCGACCAGGAGGAATTCACAAATTCACATTTTTAATCAACATTCAAGCAATAGTAATGCGAACGCAACGTTATGTACTGCATTAAGTGAATTCAACTCTCTTGACAGCGCTACTAGACGATCACCTAATTTGAAAGCGTTTAAATTCAAAGTTAAATTAAACATAACCAAAGACCCGTACGTATCAGAATAGATGTGACAAACAGAATAGATGTGGCAAAGTGACTCGAACGTACCTAAATATACAAAAAAGCAAACAATCCAACGTTCTCTGTTCTTTTATAACTGTAAGAATTTCAAAGATCCATAGAAATTACCCAAGGTAATGTCAAAGGCCCTACCGAAGTACGTCTCAGACCATTCAAATCTAGAAAAGCTTATATTCAAGGACTAAGTCGTTTTTCCCCAAAACCCAGAAACACGTGTTATCTAAAATTTTATTGTCTACAACTTTGTCCTTGGAAGCAACTTTCTACATCTCATAGTTCTGGAGATCTGGGTCATCCTGCCCAATTATGGAAGTGGCCATATACCAGGATTGGGCCATATTTCCCCAAAACCCTGTGACACGTGTTCGCTTAAATTTAATTCTCAACAACTTCGCCTTTGGAACCAACTTTCTAACTCTCATAGTTCTGGAGATCTGGGTCATCCTGCCCAATTACGGAAGTGGCCATATACCAGGATTGGACCATATCTCAAGAAAATCCTGAAACACACGTTCGCTTAAACTTAATTCTCTACAACTTCGCCTTTGGAACCAACTTTCTAACTCCGTCCATTCCATTGGTCCCAGTGCCCAGACCCCTGTACCGATTCCCACAAAATTTTTTTCTCAGTTTTGTAACATCAAATGCTTTCATTTGACACCAAAATGAGGAATTTCCGTGCTACACTTGCTGACCATGTTTTTGGTCATTTCCTCGACCATATCTCCGGAACCACTTGATCGATTTTGCTCATCTTCGAACTTGAATCATGGGAGGCATGTACCTTTCAGGGAAAAAAAAGTTTAGGCTGATCGGTTGGGCCGTTTGGAAGAAAAAGTGGAGACGGACGGACGGACATTTTTTTTATTGCTGATTCATCATCTCTAGACGATAATAGATGCATCCCCCCCTCCCACCTCGATCTACCCCATGTTACAATAAAATTGTTTGTAGGGTCCAAAAATCATGAACGATAGTGTTATTTTTAGTGCAATTTCACCTTACTATTTTTTAAACTGACTGAACTACAGCGGCTGTGATTTTCAATCTTATTGTTCAATAGTTTTATTATTTATTTTTAGTTATTATCTTATTTGTTCAATTTTTTAACCTAGTCCTCGAGATCGACCTGTGATTTTTTGTTTATTTTATATTTTTTTTTACTTTTGTATTCACTAAATCACGGAAATCACCCTATTTATTTTAATCGAATATTTTAAGACCACCTCATCCAACTTTAAGACTATTTTGAGACAATCGTTAATTTAAATGTTATCCTATTAATCTTTAACCAATTATTTGACAAAAAAAAAATAACCAAACACAACTACAGACAAAATTTATTCCACGCAACATGAACACGGAATGATAATACATATGAATTAAAAAAATGCTATGATACCAAGTCGATTTATGCTAAAGTGTGGTAATCTTACTCAGAATGCATTGTACACTGTGACACCTGTAGCAATATCCATGGCAGAAGATATTTATGAGTAAACTGTTATAGTAATGATAGACTAGACGTAAACGATGAATGTAAATAATGAAGTGACAAAATTGATGTAAAAAAATGTAAATGATTTTTAAATGTATTTTTCAATAATACGGTTAAACGTTTTTATTTTGTTACACAATTACAAGATTTTAGTTTATTGTCAATTCCATAACTTTGGACCATGGACTTTTTTTGACTAGACGGGAATGGAAACTTACCATGCCGCCAAATTTGAAATGAGAAATGCAGAGGCATAATATTGTCGTATTTTATGTTCTTCTAATATTCTTTAAACTTTAACAATTTTAGTTTTTTAAACTTTAACAATTTTAGTTTTTTAGCCAAATTTTTGAAAATTCTCAAATTTCTCAATATTTTGAAGCTTTTTAAATTTACAAAATAAAATTTGAAATGCGAAATGCAGAAGCATAACAATTTGTCGTAGTTTATGTTCTTCTAACATTCCTTAAACTTTAACAATTTTAGTTTTTCAGCCAAATTTTTGAAAGTTCTTTTTTCTATGAATTTCAGATTTGACATTTTCTCAGATATTTGGACTTTTGTAACTTCAACACTTTTTAAACATTTTAGAAATTGATGAAAATTCTTGAAATTTCAAAATGACTAATAGCAAATCATGAAATACTTTCAAATTTGAAATTTGAGTAATTTTAAAATTTCAAGAATTTTCATAAATTTCTAAAATGTTTAAAAAGTGTAGAGAAGTTACAAAACTAAAAATTTCTGAGAAAATGTTAAATCTGAAACTCATAGAAATTCTTTATTGTATGAAAATTCTTCCAAATTTGATAATTTTCATTATTTTTCCAAAGTCCAATCTGCATTAATTTGAAAACTTTTCAGAAATTTGAAATTTTTCGTAAATTTAATAAACTTTTCAGAAATTTGAAATTTTTCGTAAATTTAATAAATTTTACAAAAATTTAAAAATTTGAAAACTTTCAAAAATTTGGCTGAAAAACTAAAGTTATTAAAGTTTGAGGAATGTTAGAAGAACACAAACTACGACAAATTGTTATGCTTTTGCATTTCACATTTCAAATTTTATTTTGTAAATTTAATAAATTTCAAAATATTGAGAAATTTGAGAATTTTCAAAGATGTGGCTAAAAAATTAAAATTGCTAAAGTTTAAGGAACATTCGAACATTAGAAGAACATAAAATACGACAAATTATTATGCTTCTGCATTTCTCATTTCAAATTTGGCGCCATGCTAACATTCCCGTCTGGTCAAAAAAAGTCTATTGTTCTACTGTCAAAGTTGTGGAATTGACAAGATCCACAATAAACTAAAATCTTGTAATTGTGTAACAAAATAAAAACGTTTAATTGTATTAATAAAGCCATACGATTAAAAATAATTGAAAAATTGTCTTTCGCAGGTTCGATTGCTTTAAAAAAACTTACCGAGCTGAAGGATATTTTGGTATGTATCGAGGTTCAGCAGTGAACATTCTTCTGATCACGCCAGAGAAAGCGATTAAATTAGCCGCAAACGATTTGTTTCGACATCATTTGACCACAAAATCTGGGTCTAGTAACGAAAAAAATTTTTCTTCAACTAATTTTGTAACATAATTACATTTTATAGTGAGTTACCGGTAACTCGGCAAATGGCTGCTGGTGGTCTAGCCGGCTTATGTCAAATTGTCATTACAACACCAATGGAGTTATTAAAAATTCAAATGCAAGACGCCGGTAGAGTTGCTGCACAAGTATGTTAAACATTTTTCGGACTTTTTCTGTGTCTAACCTTTCTTTGGGAAAAGGCAAAACTGGCTGGTAAAACCGTTCCAAAAACGTCGGCCACACAACTAGCTCTGACGTTATTCAGAGAGAAGGGTATTTTGGGTCTCTACAAAGGTATTGGTGCTACAATGTGTCGTGACGTGTCATTTTCAATAGTCTACTTCCCATTGTTCGCCACACTCAACCAATTCGGTCCACGGAAAAACGACGGTTCCAGTGAAGCAGCGTTTTTCGTTTCATTTGCTTCAGGTTGTGCGGCTGGTTCATTCGCTGCATTAGCTGTAAATCCTATGGACGTTGTTAAAACGAGACTTCAAGCTATTACATCCGTAGAAGGGCAAGCCACTTACAACGGTATTTGGGACTGTGTTTAGTAAGTCAAATCATACTATCGGATGATTTCACATTATTGAAAAGAATTTTTACATTTAGCAAAACGTTGAGACACGAAGGACCGGCAGCATTCTTTAAAGGTGGACTGTGCCGTATGATTGTTATTGCTCCATTGTTTGGTATCGCACAGATGGTTTATTTCCTTGGAGTAGCCGAAACACTTTTAGGACTCAAGTCAAACAACAAATAAAAAAATGTGATAGTTGTGAGCTAGATGTCGTGCAATTGACTCTAAAATTGAATGAAATGACAATAAATGTTATGATAATTTTTTTACAATTCTAAGGAGAAAAACTGACTTTTTCTCGAGCACAGTGAGCAGTGTTGACACACTTTTCTCATGTAAAGTTATGCAACTTGCAAGAAAATTTCCATAGTTTGCTTTCATCTGTAAACTTCGTAACATTTGTTCCTATGAGTTGCGTATGAAGCTTAACATGCCAGAAGGTGCACAGAACATGTCTCGTCACTCACCAGCGTGACGGAAAGTATATGTATCTTTTCCCTAGGAATGTGTAAGTTATTTGTTTGCTACTACCGTTACTGTTAATATAAGAAATTCCATTGATTCGCTTTTTCTAAGTTTTGTAAAAATTATTATTTCACGAACTCAAGCACAGCCTAATTGTTCGTATCAGTTAATCAACAGAACTGAATATTAATAGAACAAAGATTACAATTCGTCATTCTTGCATCTAGTATCACAACAAGTAAAATATCTCCTCCATAACCGCAGCCGCATTTGCTCTCTGTATGGCCATGGTCACTCTCTGCATCAAAAACAATTCAGATCTGGGCTCGTTTGTCTTTGCTGCAATTTTGCGGCTCAGTTCATCGAAGAAATGGGTAGCATCGGCACTCCAGGAACCCATTGTTTCGACAGCGAACGGGATGAAGTGGTAATTCTGGTGGATTCTGGCTGTGTCTCATATTAGCAAACTACCCTTTGTCCACGGGATCAATGTTATGCGCTTTTTTCCGGCACTTCAATCCGTGGTGACCTTTCGTGTCCACACTAGGGTGTCCCGATTGATGAAGGAAAAGACGTTTAAAAAATCCACGGTGTGGCATCGAAAGTACATGATTGGGTGACAAATATTCGCTATAGCAGTATTTTGTAAAATGCTTCGTAGGACTCCCCGGCTCAATCTTTTTCTACATCAAAACCTTGGTTTTTACACATTTTCAGTGGCTGAAACTTACGTGAAATGACTAAAATCTGACTCTAATTGAAAGTTCAGATAGAAATTGTCCGACTAGACTAGATAGATAGATAGATAGATTTCACGTAATTTCGCCCGGAGGGTCGATTCCATGCAAAAAAAAAAAAAGATTGTAAAAGGGTTCTTGAGGGATCACAATACCAAAAATGGTCGAAAAATGGACTTTTTTGTAATTTTACATAGGAAATTCAACCCAAATTGGGAAGGTTGGTGTCCATAGCTATTGAATGTAAGCTAGGTCACGAAATGCTATTGTTTTGAGTCAATTGTATTGCGTTTAGAGGCATTTGTAAATGTTTGTCGAAGAAAAAGTGAGAAAATTGGCATATTTTCACTAGAACTACCATAAATAACGCTGGAAATCCTCAAGTCCGTCAGCTATCTAGTCTAGTCGGACTATTTTTATCTGAACTTTCAATTAGAATCAGATTTTAGTCATTTCACTTAAGTTTCAGCCACTGAAAATGTGTAAAAACCAAGGTTTTGATGTAGTAAAAAATTGAGCCGGGGAGTCCTACGAAGCATTTTACAAAATACTGCTATAGCGAATATTTGTCACCCAATCATGTACTTTCGATGCCACACCGTGGATTTTTTAAACGTCTTTTCCTTCATCAATCGGGACACCCTAGTCCACACCAGCATTTGTGGGGAGCAAAAATGTCAATTCCCAAACGGATGCCAACTGTGATGCGGAAGGTGTTGTTGTCCAAGAGTGTTCCAAAAGATTGTGACGGTAACGCTCAATCAAAAAAAAAAATATATATTATAATCGAGTTTCATATTATGATAAAAGCGAACAAGCGAGTTAAAAACTTAAGGTTCTATCAGAGGATATTTTATTTTTATTTCGCAATAAATACTCTTTGTTGTTATTTACTTTTAATCGAAAATATTTTAGTCAAATTGTTGAATCTGTCTATGTAACGTAAAAATGATGAACAACAATAAAAAAGTTGTAAGAACCACGATTCGTTTTAGTTATTTCAGTCCCTCAAAAATATCTCAAACGGAAAAATAAGAGCACATGATGAAGGAATAACTAAGTAGAGTAGAATCGTAGGCTGAACGTAATTTTTGCGAATTAATCAATTTAATTCAGAGGAACCGACTCAGACTTTAGAGCAATGTGCAATATTGGGAGTGGGGTGTGACAAAGTTGATGTAACAAAAAAACTCGAAAGTATCTAAGTAAATATTGCCTTAACTCTTAAGTATGCGCAACTGCGTCCTCATTGAATTGGATTGGAAACTGCCGAAAGGCCATTATTGAAAAACCCGTCCGAAGAAACGGCGGCGTAAAAAAGGCCTTCCGAAAGTACAAAATTGACTCCCAAATAGACCAAAATGTTCATCTCAATTTGTTCTACAACTAGCAAAAGACCATTTTTTTGTCCGATCTAGGGTCCTAAGGAGAGGCCTCGGACAAATACTTACATAGACAAAAATATTTCACTCCATTTTCTCTCCAACATAGTGAAACATTGGCGGATCCGTCATTTCACTCAGAAGTGAAAATATTTCAAAAGAATTTTGTGCGTTCCGAAGCTGCAAGCGTCACCCAAATTATAATTATAATATTATAATATATATAATATATTATAATTATAATATTAAATAACGCTGGAAATCCTCAAGTCCGTCAGCTATCTAGTCTAGTCGGACTATTTTTATCTGAACTTTCAATTAGAATCAGATTTTAGTCATTTCACTTAAGTTTCAGCCACTGAAAATGTGTAAAAACCAAGGTTTTGATGTAGTAAAAAATTGAGCCGGGGAGTCCTACGAAGCATTTTACAAAATACTGCTATAGCGAATATTTGTCACCCAATCATGTACTTTCGATGCCACACCGTGGATTTTTTAAACGTCTTTTCCTTCATCAATCGGGACACCCTAGTCCACACCAGCATTTGTGGGGAGCAAAAATGTCAATTCCCAAACGGATGCCAACTGTGATGCGGAAGGTGTTGTTGTCCAAGAGTGTTCCAAAAGATTGTGACGGTAACGCTCAATCAAAAAAAAAAATATATATTATAATCGAGTTTCATATTATGATAAAAGCGAACAAGCGAGTTAAAAACTTAAGGTTCTATCAGAGGATATTTTATTTTTATTTCGCAATAAATACTCTTTGTTGTTATTTACTTTTAATCGAAAATATTTTAGTCAAATTGTTGAATCTGTCTATGTAACGTAAAAATGATGAACAACAATAAAAAAGTTGTAAGAACCACGATTCGTTTTAGTTATTTCAGTCCCTCAAAAATATCTCAAACGGAAAAATAAGAGCACATGATGAAGGAATAACTAAGTAGAGTAGAATCGTAGGCTGAACGTAATTTTTGCGAATTAATCAATTTAATTCAGAGGAACCGACTCAGACTTTAGAGCAATGTGCAATATTGGGAGTGGGGTGTGACAAAGTTGATGTAACAAAAAAACTCGAAAGTATCTAAGTAAATATTGCCTTAACTCTTAAGTATGCGCAACTGCGTCCTCATTGAATTGGATTGGAAACTGCCGAAAGGCCATTATTGAAAAACCCGTCCGAAGAAACGGCGGCGTAAAAAAGGCCTTCCGAAAGTACAAAATTGACTCCCAAATAGACCAAAATGTTCATCTCAATTTGTTCTACAACTAGCAAAAGACCATTTTTTTGTCCGATCTAGGGTCCTAAGGAGAGGCCTCGGACAAATACTTACATAGACAAAAATATTTCACTCCATTTTCTCTCCAACATAGTGAAACATGCAAGGGACCCGTACGTATCAGAATAGATGTGGCAAAGAGAATAGATGTTTCAAAACAGATTCCGACGTATCAAAGTAAATGTTGTCTCAACTCTAAAGTGTATGAAATTACGTCGACATTAAATTGGATTAAAAATTGCCGAAAGGGCAATATTGAAAATCACAACAAAAACCCTTTTTAAAAGGGAAACGTGACGCAAGTCCTCGTCCCTTCTTCCAAAACAACTGATATCAATTTGGGTGACGCTTGCAGCTTCGGAACGCACAAAATTCTTTTGAAATATTTTCACTTCTGAGTGAAATGACGGATCCGCCAATGTTTCACTATGTTGGAGAGAAAATGGAGTGAAATATTTTTGTCTATGTAAGTAGTTGTCCGAGGCCTCTCCTTAGGACCCTAGATCGGACAAAAAAATGGTCTTTTGCTAGTTGTAGAACAAATTGAGATGAACATTTTGGTCTATTTGGGAGTCAATTTTGTACTTTCGGAAGGCCTTTTTTACGCCGCCGTTTCTTCGGACGGGTTTTTCAATAATGGCCTTTCGGCAGCAATGTAATAATTTTTCTACGCTTTCAGCTTTCATACGCAAAAATTTGATTTCCTGTACAAAAATACGCCATACATCCCATAAAGTCAAATTTTTGCATTGTGAAAGCTGAAAGAACAGAAAAACTATAACACTGGGGGGTCCGGCATTTGTGACGCATTTTTTTACTCAGAAGTGAAAATATTTCAAAAGAATTTTGTGCGTTCCGAAGCTGCAAGCGTCACCCAAATTGATATCAGTTGTTTGGAAGAAGGGACGAGGACTTGCGTCACGTTTCCCTTTTAAAAAAGGTTTTCGTTGTGATTGTAATGTTTTGCATTATTTTGAGCCGCCGCTGCCGCCGAACCGAAGCGCGGCGGCTAGTACTTACATTGGCGAAAATGATCCTCTCAACCTCCTCTACAACATATCAACTTTTTTTTGAGCCGCCTCCGCCGCCAAAACGAAGCGCGGCGGTTACTACTTCCATGGGCGAAAATGATTCCCTCAACTGCGTGTACAACATATCAAAAGTTTTTTTTTGATCCGCCGCCGCCGAAGAACCGAAGCGCGGCGGCTACTACTTCCATGGGAAAAAATGATTTCCTCAACTTCCTCTACAACATATCAAAAATTTTTTTTGAGCCGCCGCCGCCGCCAAACCGAAGCTCGGCGGCTACTACTTCCATGGGCGAAAATGATCCCCTCAACTTCCTCTACAACATATCAAAAGTTTTTTTTTGAGTCCCCGCCTATTTTCCGCCAACCCAACAACTTTCCCTTTGACACCAAACCTCTATCTCGAACACACAACCATTGCCTCATACAAAATGTGCTATCATACACACTACACACACAAACACATGCATATGGGCTTTATATGGCGCCTTCTAAGAGCCCTGGCGCCCAAACGAGGCCGGTACCCCCCTTTTCTAAAATCTCTGACGTAGAATGCCCACCCGAAGGTCCCTGCAAAATTGCAAGAAAAGTTATCGAGCCGTTTTCGTGCACGAGCCAAGAAAGTGGTTTTTCACGGTTTTTCATACAAATGGCCGTGGAACTAACCCACTAACTAACTAACTAACTAACTAACTAACTAACTAACTAACTAACTAACTAACTAACCCACTAACTAACTAACTAACTAACGTAGGATGTTTGCATTAACTTTGGCTTCTATGAAACAGCCCTTTTTGGCTTAAAAACTTACTAAATTTTGGATTATATTAAAACCGGAAAAAAAAAATTCGAAACCGGAGATAACTGGGCAGATAAATTTTGAAGAGTGGAGATAAATTAAATTAAAACGGAGATAAAAATCACCAAAAAGTTGAGATAAAAAAATCATTTTTGGAGATAGAAAAATTTGTTTTTGTTCAGGAAATAAAAAATCATCCGAGAGGAGATAATAAAAAATTAAAACACAGATAAATAATTCAATTATTGAAAGTAATACAAAATCGAAAGAGAAATTAAAAATTAGAAAAAGGAGACATGAAGTTAATGGAAACGGAAATAAAATAAAATTGAAACGCAGATAAAAAAATTGAAAAATGGAGATTATATAACTCCGGAGACAACCATTTCATTTTTCATTCATCTACATTTCTGTACATTTTATCTCCGTTTTCTAAATTTATATCTCCGTTTTTTTAATTTGTTATCTCCGTTTTTTAATTTGTTATCTCCGTTTTCTAATTTTATATCTCCGTTTTCTAAATTGTTATCTCCGTTTTCTAATTTTATATCTCCGTTTTCCAATTTTATATTTCCGTTTTCCAATTTTATATCCGTTTTTTAATTTTATATCTCCGTTTTCTAATTTGTTATCTCCGTTTTCTAATTTTATATCTCCGTTTACAAAATATCTCTGTTTTCAAGTTTTATATCTCCGTTTTCAAATTTCTATCTCCGTTTTCAAATTTTATATCTCCGTTTTCTAATTTGTTATCCTCGTTTTCTAATTTTATATCTCCGTTTTTTAATTTTATATCTCCGTTTTCTAATTTGTTATCTCCATTTTCTAATTTTATATCTCCGTTTTCCAATTTTATATCTCCGTTTTCCAATTTTATATTTCCGTTTTCTAATTTTATATCTCCGTTTTCTAATTTGTTATCTCCGTTTTCTAATTTTATATCTCCGTTTTCTAATTTTATATCTATTTTGCAAAATATCTCCGTTTTCAAATTTTATATCTCCGTTTTCAAATTTCTATCTCCGTTTTCAAATTTTATATCTCAGGTTTAATACGATCCAAGAGCCATTGGTCAGACACAAAAGTTTTATCAATTGGTTGAAGAACGTTGAGCATTCATATTCGAAGCATGATAGGTAAAATATCAAATCGTTAACATTGTTCATAGATGGCAGAATGGAATATTACTATCAGTGATGACAGACTTTTCACAACAAAAAATTTGAAAATTCAAGAGCTTTTTAAATGGCCTCAATAATTCCAAACGATGGGTAAATAAACAAGGGTTTATTTTTAATGGGCTATAGGCCGTATTTCAAAGTCTTTATTACTAAATTATAATTGTAAAGTACATTGTATACCCGAAACGTCGACAACTATATTTTAGTAATAAAGACTTTGAAATACGGCCTATAGCCCATTAAAAATAAACCCTTGTTTATTTACCCATCGTTTAAAATTCAAGAGCGGAGATAATTTGGCAGATAAATTTCTGAAAAATGAAGATAAAATATATTAATAAGCTCAGATAAAAACTTATTTTAAAGCGATAATTAAAGTTATTTTGGAGATAAATAAATTGATTAAGGAAACAGGAAGTTATAAGATCGCAGATCAAAAAAAAAAAAAAATAGAAATGAAGATAACAAATTCAAAAAGTGCAGATAAAAAAATTTAGTTAAAGAGTTAAAATATTCGGAATTGGAGATACCAATTCTATTAAAACGGAGATAAATTAAATTGCTATAGGAGATAAAGAATTAAGAAATGGAGATACTATAACTCCGAATTTAATCAAAATATCTTCGTTTTGAAATATTTTATCTCCATTTCTGAATACTTTATCTTCACTTTTAATCATTTTGTCTCCAAAACATTTTTGTTTTATCTGCGTTTTATAATTTTTTATCTGCGTTTTCGAATTTAATATCTCAAGTTTATATTTAAGCCCTAAATTTTTCCAAATTTTTTGTTCGTATTGGGACTTGCGTCACGGGCGCTCGTTACCGCGCGCCCATGAATCCGTCCGAAGAAACGATGTAAAATTCTCTTTGTAAACTAAAATTAAGAGATTTTCTAAACTTTTTTCAGACATATTTTCAAGAAATGTTATTTGCACTACCGCCGATATTAGAACCGACCTAAAGCCTGAAAATGTTTGAATTTTTCGAAAATAAATTGCCTAGATCGATCCACCTTAACATAAGCGGCCATATTGGCAGGCATTACGACTCTTTTTTTTTTAATAAGTCGTTTTTATTACTCAAATAAATTTCTGTGGTGAGCACTATATAGTAGCAAAAGTTTGTATAAAGGGAACCTTTTCGTCTAATTATTGTTTAGGGCATTCACTAGTTCAAATAAAAATCTTGGGTCAAACTATAGGCTAAGCATATTAGATAAAATATTTGTCTGATTAAATCAAGTCTTTGGTCTAAAGTTGAAATTGGTACAAATTATGAGGACAAAATAATATTAAAATATAAATTAATTTTCGTCTGAATAAATATTAGGAAGTTCTCAAGTAAAACTAATCACAGTTACGTTTCATAAGAAGATATCACAGTCAATTAATAAAGCAAAACGGAGAAATGGACTAAACTTTGAACTATCACACATAACTTTCAGTTTAACCTTAGCTTTAAAAGTCTTAAATCATGTCAAATGGCGGATATCACTATTCACACCATTATAATCGTTGATTGCTGAAGTCAGTGCTGCGTTACAGGAGCTGAGTGCTGTTGAGACGGACGAGTGAGAGGCCGTGAACTACCGCATTCGTTTAAAATACGAAATTGTTTTTCGTCAGAGAGCGGGCAAGTTTGTGGACGTAAATGATCCTTTCTGTTTTCAAAAGTTCAGATATTGGGGTAAGCCCAGAGCTGTACAGATATGTGGTTGGTGTATATCTATCCAGCCGGTAAAAAGCCTTGATACATCTATTTTGCAATATCTGAAGTTCATTCAGCTTGTAGGTCGAACATTCACCATAAATTGGCAGCATGTACAATAGGTGACTTTGTACGAACGACTAGACTCGCTTTCACCACAGCTACGTATACGATGTTGAATGTGGTGAAAACGATTTTTGAAACGAAAGTAACAAGTGAGCGTGTGGTGAAAACGATTTCTAACACGAAATCTTGAACAGTCCGAGCTTTACGACATGCGCCACACCCAAACCACCCAAACCAACAACTTTGCCTTTGACACCGATCTTCTATCTCTTATCGTTCTCAAGATGTTTGAATTTTTCGAAAATATATTGTCTAGATCGATCCACCCTAAAATTAGCGGCCATATTGGCAAGCATTGTGACATGCACCACACCGAAACCAATAACTTTGCCTTTGACACCGATCTTCTATCTCTTATTGTTTTCAAAATATTTGAATTTTTCCAAAATAAATTGCCTAGATCGATCCACTCTAATTAACGGCCATCTTAGGCTTGGCCCGGGCCCACATTTTTTTGGATGCTCTTAAGGCTTTCATTACCTATCGAATAGAAAAAGGATCACAAAAATCGGATGGAATTTACTCGATTTATGTATAAAAAACAAGTAGGGCCCTAGTGGGTCACTCATCAAAATCGGTTGAAAATTGGCTGAGATATCGGCAATCAAAGATGACCAATTCCTATGGAAAAATGGTCAAATCTGCTTTGCAAGTAATAACAATTTTATTCCTGTGTGGTGTGTCAACGATCTATGTATCTATCTACTTTTTTTTTCTCGAGAACCGCTCGAGCGATTTCCTTAAAATTTTCAGGGAACGTCAGTCTCGGCCCCAAATGAAAAATTTCATATGATGCTTTTCCGGGAAAATTCTGGAAAAGCCGTGGCATGTGGAAAAGTGGTCAATTTAGGTAATGCTCGGAGTTTTCGAATTTTAGCTCCGAAGTGACGATAGCTAGAGAGTAGGTTTCTTCGGTAAAGTTATAGAGTTTGGTCAAGAGAATTTGTTGGGATCTTAAGAAAATGGCTGCCAGCGGTCAAACTGGCGCCATCTTGAATTTTCCCAAGCACAAATTAGGGTTTTTTTGCGTTTCGAATTTTAGCTTCGGAATGAACAACCCTTCGAGGTTGGTTTCTCTGGGAAAGTTATAGAGTTTAATCAGGGAATTTTTTGGGGATTTCGGGAAAATCTGCCCCAAAGTGACGCCATCTTGGATTTTTGTAAGGTATAAATAATGCTTCTTTGGGTTTTCGATTTTAAGCTCCGGTGTGATAACACTTAGAGAGTTGGTTTCTTCTAGAAAGTTATAGAGTTTCATCAGGAGAATTTTTTGGTATCATTAGAAAATGGTTGCCAGATGTCATAGCGGCGCCATCTTAGATTTTCGTTTATGCTTCTACGGTTTTCGAATTTTAGCTCCGGAAGGACGCTACTTAGAGAGACGGTTTCTTCTACAAAGTTATAGAGTTTTATCAGGAGAATTTTTTAGGATCATAAGAAAATGGCTCCCATCTGTCATAGCGGCGCCATCTTGGATTTTCGTTTATGCTTTTTCGCTTTTCGAATTTTAACTCCGGAATGACGCTACTTAGAGAGACGGTTTCTTCTACAAAATTATAGAGTTTCATCAGGAGAATTTTTTGGTGTCATTAGCAAATGGCTGCCATCTGTCATAGCGGCGCCATCTTGAATTTTCGTTTATGCTTTTTCGGTTTTCGAATTTTAGCTTCGGAATGACACTACTTAGAGAGATGGTTTCTTCTAGAAAGTTATAGAGTTTCATCAGGAGAATTTTTTGAGATCATAAGAAAATGGCTGCCAGCTGTCGTCACAATTCCACTACCATACTAGGGGTGACACTTTCACGAAACGGCTAGTGGGCTAATATCATGGTTGTCCCCGACCCGAAAAACCTTGACAGGCCTCCAAGTACTTTCGAAAGCTCGTCCTGTGAAGGGGAGGTGTAGGCTCAGATGAACATTCCTGACTTATACCGATCAACCCTAGCATGACCTCGCTGCTTGCATATGTAATCATGAGATCAGGAAGGTAACTACGAGATGGAGATAGCGGCTTGGAGGGGGACCCAACAGAATGGAAGGAAATAATAGCAATGACGAAAACAAAAACCAGCAGAGGAAGTCAGAGGTTCGGATTTACGATGTGTTCGCAAGGAGTTCGAAGATGGCGAGTTCGCCCTTGAGAACAAGCGAAAAAAAAGTAAATGCCAGCCAGCCCAACGATACTGGCGAACCAAAGCTGACAAAATTGGAGCTAGCCAAAAAAAAAAATGACAACAGGGCTGCATGAATTTATTCAAGGCAAGAATAACGTGCATAAGGACAATAAGATCATGATAATTAGCATTAGAGCCTGTTTAAACGAGTTGCAGCAGGACCTCAAGTAGTGGACGCGGAAAGCAGAAACAGCTGACAAGAATGAGAAAACAGACGAAGCGGTCGAAGTGCCAGCTACCCCACTCTCGTCTAAAAGAAAACAAACGCCGGCTGCCACAGCAAGAAACGCAGCGAAGAGGAGCAGAAATGACAAGAAAAATAACGAAAAGACCACAAGGAGACAAGATACACAAACGGCGAAACCTAGTTTTAATGAGTGGAGAGAGGTGAGAAGCAAAAAGAAGGAGAAGAATGAAAAGCCGAAGCTTAAAAGGTTGAGAAAGAAGGCTGATGCTCTGATAGTGGCGGCGGAAGAAGGAATAACGTACGCTGAAATCCTCAGAAAAAAAGAGGCGACTAAACTTCCGCAAGAACGGGCGAGAGTCGATTATTGTCGTGCAGTCCAGTACTGGTACCAAGTCTGAAAAGTCTGAACTATAGAGTGGACAAAAGTTACCCACACATCGATCACCAGGCATTGAGGTATACTGTGAAAAAGAGACAGATGATTCATAGAAAAGATGGAGGATGGGAAATTTCGATCAAGAAGTTTTCAAAGAATATCTCCAATCAAAAGACGACCAAGAAGAGAAATCGGCAGAAGAATTGGTGAATGCATGCGACGCGGCGATGCCAAGATGGGTGGAATCAAGGAATGGACGAAAACCGGCATATTGGTGGAATAACGAAATAAGACTCTTGCGAGCGACTTGCTTTAAGGCAAGAAGGAGGATGCAAAGGGCCAGAAACGAGAGCGTCAGAACGGTGAGATGCGAGGAACATCGTAATGCAAAATTAGCATTGAAGCGAGCAGGAGACAGACGCGAATCCGTGGGGCAAAGTGTTCAGAATAGTAATGACGATGATAAAAGGTACATCGAGGCCAAAAGAAAAGTGCCCGCAGAGCACTTTTCGGGTGAGACATGCTTCCAGAGCACTTTTCTGGTGAGGTAATCTTCCCATAGCACTTTTCTGGTGAGGCATGCTTCCAGAAAAAAAGCCTAGCAGTTGAACACATGTTTCGTTAGTCCATTTTGAGGTTAGATATTATCTTGTCTAATTTTTTGTGCGTGTTTTGTCGAAAATACCCAAATTCAATCCCATAAAAGATTTTTTGATTAAATATCTTTCAATGAATTTTTTTTTTAAATTGCTCACGCTGGAGTTATCGTGTTGACGGAGGGACGGACATCGTTTTTTCACAGATTTGATTTATATTATTTAGAACACAAAACGAAAAGCTGACCAACTCCCATGTCGACATTCCCCTGATTCCAAACGTAGCTGTAAACCCAATGGACCCATTTTCGAAGCAGTGCGTTTTTTGCATGATTCTAAAAGCTTTCTTACGCCTCACCCAAGTAACAATTTGGAAACCAATAACTAATTGGTTAAAATAACGTCATTATAACTTTGCCAGGACCGTTATTTAAAGGTCATTGCCCAGCTATGAAAAGACCTAAGTCATTTAACGTCAACAGACCGTTATTCGACCAGTAGGTTTCCTTTGAAGAGCTTTTTTGTTAAATAGCCGTCATTTTACGGTTAAATAACTTAGATTTTTTTTATAACTGGGCAATGACCTACAAATAACGGTCCTGGCAACGTTATAATGACGTTATTTTAACCAATAAGCCATTAGTTTTCAAATTGTTACTTGAGCAGCGTTGGCGCAACTGCAGTTATCGTCAGCTGACCTTGAACTACGTAGAATAAAAAATAGAAACATACATACAAAGAAAAAAACGACAAAAGAAAATTTTACTTATTGAAAGATTAAAATGAATAAAAATTACATTTTCTGTACAAATAGAAGCGAATCTCACTGAACGCATTCTTTCATTAAAGTTAGGACTTAAAAGTAAACTGTGAGATTGTTCTCCGTGGAACCCATGTTGTCAGTGGAAGCCATCAAGTCAGTCTGAAAAATTAACGTTCCGATATCACAGGCTCATTGAAATGTTGAGAACTAACTTACCTTATGACCATTAACAACAATTGAACTAGCGCCTCCATTGCTCCAACTAAGTTTTTTCGATCTCTGAAAACCTTTAACATCTTCTGTATTGTCCTCTTGCGTAACATTCCATACAACTGGCCGGCTAATATCGGAATTGGATATTGAGTCTCTGTCCATATCGTTATCGAATAGTTGACCACCTCTGGCTGCTGATGCGCGTGAAATTATGCCTACAACGACAGATCCTCTCTGTAGTGACTTAATCATTCATAATGATTTATCGTGCACTGATAAATGATTAACAAGGTCTTTTTTCTATTTGGTTACGGGAAAACACTACCACTCACTGAGAGGTGATGATAAATGATTGATTTTCGACTACGCTCTTTGAGTATTCTTGTAATTTCATTGTCAAGATAAAGTGGATTTCAAGAATTTTTGCATATTTTGCTTTGCTTTGACGAAATCCTACTGTTAATATAAGGCTTGTTTCCTAATAGTTGTTGCCCTTACTTGAAATTGTGAAGCACCTCCGAAAATATTAGCCTTTTCATGCTCCATTTTGTGAACATGTTTGTTTATTTATACTCAATTCCTCTATTATTGTGGAGACGGACGACTGCACATTTATTTTGCTGATCTAAGACGGTAATAAACCTATCCCACAACTCCCGCCTCGATCTACACCATGTTATACAATAAAACTGTTTGTAGTAAACGTACTATATATGACCTTCGTACGGGCAAGACTTTTTCCATTTTTTTGAGAGTTGAATTCGGTGGTTTTTGTGGAGGCCATATACCAACAATTGATATTTTACGCCGATGTCACCCCCTTCATACTATGGAACAACATTATTACCGAATAACGGTATTAATTGAGCCTTTACAAATTTCTTATTACTACTTCGATTTATCTTTGAAAACGATTGGAAGATTTAAGGAACGTCTGGCTATTAGAATGACATGATTCAATTCTGAATTTTCTCTCTCTCATCGCTTATGCTACCTCAATGTGTTACTCAAAAGTATTCCACATTACACCTCTTATGAAATGAATCTTACTTCGAACTGTAGCGGTATAGTTATCCTTTTCGCGTTCCCGTTCGCGTTGCGCTTCCCGTTCCAAGCTTGCTGCCAAAATTGTGGATGCCCCAGCACTTATGCTGCTTCCCGATCCGCCGTGATTGTTATTATTGTTTAGTGGATTAGCCATTCGGATGTTGCTGTTACTCAAAAAATTCGAAGCATGCGTTGCCTTTTCATGATTAACTAAATTTGCTACAGATACACTACCGTCATGACTATGAACGCGATTTTTTCCAGACGGTCTTTTCTGCTTATAAATGTAAATGGACATGGCAATGATCACTAAAAGGAACAGAGCAATAACAGCTCCGAAAACTCCCAAGACACCCGATGCCCAGCTTGATTGAGCCGTTGTTACACTTTCCATGGTAATAGTTACCGGTACAGAACTGCTTTTCGGTGGTATACCCGTATCCATTGCGATGGCCAATAAATGTACCAAAGAAACATTCGGCATTTGTTTCATCCACAGCATTCCTTCTGCATCGACGTTGAAGTAGCTGGCATAAGGCCCACGAACTACCACGCTAACAACATCATTTTTGTCGCCATCAGCTGCCTCTAGTCTTCCTAGTGGTATTGGCGCATCGGCATTTTGCGGCACCACAAATTCGTAATGATTTTGTCGAAAACGTGGATCCCAATCGTTAACGTCCATTACGTCAATGAGTACCTCTGTCGTAGCATTTGAGATGCCGTCAGTGGCCATAACAACGAACGAATGCTGAGAAGACTTTTCATAGTCCAATGGTTGTTGAAGAATTATTTCCCCTAAAGAGCCCATCGAAAATTGACTGGCGGATTTCAGATCGGAAATTAAATATTGCAACTGCCGCCCGGGGCGGTTGGTAGGTAGTGCTAATAAACGGCTACCAACACT
This sequence comes from Pseudolycoriella hygida, assembly GCA_029228625.1. Lineage (NCBI taxonomy): Eukaryota > Metazoa > Arthropoda > Insecta > Diptera > Sciaridae > Pseudolycoriella > Pseudolycoriella hygida. The sequence continues at coordinate 64,244,958 of CM055405.1, forward strand.
AAGGTCTTCTCGTACTTTCGCTTGAAATTTTGACTGTAGAAACGTGAGCCTGGAATTAATGTGCTTCGTCTGGTGACTTTGGTTGCGAAAGAGAATGAGCGTAGTCAGTGCGTATCGGTCTACATTGTTCAGTTGTGTGGCTTTAATGACAAGTGTTATTGCATGCATCAAATCCGCTAACGGAAGTGGAGTCACCAGACTTATCAATCCAGTTCGCGAATTAATGGCGAAGTGCTTCGATTCCATGGATTGAATCAAAGTGTACTGAACTGGAGCTTTTAATCCTTCGTCCTAATAGAAAAAAAAGTGTGAAGAATTTCTTCATGCATTAGAGCTGGCAGGTGCGCGCACCTAATTTTTGCGTTGGCTTTTTCACGCTCAACTACTTCTTGTAACACAACAAAACTGACCTGATCAACAGCCTTCAATGGTTCGGGTAACACTTTTAAAGCGCCAATCGTCCCATCAGGTGGTAATTCTGCTCGATATGAATCCCTTAAAAATTTTGGATTTTGATCGTCAGCATCTTCCACTATAACACGCAACGTTGTGTCGGAGTACTTTGGTGGAGACCCTTGGTCTTGTGCGCGTAGCGTCACAGTGAAATTCTTTAATGTTTCATAATCTAGTGCTTTTTTCAGCACTAGAGTTCCTTCAAGTGGACTAACGAAGGCTACATAATCGGAAAACGGTCCTTTTAACACTTGGTATTCAACCGTTGCATAAGCACCTTGTTGGTCTTTATCCACTGCCCTTGCGCCTTGTAAAATTCTTCACAAAAAAGTTGCAGTTAATTTCCTTCCTTTTTATATTATTTTTAGCTAACCTGGTTCCTGGCACTGTGACTTCTGACAAAGGTAAAGAATAAGGTGCGCCAATCCATTCGGGAGCGTTATCGTTGATGTCAGTGACTCGTACATTTACAGGAATAACGAAGCTCTGTATGAACAGAAACGTAAAATTAGTTGCTAGTTGTCTACATTTCCAGTTCAATAGAAGAATTCAGAGTGCTGAGGTCATAAATTACAAGAAGAAGCCTGCATTGATAAATTCAGTTCGTGAAGGTGTCAAAATCGATTTTTTGTCTTTATGAGGCTATCAAGGAAATAAGGAGGACAAAATTGATAAGATTAGTAATGATTTTAAGACTAATCTCGACAAGCAAACTGTAAATCTTCGGAAAGAATTTCAGAATCATTTATCTTAATTTGACGACAAGCTTGCAAGTGTAATAAACAGTCAGGGTGTCAAATTAAATCAGCTTCAATCTGCAAATGAAAATAATGAGTGAATTGCTAAATTGAATGATGTCATACTAAAAGGTATTCCAATGGCTGAAAATGAAAAACTTTTCGAAATTTTTGGTAGAATATCGGCAACCATAAAATTTGGTCAATCTAAATCCGCAAAAAAAAACCTCTTACAGAGGAAGTGTGACGCAAGTCTTTATGCCTGCTTACAAAAGCTGTGAAATCAGAAAAGTGCGACGCATTAATCAACTAAGGTAAAACCTTTTTCTTCCAGTTACAAAAGTTCTGAAATCAGAGGGGGGTGACGCATTAAGCTTCGATTCGCAACAAACATTTTTAAACCAAATTATGTTGAGTTGAAAAAATAGCGTCACATCACAAAATTCTGGAAGTGACCATATACCAGGATTGGGCCAAATTTCCCCAAAACCCTGAAACACGTGATCGCTTAAATTCAATTCTCTATAACTTCGCCTTTGGAACCAACTTTCTAACTCTCATAGTTCTGGAGATCTGGGTCATCCTGCCTAATTATGGAAGTGGCCATATACCAAGATTGGGCGATATTCCCCCAAAACCCTGAAACACGTGTTCGCTTAAATTTATTTCTCTGCAACTTCGCCTTTGGAACCAACTTTCTAGCTCTCATAGTTCTGGAGATTTGGGTCATCTTGCCCAAATATGGAAGTGGCCATACACCAGAATTTGGCCATATTTCCCCAAAACCCTGAAACACGAGTTCACTTAAATTTAATTCTCTACAAATTCGCCTTTAGAAGCAACTTTCTAACTCTCATAGTTCTAGAGATAATGGTCATCCTGCCCAACTCTAGAAGTGGCCATATACCACGATTGGGCCATATTCCCAAAACCCTGAAATACGTGTTCACTTAAATTTAATTCTCTACAAGTTCGCCTTAGGAAGCACTTTTCTAGCTCTCATAGTTCTGGAGATTTGAGTCATCCTGCCCAATAATGGAAGTTCGCTTAAATTTAATTCTCTACAACTTTGACTTTGACAGTAAATCTCCATATTGCATAGTTAAGAAAATATAGACGAAACAATTTGGTAGTTTGTACAAACTACCAAATCTATTAAATATAAAAAAGCTCAATACAAATCTAATCTTAGACGAAAAAATGTTTTCGTATATGGCCAAGAAAGTCAATTTCGTCCATTCCATTGGTCCCAGTGCCCAGTAGTGAATGCAGTACCGGACCATTTTTAGAATACCGGGAATCGGTACTCAGAATTCCAGTACCGGTACCAGAACCGGGATTTTCGGTACTAGAAATCTGTGGATTGATTAATGAAAAAAAATGTATTTTCGAAAGTAGTAAGAGAAATTTAAGTTTATTTTTTTCTTTTTTTCTACTTAACTTAGCTTAACGTAACCTAATCAACGCGTATAAAATCATAGACGCATATAGCATAACAAACATCAATCTTCTTTTTGAAAAAATGACCTTAGAACGCACAAGTGATTTAACGTGTCGTCATTCATTCTAGAGCGTATTTTACTACACAGATAGCCACAAGCGGAAAACGCTCGTTCGGATTCTATGCTTGTTGGTTTAATTCCATCGGCTTTCAAACAGCGACGCAAATCTTCACTGGTAGTGAAAACTCGGAAAGTAAGTCCGTCTTTTGCTGTCATTCTCGATATTGTTTCTTCCAAATTCTTCACTTTGGGTGAGAAGAAGTCGTCAATTTTCTGGGTGGGATGTACGTTTGAATTCCGCGGACCTAATCGAAAAAAAACGTTGAGCTCCATTGAAATTCAGTTGAACACACGACAGAAAATTAACACGGTACATGTACGGGACTGTTGGCTGACAATAATACGGAAACGGAACAATAACACCCAAGTCATTAGAGTCAAAATACCTTTATTATTGTGTTTAGAAATAATTAAATTATGATTCGATTTGAGATGTTTGTGAAGTCCACTTGTCGATCCGCCCTGAGTTTTGATCACTTTTTGGCATTTGGAACAAACTGCGGTGCTTTTGTCAGACGACTTAGAAAAATGATTCCACACATTCGAGCATAATTCAAGCTCTTTCAAAACTTGATCTTGATTATCATTAGCATGACTCTTAGTATCAACATTTATCGCTGTACTTTGGCCAGCCATCTTAAAATATTAATCTTTCTACTTTTGTAAATATAATAAATACAAAAACGAAATGACAGAAAACCATGAAGTAAGCCTATTTTTAAATGTTTCTTTTGGAGACCATAGCGATTTGGGCCATATAAGCAGTTTGGGATATATATTTTACAAACGTTTGATTTTCGGTACGAGTACCGGTATTTTTTAGATAAGAACCGGGATTCGATACAGAGACTTTCCGGTACTGGTACCGGGATTGCATTCCCTAGTGCCTAGACCCCTGAACCGATTCCCACAAAAATTTTTTCCCAGTTTTGTGACATCAAATGCTTTTATTTGACACCAAAATGAGGAATTTCCGTGCTATACTTGCTGAGATATTTGCGAAAAAGCTTCACCGACCCTCGAAAAACCATGTTTTTGGTCACTTCCTTGACCATATCTCCGGAACCATTTGATCGATTTTGCTCATCTTCGAACTTGAATCATGTACCTTTCAGGGAAAAAAAAAGTTTAGGCTGATCGGTTGAGCCGTTTGGAAAGAAAAGTGGAGACGGACAGACGGACATTTTTTTTATTGCTGATTCGTCATCTCTCTACGATAATAGATGCATCCCCCCTTCCACGTCGATCTACCCCATGTTACAACAAAATTGTTTGTAGTAAACGTATAGGACCTTTGTACTTCGTACGGGTCCACACGTGGAAAGCATTTTCACATGCAAATGAAGGTGAAGCGCTGACAGAGACCAAGAGGACAATGTAGTAGTGGTGCATTGTCGAGTTCAATGAACTGAACATTTACATTCGACTTGTTTATATGAAATTAATGCTTATCATGAAATCAATATTTCATGTAAAAAAGGAAGTGTGCTTTTAGTGCAAAAGTTATGGAGTTTTTGTTTGCAATTTAACGGACAAAATGTTGTTTGGTTATGTGAAAATTTCCAAATTCATTTTGCAACGTCTTTCATTTGTAAATGTTTGTTTAATTCGATTTTATAACATTCATCAAAACATGCTTGAGTTGCAATGAAAATAACTAAAGCGACACGCGAATTAATTTTCTTTCATTGAAAATTGTGAATTCACAGCATTACATGACTTAATTTTACTACTCATATTTGCAATTGATTTGGTTACCTTTTACGCTATGTTTGCGTAAAATAAACAGAAATGAATAAATAAAACAAGACGAATAGCCAATAATCTTTATCACATTCGAGCCTATAATAACCCAATTATTGCACTAATAATGGGGCAATAATCGGCCTATTATAGTCGACTTTCTTGTTAAAAGTAGGGTTGTAATGACGCTATTATAACCCGGTTCTTTAATGATGACATAGGCTACACTGAAACAATACGAATTAATGAGAATGAAACGTGTGTTGTTGTGACAACCGCATACTAAATCGAAAAATCAATCTGAACGACATTTTTTGCAACAAATTCGATGAGTTTTGATTTTTGATTTATGTTAATTTTGTTGTCATGTTTTGTGCATAATTGTAAAATTATAGGCTCAAATGTGATAAACTATCGTATAATACAAGGGAAACAATCGCGCAATTATAGTCTCGGTGGGTGAAATATAATTACGCAATTATTCCCCTTGTATTATAATATAATATTACTGAGTTGCATCTTGTTAAGAGCTGTAATCTTTTATGTCGTTTCTGAAGTAGAGTCTTTATGCGGTGAAATGCAACAAATTACAGTAATGCTATAGTAAAGATTTTCCATTGAAGATGTTTTAGATCAGGGCGAATGAAAAACTGCACATTTGTAAAACAAAACATGCAATAGACCTGTACGCATCAGAAGTTACAAAATGACTCAAACTAAATCTAAATAAATATTGCGTTATGAAATTACGTCGACATTAAAGTAAAACAAACACTTTGGGCCCTAGTAGAAACTCAGTTTTAAGGTCCTGAATGAGTCAAAGGGTTTCTAATCAAAAAATTCTTCCATGTAATGTGAGACATTCCTAGACATTTCGATTTAAAAAAAAATGAAAATCGGAAGATATTTACTCGAGTTATGTACAAAAAGCATGTTGGGCCCTAGCAGAGACTCGTTTTTATTGCCCTAGCTAAGTCCAAGGACTCAAATCCAACAAAGCTTTTTCCATAAATTGTCGGCCATGCCCAGATCTTTCAAACAAAAAAAAAATTTAGGAAAATCGGAAAAGATTTACTCGAGTTATGTATAAATTTTTTTTGGAGAAAATGCCTACGATCAAAAAAATGACAAGGGTGAATGATTGTGAGTAAATGTACAAATATGAGAAAAAAGCTTAGGTTTGTGTTGTTGTAGAGAGTCTGATGGAAATGTTGTTTGTTTATTTTTTGTATCATGATAACGTTGATAAGATTTTGTTATATTGAAAAGTTTAGTCAGAACAGAACCACTGGTGATGATAGCAGTAGCTATTGAAACCGGTCGGGTAATTTTTTAGAAAATAAATTTGACAAATTTTAAACGGAGTTGTTTTTGCTGACTATTCACCCTTGTCATTTTATTAAAAAATTTGTCGTGTTCCGCGCCCAGTTCGTTTTAACTCTTGTCATAACGAGCAAAGGATTGATTAATGCCTACGGTCAGCTGTCCAAAACAGATGCACAAAAAAATTTTCATGCATAGGTCCAAAATGGAGAGAAAATTTACAAATTTGCCTTCGATTTTGGCCCCGAAGCATGAAAATACCTAATGCCGTATGACATTTTTCTAAAATACTTCGAAAGAGTCAGTGTCGCTCTTATTTTATCGATCTACTGGAGATACATTCAATCAACTTAAATCTATTATCCACCAATTACCACCACATGAACATACTATCATTTTTCGCAAATTGTCTTCCTGTCATCGTAAAGTATGAATTGTCAGAAAGTTGTTGATGATGAAATGCAATTTATAAGTATACCAAATGAATGAAAGTCTACTATAAACAAGTGTTTATTGCACAGTTTTCATCATCATAAACTTAATTTTATAATCAAGAATGAGTTGAAAAATGTGTTGAACGCATAGACGTGTATGTATTTCTAAGCACAATAAACATACAATCGCTAATTTATATAAATCCACAAAACGATTTCAAATTAAAAAGTGGAAAGATTTGAACAATAAGATTATCTTCGCCGCTATGCAACCATCGCATAATAAACATATATTTAACATCATAATCGAAATCTCTACTTACCGGATCGCTTGAGTGCCTCCGATCACAAATGACATTGACATATACAGAAGATGGGCCTTGTATACCTTCTTTGTCTAGAGCCATGATCAGGACAATGTCTTTAGTGCCAGGTGATATTTGCACCGGTGATCCTTTTTCTCGCAAACTGAGGTTTATATCACCCGATTCTTTGTTTGGATTGCCATTAATACGAAGTTTGCCTTAATTGTTTCGCTGAATAAGTCTTAAATACTCAATAGTGAAGGGAATGAGAATTTACCTATAACTGAACCAACAGGCATATCTTCGCTAGCTAAAAAACTTTCTGCAGATCCTCCACCTTCTAAATAGCATCTTGAATCCAATATTGGAGATTGACCTGTAAAATAATGATGTTTTTAGATGCGTATAAAAAATATACACGGCAACGTTTTCAATCATTCAAATTAACGTTACAATATTATTTAATCGATGTCCCGCCGAAAACTTATCATTACATGCATATGTGCACCCCACGGAAATTATTCATTATATGTATGTTAGGGCCCCCACCGGAAACTTCTCATTAGATGTATATCTGCATGTAATGACGCGTTATCGGATGGGACACCGATTAAAACAGTATACAGTGGGGGGGGGGGGGTGCTTAGTAAGTCATCCATTCTGGATCATTTTGTGACACTCGCAAACTTCGACTCGGAATACAAAGTCTACACTCGTCAAAAAACAGTTTTCAAAGCTTTTTGCTTCACAAAATTGATCCCTCATGTAATGACTTACTTCCGCCCCCCCCCCTATTTCTTTACTTCAACAAGCTTGTAAGCAACCTTCAGATTCAGATCTGTATTTTATCGATGAGCTGATAGATATCTCAACAAGATATCCAATAGATCCTCCTGATTTTTGTATATTGGCATTGTGAGGATCACAACAAAAGCCCTTTCTAAAAGGAAAACGTGACGCAAGTCCATGTCCCTTCTTCCAAAACAACTGGTATCAATTGGAGTGACGGTTAAAGCTTTGAAACGACAAATTTTTTTTGAAATATTTTCACATTCGATTAAAAAATTGCGTCATCCCCCAGCGTAATAATTTTTCTATGCTTTCAGCTCACCAAGCAACTACTTTCGAGAGGTTACAAGCGAGTTACAAACGCACTTGTCTGTAAAGTTTAAGGTCATCAGCGAAATCCCGTATCTAATAAAAAAATATAAACCTTGACGTCATAATCGTTTTCAATACTTAAAATTTTCGCAATCATTCTCTCCTTTCTCAATCTCATTTCAATGTTTCTATTATTTCGTTATTGAAATAGATTTTCGGTTCTACTCTGCAAGAAAAAACTTTTGACGTTGTCGTTAAGAGTGACAGTGGCGGGTTAACGGTCACATAATCCTGAGCTGTTAGAATTTTTGCTACAAAATGGTAATCAGAACTGTATACTTTCATAGAAAAACAAAATGTACAATTCAATTTTGAAAAATTTTCGCCTGCGACGCAACTTTTAAATATAAATTTTACCCCACACTCTAAGTAAACTTTTTATTTTTCTCGCATAAGAATAATAGTACTCAAAAAATTTTTTCCCTGCAGCGTTATAACAGAAGCTGTATACTAGCTACTAACAAAATCTACGGCTAAAATTTAGGAAATTTTCTTACATATAGTGTGAACGGATTTCGGGAAAATATGGGAAGTGAAGGACAAATTCTATTGTGAAAACTTAGCGTAGCTTGAGGGGAGGAGGCGCCGGCCAAACACAACCCACCTTCTATCCGACCCTGTTTAACGAAAACCCTATACGAAAAATGCAAATGTATTAATGTGAAATGCGCGAAATAAAAAGAATTTTCTTTAAAATTTCATTTAATTTTATCAATTCGATGGGGGGCGGTCGACCCTGGCTACGAGCCTCATTAGCGAATCCTGAACATGACAAAAGAGAGGTAATAGAAGTCCCCCAAAGAGGATGTTGAATGCAGGTCCTGGGCGTTCGCCAAGGAGAAGGTTTTTATACTCAATTAAATCAGATTTAGAAGTTAGGGACTTTCACTGGGCGAACAAACCATCTCTTTGGCATGGTTTAGGAAGGTATGGAGGAGGGTGGTCCAAGTCAACCCGGTTATGGCGTAAAGACCCCACACCGAAAGGTATGAGCGGCCTTTAAAGTATGATGATGACGAAAGAGAAGCCAGAAGATCATTATTAAAAATTATGAAGAGAAATGGTCCCAGGATAGATCCTTGGGAAACTCTTGATGATGTCGTCAGATTCGAATGCGTCAATGAGTTGGCATTGAGTTCGATTAATGAGATACGTTGAGAACTATTTTACAATTTTTTCTGACGGCCCAAAAGATTTAAGCTTTGACAAAATAATTCCATGGTCGACATTATCAAATGCCTTGGCAAAGTCGGTTGCTTTAGATACAAAGACTTAAGAATTTAAGTTAAGCAATGCATTCAGATCGGTTGTACAAATACAAAGAACAAAATACCATGACTCAAATTATCGCTCAATTACATTAGAGCATGACGATGAAAGCATCGAATGCTGATCGCACCAATAATGTGAGTATTTGAGTTACCTAAATTGGTGTAATGCTTAGTTAGAATAAGTTAATTCATCGGAAACAATCGAAACGAAGTCAGTTACGTGCAGATGGAATGTATACACCGATATTTGCTTAGATCGTTATGATAATTCACGATGATTTCTTTTTCTCTCCAATTTTCATTAAATTAAAATCGTTTAAAATTTAGAATGAAACTAACTGTTGGATTTCAATTTAACGCAACGATAACGATATTTTGTTTATTGTAAGATCCGTTAGACGTGAACGAAATACGATCAATTGAAATTTATTAATTGAAAATATCAGATTCCGTAAAATGAATCCTATAGATTGATAACTGTCGGTCAACCACCTCGAGTTTCAGAGACACAAATATTACAAAATTATAAATCCACTGTTTCTTTACTTCTTGAAATGAATTTTCCATTTGAATGCATCGAAATGTTAACAAATATGGTTATTAAGAAAGATTACATTAACCTAACGACACGACGCGACAGGTGTTTCATGTGTTTTTTGCAGTTACCTCGTCATGAAATTGAAAAATTTTGTAACGTTTCATATTTTAATGTGTACGCACTCGGTACGTTGAGTATACGTTGCAGGTTCATTGCTATGTAGATGAAATTTAGCATGCTAGCCAGCAATGACCCGACCACCTACGTAATGAGCCATTATGGTCCAGTTCACCCACAATGAACTCTTCTAGGGTATAGCCATTATTTTTATAAAGAAAAAAAAACATTTCCAGACCGCGACTTGAACCCGGATCATCCACTTCAGCGACTTATATGCTAACCATTATCCCACGGATTCATATAACGAACAACGATTAGAAATCAAACACTTAGTTGTAAGGGTTACAAGGCTATTCGATTGAAAAAGTTCATAATGTACGTGTGTGTGTGTGATGTCATCCATTTTGTTTAGAACATAAACAAAATAATTAAATTTTGCCCAAACGGATTTTGGTCATGCATAATGTCAGTGTGTCGTGCGTGATCACAGGATTCCTGTAAAGTACTTAGTTTCTCAATCGGACTAATATATCCCGAGAAATAAGGCTTTGAAAACATGAAGTGATCAATTTTTGTAGGTCGATAACGATTGAAAGTCTATTTACTTCATTCTTATAAGAGTTTTTGTATAAAAATTAATGCACGCAACTTGCGGCAACTAGGATTTGAACTGAAAATTTTGGAAAAAATGAATTTATAACACCACAGTATTGCTCACTGAGCTATATAGACCGTTCATGCCTTGCGTTACTATCACATCGACAAATGAAATAACAAAATGAACGCAGCACATTGTTCTACGATTGTTCATTCGATATTTAGCCTAATCTAAGAACTCAAATAGTGTACGCTGTATTTCAGGAGTTATTTTTTTTATTTTCAAAATGTTTAATTTTTAATTGTTTGTTTCAACGACCGAGTACTGCTACGTTAAAGCATAGTACAAGTGAGGTCATGTAAACAGCCTCTACCTATACCTGTACAGCCTTCGGCTTGATTTTGCAAAGTTTGCCTTTATGTTACCGGCTGTTTACATGATCTCACTTGTAATCTACTATTAAATTATAGCTTATGCTTAGAATAGTCGTTGAAAAAAAATTTAGAGTGGTTGGTTGGTGTAAGTGGGCGAGGAATTCCCCTGCACTGCCGTCGAAAGCAATAAAAACATTAGGTTTTTATGCGGGTATAAAGGTAATGTCCATATTTCGAGAATTGTTAAGAAGGAAAACCTTAAAATAAAATTTAATGAACTGACATGAAAATAACAAGCATTAAAAATAGATGGCAGATGCCTATGGTAAGCAAAAAAAAACTTAAGGTTTTTTCTGTGTTAACATCAAAATTCCGTTTGTTGCATTTTTGTATATGTATTTTTGGTACAAGATGCCCGGTGAACACGTGGATTCGCACAAGTATTTAAGAGTGAATTTGCGAATTCTTCGACCAACTGAAATTCAAGTGGTCTCAGATTCTTCAGATTTTTGGCTTATTTATTCCCTGGACATTTAAGAGAAACTCGTAGAAGAAAAGTTTTTCCGAAAAAATCCTATATTAGCTGTGGATAGTTTGAAAAAATGCTCTGCATCGAATAGCCCGCTGCGGAACGCTGGTATGAGTTCTAATTGTAGAAAATATGAAAAATATCCAAATTTGGAATCTTCTTAATTCTTCTTATGTCTCCAACGAATTTATTCTGATTGGAATCCAACCAGAATAATGGTTAAAGGTCCCAGGAAGTCCTAATGCTTCTGTCCGGGATTTTTAAAGACGAGACAGTGCGAAGAAAAAATCAAAATGTGGCAATTATCTCGAGAGGAAGCTTTTTTGCACTCGTTACCCTATGCTACTTAGAAAAACGTTCAACAATTTATTATTTTTTCAATTACCTTTCAGGGAAAAAAGGGTTTTTTAAAATCGGTTCAGTTTTACTCAAGTTATCGGCGTGACAGACGGACATTTTTTTTATTGCTGATTCTAAGGACCCTGATCGATGCTTCCCTCCCCTTCTACTGGGTCAAAATTGGTGTTTTTACAAACGTCGTGGTAAACGCATAAGACCTCTTTTCGAAGAACTTTGCTCTTCGTACGGGTCTAAAAAAAGGCAAACGTTTTTGTCCATGCCTCTCCTAAGTGCTTTATGTCGGTTCTAAATTCTGGGCTTATTATATACATGCTGTTACTTATATATTCCTGTTTGAAACATTACAAAATGGTATTTAGGTTTCTAGGGCCTTAGGGATTTTTTTGGGTTATAAAAGCTAATTGGAAATTGTAAACATTCTCGGAACTCGCCCGATAATTTGTAGCAAACAAACAGATAGATAGAAATGATGATAAATGCATCATTCTTATTCGTTGGCTGAAAAATTTTAAGTGTGTTTACTGTCGATTGCTACCCCATCCCCCTCTCCCCTCCCAATGAAAGAAATCTGAGTCGGCGCCACCGCCTCCATTTAACAACCGATGGCCATGCTCACAAACGCAAAAGTCTCACACTTTTCGTACAGGTCTGTACATATAACTTATTTTACAAGAGCTAGAAAATCATTGAACTATTGAATTATCGGAACATTTTCTTATTATGTTTTATTGTTCGGTTACGGGCAAACGCTACTAAATTTTCAATTACATGGTTTTAAGGTTGAAACAGAGTTAATTAAACATTTGTCTCAATTTAAATACACAAACATAATCCACAAACCGCAAAAGAAAAAAATGAACAAACGAACGGAATAATAGAATGTCGATCGAATAAGTCCATTCGTTCAATTGGCTTTCGCTTTTAACTCTATTTATTTATTTCTTCATAATAACGTTTTGTTATTTTTCAAAAATTCAAAATTTTCATTCATTTCTGCAAATAAGTTCATGCTTCTTATTAACGTGTATGTGTTTCTCCGAAGTACAAGTTGAACATATATCATTAAATGGAAACAAAATTGTTTTGTCTTTCGAACGGTTTGTTGTAACTATTAAGAGGAGGATTCACGGATGAAGTGTTTCAATACACTGAATTTCACTCTGCGCTACAAAAGTAGCCAGTACGTTACACATATGGAAAAGAATGTGTATGTTGTATGTGGTGGGTTAAAGAAACAAGAAGTATCTTTCTTTGAAATTCTATGCTCATAAAATTTGTTACCATAAATTTTTAGAACTGCTGGAACAGAAGAGAATGTTGGCTTAGTGGGCCACGGTGTGGGCGTGTGGTTAGGGTTCAAATTCGTGATCACTGCGTAGTATCAGGCTAAGCCAAATTGCAAAGGGGCTAAGAAACAGTATATGATTATTGTTTTCACATCGAGCAAAATTTTTTCACAACTGCACCCAGAAAAATTTCCTCCATGTTAGATACATAACCAGAAAAAATATCTTTTCTGAATAATGTACAGCGGACTTAATTTCTTTACTTTTCTGTACGCTTTGTATTATGTCAATGTAAATTTACATTCAAAAAAGTCAAAGCGTAACATTTAGAAATAAAATGTAAAAACTTTCATAGCAAATCCTTCCAGAATGTGGAGTTCCTGCACTGTAATTTCTAATACTATAGGAGTGTTTTTTGAGCTCCAAGTTTTGAAATCTTTCATTTTTCAGATCGAGGTGCTCAAAATATAACATTGCAATGAGTATAGGAAAGGAGCGATAACGTAAGTAAAATTCCAATCGCCGATGACAAATCATCGATGACAAATCATCGATGACAAATCATCGATGACAAATCATCAATGACAAATCATCGATGGCAAATCATCGATGACAAATCATCGATGACAAAACATCGATGAGAAATCATCAATGAGAAATCATCGATGACAAATCATAGATGACAAATCATCGATGACAAATCATCGGCGACAAATCATCGGCGACAAATCATCGATGACAAATCACCGATGACAAATCACCGAAGCACAGACGGACGGACAGGGAGGATTGGATTGATTTATCGTTTATTTCTCAAGAAAACATAACATAGTCTTTAAGTTACAAAAGTTCCATAAAAACTATATATAGACAGCTCGAGTCCTACTGTGCAGTGCACCACAGATACAAATTAAATACAATGAACCATAAATAATGCTCTAAAGAGAATATAGGGACCCGTACGTATGAGAATAGATGTGGCAAACAGAGTTGATATTACGAAAAGACTCGAACGTATTTATTTGAATGTTGCCTTACGTCCACATTAAATTGTATTGGAAATTGACGAGAGGGCAATATTGAAAAACCCGTCCGAAGAAATGGCCTTCCGAAGGTACAAAATTTACACCCAAATATACAAAAATGTTCATCTCAATTTTTTACACAACATAGGAAAAAAACATTTTTTGTCTGGGGCCGGCCTTAGGACCGACCTTGGGTCCTCAGGAGAGGCCTCGGACAAATACTTACATAGACAAAAATATTTCCCCCCATTTTCTCTACAACTTAGTGAAAAACCATTTTTTTTCTAGAGCAGACCTTAGGACCGACCTAGGGCCATAAGGAAATGCCTAGAACACATAATTTCTAACTGCCATAGTTCTAGACATATGAGTCATCCCTCTGAATTCTACATGTGGCTAAATGCCAGGATTGGGACATTTTTCGAGAAAACCCTGAAACACGTGTTCGCCAAAATTTAATTCTCTACAACTTTGTCTTCGGGAGTAAGTCTTTATGTTTCATAATCATAATAAACCATAGGTTGATGAAAACCCATCTCGTATTTATATGGCTGAGAAATAAAATTTTCTCCATTCCGTGGGTTCCAGTGCCCAAACCACTCAACCGATTTCCACAAATATTTTTTCCCAGTTTTATGACATCTAATTCTTTCATTTGAAACTAATTTGAACAATTTACGTGCTGTACTTGCTGAGATATGCGTGAAAAAGTTTCACCGACCTTCGGAAGCCACGTTTTTGGACACCTTCTCGACCATATCTCCGGAGTTATTCGACCGATTTTGGTCATCTTTCACCTTTCAGGAAATCGGTCAAGATTTACCCAAGTTATCGTGTTGACGGACAGACAGACAGACAGACATTTTTTTTCACTGATTTGTCATAAAAAAAAGTCACAAAAAAAGTTTCCCCCTTACTCCCGGGTTCGAATTCGCAATGTAACAAACGTGTTAGTAAACGCATCAGACCTTTGTACTTCGTACGGGTTTAAAAAATGTCAGTCCGTCCGTCCGTCTGTCAACACTCGAGTAAAACTCAACCGATTTTCAAAAGCGTTTTTTTTTCCTAAAAGGTAATCAAAAAATCTTTTATGGGATTGAACCTGGGCACTGTCGGCCCAAGGGTCACCGAGCTAGGGCCGTTAAAGTGGTTTTCAGTCTTTTGTACATAACTCGAGTAAATCTTTTCTGATTTTCGAAATTTTTTTTTTGCTCGAAAGACCTGGGCATGGCCGACAATTTATGGAAGAAACTTTTTTGAATTTGAGTCCTTGGACTTAGCTAGGGCACTAAAATCGAATCTCTGCTAGGGCTCTATGTGTTTTTTGTCCATAACTCGGGCAAATCTTTTCCGATTTTCATAAATTTTTCTTTGTTTGAAAGACCTCAGCATAGTCGACAACTTATGGAAGAAACTTTTTTGAATTTGAGTCCTTGCACTTAGCTAGGGCACTAAAATCGAGTCTCTGCTAGGGCTCTATGTGTTTTTTGTACATAACTCGGGCAAATCTTTTCCGGTTTTCATAAATGTTTTTTTGTATGAAAGACCTGAGCATAGCCGACAATTTATGGAAGAAACTTTTTTGAATTTGATTCATTGGACTTAGCTGGGGCAGTAAAAACGAGTCTGTGCTAGCGATCTATGTGTTTTTTGTACATAACTCGAGTAAATTCTTTCCGATTTTCAATTTTTTTTTTGTTTGAAAGATCTAGGCATGACTGTTTATAAAAGATACTTTTGCCTGTGCTTAGGGCTCAAGTGGGCCTCATGTCGGTCCTAAGGTCGGCCCTAACATAAAAAAATGTTTTTTGCTATGTTGCAGAGCAAATTGAGGGAAACATTTTTGTCTATGGAAGTATGTATCCGAGACCTCTATTTAAGGTCCTAGGTCAGTACTAAGGTCGGCCCTAGCCCAAAAAATAGTTTTTTGCTATGTTGTAGACAAAATTGAGGAGAACATTTTTCTCTACTTGGAGGTCAATTTTGTGCGTTCGGAATTTTTTTACACCGTTACTTCGGGCGGGTTTTTCAAAATTGCCCTACGGGCAATTTCCAATACAGTCTAATGTGAACGCAACATATACTTACGTTCCAGTCTTTTCGTAACATCAACATAACATAACATCTATTCTGATACGTCGGTTCCCTTCTATGTTTGTTTGTTGTGTTGCTGTTTCGAATGGAAAAATTATTCAAAGCGTTGTTTTGCTTGGAATTTGAAACAATTTTGTTGTTGTTCGATTCGCATTTCTTTAATTGCCTATATTTCGGATATAATTCATCATCAAGGCTGAAAGTAATTTAAATTGGACCGAAAAAATAACAATTAAGATGCAATCGGATGCATCAAGATGCATCGGATTTGAAATTAATTAGTAATTTACCATAACATTGATCAAAGAATTTGTTTTTGGATATAGAAAAAGAATCAACAAAATCAGTTAGGATTTATCCACCTTATGTAAGCGAGCACGTAGGGCCCTAGTAGAAACTCAGTTTTAGGGTCCTGACTGAGTCCAAGGGTTTCTAATCAAAAAGTTTTCTTCCATAAAACGGGAAACAGTCCTAGACCTTTCAATAAAAAAAAATGAAAATCGGAAAAGATTTACTCGAGTTATCTACAAAAAACACGTATGGCCCTAGCAAAGACTCGTTTTTATGCCCTAGCTAAGTCCAAGGACTCAAATCCAAAAAAGTTTCTTCCATAAATTGTCGGACATGCCCAGATCTTTCAAACAAAGAAAAATTTATGAAAATCGGAAAAGATTTACTCGAGTTACCTACAAAAGACTAAAAACCACTTAAACAGCCCTAGCTAATTGGCCCTTGGGCCGACAACGCCCAGATTCAGTCCCAAAAAAGATTTTTCAATAACCTTTTTGGGAAAAAAGTTTTTGTAAATCAATTGAGTTTTACTGAAATTATCGCGGTGACGAACGGACGGACATTTTATTATTGCTGATTCGTCATCTACAGACCCTGTTCGAAATTGGGGTAGTTACAAACGTCGTGGTAAAGACCTCTTTTGAAGAACTTCGTTCTTTGTACGGGTCTAAAAACTGTCTAAAGTACTGAGCCTGTCATGTGAAAAAGGGAAAGCAATAATTTGGTTAACTGTATTGAAAATTTCTTTTTGCAACGCACAATCGATTTTCGACTGTTTTCGATGCTGTTCACGATGCGGTAACGCGATCAAAACCGAAACAGTTTCCAATTTTTTTAAGAGTGTGAGGGGAAGTGAAACAAATTTACACCTTGTAACGATATGACTTAAAATTTGATACATGTGCTGAAATGTACCCCTCCGTTGCTATGATACGACGTTACAATGTCGTATGTGTGCATTGCAATCTGATCAAAAATTGTTTATACGCTGTACAATATAATGGTTTCTGTGGAGTGAATTTTTTAAGTTTCGCTGCTATTTTCTTCTCAATCGATTTGTTTGTTGCAAAAAGCAGTGTGTCCACCTCGTTGCGATACTTGATTTTTTCAGCATACGTCCTAAATATTGTCCAACTCGCCTTTGGCTCGTATGGACAATATGGACTGATGCTGAAAAAATCAATGTATTGCAACATGGTCGACAAACTACTATTGAAACACAAAAATAATTTTTGTACACAAATTTTCAACACTTGTATTATTCTTTTCGTTAATTTTAATTTTCCCCAAAAAATATATCACAAAACAAACACAATTTGCAATTGATTGATAGAAAAATAAAAATGTTTGCAGTACACTTTGATCAGTACACAAATTCTGAACTTAAGTTTTTGATAGTTTGTTCAAAATCTGACATTTTGTCGAGCTTTTTGTCCATCTGCTCATACAAATTAATATTGAAAGTAGACTCTTGTGGCGGCCGCGGTTATATATACAGCTCTACTTGAGTCACGCTTTTAAAAATGACTAAGTTGGACAGAGTACTATTCTGCTCAGGTATTAAACAGCACGGACGGTTCCCGCTTTTGTAAGGCAAAAATTGGCGCGAAAATATTTCTTTGTAGCAATCTCTAAGAGAATCATTAAATAGTCATTTACATCACAAGTGCTACTTTCGGTTCTCTAAGCAAGCATGAAAACCAATCAAAAAGCACCTCAATCTAATGATAATAATTTAACATAAAGTATGCATGTATTTTAAAATTTGGCCGCTGAAATACATCACCGAAATTTGTTTCATCTTAACATACACATCCACGAATGTTATCGAATAAGATATAAACCCTTTTTCTTGTAAATGTCTGTTATTCACGTAACTATGTATAAATATTTGAATTAATTTAAGAAATAACAAAATAAAAACAACTTACCAAACGCGATTGATATCCAAAAAACTAGCAGCACCAAATACGACCACATGTTTGCATTTTTTATACTATTTTCTTAATTAACATAAACTAATGTTACTCTTATTTACTTCCTTTCGCAGATTTTCGTATAACTTGCGCATATTTTTTTATTAAAACACCACACTATGACTGTTCTTAACCTTAGTTAATTTTATTTTGAACAACCTTTTTGGCAAGAAACCACAGTCACTGTAATTACGTCTGCGTTGTTCTTTTCATCATACAACGAAACCGATTGAGTTTTTCTCATGCGTGTTAAAATTTGTTTCCTTTTCCGGTAAGGGGTAACCTCTGTCTCTCTAACACACAACAAAATGCAAAGCAATCTAACAATAGTGAAGTGAAGAAGATGTTGTATGGAAATTGGTCGTCACTTTAAAAACAAAATATATTATATTCAATCAAAACTATGCAATTCTATCGAGTTTAGCAATTCCCAAAAAAATGTAAAATTATAGCCCGTGCATACCGAGTAAAAGTTTGAGTTGAAAACAGACTAAAAACATTTTAACGCTAAAGCATAACTTTTATTCGATTTTTTAGCCTTTTTTCAGCTCAAATTTTCTCTTATATATATTAGTTGTGCAATAAAAAATGCAAAAATAAAAAAAGGCGAAGACATCAACTCCATATGGGTTAAATTACGTAACGCTAAAATCTAAATTTTCGTACCTCCCCCCCTCCGTCTCCTCCCCTATAACGCAAGCGTAACGCAAGGTCAATACCCCCTCCCCCATTTGTTACGTAACACAATTGAACAAAATAAATGAAATACTGCCAAAAATAGTGTCTAATGGTGATATTTACATTTCGCGCTAGTGTGGCGTAATTTTTTTGTTAATGTCGACTACTAAGTTTTTTATGCGTTGTAGGGTAGACTCTACAACGCATAAAAAACTTAGCGACGTTATCAGATGAGAGATTTTATTATACGGATTTTTTCATATGAAAGTGCACAACAAATTTTGTCTCTCTTCTTATGAAGAAATTTATTATAGCGCTATCCCATCCGAAAGTTGAGTATTACATGTATCGCTATGAAAACCATGCATTACATGTAAGGTCTTTTTTACTTCACTAGTGAAAACAAAAGTTTTACCATTACGTAGGTAAAGCTACTGAAAACAAAAGTTTTATCTTACTAGTAAGGTAAAACTTTTGTTTTCGCTAGTGAGGTAAAAAAGATCGCACATGTGATGTATGGTTTTCGTATGGGGTAAGCACACATGTTATGCTCAACTTTCGGATGGATACACAATTAACATTGTACAGTGAACCCTGGTACATAATTCATTACTTCGGACACAACACGCTTTGAAAACTGATATTTTGACTCGTGGAATTACATACCCCACCTTCGGCTCGGATATGCAAGCTCTTCGTATTTAAAGCTTGTTGCTAAAAAAAATACTCGTGAGTTTGACTCTTATAACAATATTGTGTCCTCATCTAATGAATTACTTTCGCAGAGTCCACTGTAATATACTATTTTGTGGGTAACACAATATTCTTCGCAGAGGTCGTGTAGAGAAGTTGTGACATTTTTTTCACTAATACGCATTTAATCGTGATGACCAAACTATCATTTTCTCTCCTTGATGAAATTGATTGTATTCCAAAAACTTGAAGATAAAACATCAATTTGAACACCTAGCAATTTGAGTTTTCTTTGCATATCCTTAACAAAAAAATTTTTTCTTCCGTCTTTGGATGAAATATGTAGCGTTACGTAACACTACTGCCTTACCCCTGTAACGTTGTGTAACGCTACGCCCAGACCCCCTCCCGAGTTTCCGAGTTTCGTACAATATTTTTCATTCCGAGGGTTCAAAAAAGCGCTTTTCTGTTTTTTAGCAGTTTTCCGTCCCAGGAATGAAAAATAATATTCAGAAAAAAAAACAGATGAATCAAAACTTAGCACTATTGAGTACGAAGGCCTAAAGTTGCTCTGAAATAACATTCATATTTATATTCATTGCCTGAATACCATTTTCGTAGAGCAGATGAGCCATAATTTCAAGTAATTTACTATTATCAAAAGACACTACCTTAATAAAACATTGCAACTTTAACAGCTCACATTTTTACGACTTGCTCTATTTTTGACACAAGCCGAAGTGACGACGCTGACGACGAGGATTTTAATTGGCTCCGAATTTCTTTCGGTTGAACTGCCCGTTCGTCTATAAGTGAACATAAAAAGTATACACAGAAGAAATGCGTAGACACTAGTGCTCCTAGCGTGTCCTCAGTGAAACGAAATTGTTGCGTTTCGTTTCGAAATTAGTAAATCAAGCGTTTTGAGACCAAAACGGAAATGAAACGAAACGAAACTAAATGTATGACTTCGTTTCAGGTTAAATGGGTTGAATGATTGTTCTAATCTAAGTAGCTTTTCAAATATGCTGAGATATGAAGTCATTTTATTCACAAAAACTGTGAAATCCGATATTTCCACATTTCACCGAAACAAAGCAATATAACATTGAAACTATGGATCTTTCTATCGGTCAAATCATCCGTATTGATGAAAATCAAAGTTGTGAAGTCGGTGAATTATTAACGATTAATTTGGAAACTGTGAAACAATTGAAAAAACCTAACAAGACGCGATCTCCTGTTTATAAATTTTTCGAATGGGATGAACAAATTTGTAAATGGAAGTGCACCACTTGCAAGTAATTACATCAACATATGATTTTATTGTGTCGCATAAATAACAAACAAACTTTCCATACTTCGCTAGTGTCACCTATGCACTCCAAGAATCTGGAAGCACTGGTTCTTTGGTAAATCACATGAAGCGGAAACATGTGTCAATGTACAACAACGAGATATCAAATGTCGAGTCAACAAAACCTGAGAACAGAGTGATAACGAAGGAAGGGTTTCGTCAACAGATCGCCGAATTTATTGTCTGTTGTGATCAACCCTTTACGATCGTTGAAAATCCGTATTTCATTGATCTCGTCGATTTTTGTTCCGGAGGAAACGAGGCATGTAAACTCTTCAGTGCCCAAACTGCGAAGGAAGACATCGATAAGATGTATGTCGAATTCAAAACAAACGCAAAAAAAGTTCTTCAGAGTAACGCTGCAAAGATTAGCTTCATTATTGACTGCTGGACCTCTTCGAACCAACATCCCTTTCAAGGAGTCATAGCAAGATATATTTCGAATGATTGGGAGTTGAAAAGTGTGGTCATCGACCTAACTGTGCTTCGTGGGGATCACAAAGGAAAAAATATTGCAAATGCATTCTGGAATGTGCTGGTAGACTACGGTATAGTGGAAAAGCTGTTGAGTGTGACGACGGATAATGCCAGCAACATGGACACTCTTTTCGACGAGCTTGAGCGACTATTCGAAGCGTACGGGATCCCGTTTGACTCGAAAAACTTTCGAGTCAGATGTTTCGTTCATATTTTAAATTTGGCCAGTCGGGCTATGATCAATAAAAAAATGTTGGTGATGGTGACAGCAGTACATATCCCAGTGACGACGAAAGTGATGGTGAGGACGAAGTCGAAAAAGTGGGAAGCGAAAACGCGAAAGTTCTGCCAGTTGTCGCTAAAATGCGGAAAGGGGTCGTTGCAATAAGAAATTCGCCACAAAGAAGAGAACTGTTCGAAAAACAATGTGCGGTCACTGGCATCAAACATAAGACATTGTTGAGAGATGTCAGAACGCGTTTCAATGCTACACTAACTATGATGGAGCGTGCAGAGGAAATGAAGCAGCCGTTTGACATGACTTTGAACTGCATCCCGAAATTGCGAAAATATTGTCTGAACAAAGAGGAGTGGCAAATGATTCATGAATTGATAAAATTACTGAAACCGTTCAAAGAAGCCACCATAATGCTTTCGAATGAGCATTCGCCGACAATGTCGCGAATTTCATCCGTTTATCATGTGCTCTTCAATCACTTGGAAAAGGTAATGGACAACAATGATAACGAGGCACCTGCGAAACGATCAAGAAAAATCAATCAGCAAGAGCGTCCTGAATGGCTGATGAATGCAGCTAGTAATGGGTGGGAAAAATTACGGAAATATTACCCAACGGCTGATGGATTGGTACACATCGTTGCTACAGGTAAGCTATAAAAACATTGATCTAACGAATTCATCCAGCGACGGGCAGTGATTATTGAAATTTAGTTCTAGATCCTCGCTACAAATTGGTTTGGTACAAAGCTACCGGTTGGCCAAAACATTGGATCGACAACGCTCGAAAACAGTTAACTGAATTTTACAAAACCAAATATTTGCCGCTGTATTCAAAAAGCAATGATGAACGTACGCCAACGACAGAAATACAACAACCGGCACAACCATCTTTGTTTGGTGACTTATTTGCGAAGCAAATGCGAAGTTTTCACAAATCTTCGACAGATGATGACCTGAAACGTTATTTGAGTGAGGATGTCGTCGATCCGGACATGTTGGTAAAAGAACGCACTGGAATTAACGGAGTTCTAGGAGGGTGGAAGGTAATTGAAGCACTAAATAATGATACGTTGACCAAACAATAAGTTTTAATAAACAAAAAAAAAATTTTTTTATATCACAGATTCATGAGAAGGAGTTCCCGGTATTGTCTGCCATGGCCAAGGACGTTTTGGCCGTATCTGGCAATGGCATCCCCGTGGAAAGATTATTTTCGGCGGGACCAGACATCCTTCATGCGAAAAGGCAAGGCCTAAGTGCTGCATCGATACAAAAGTTGGTCTGCTTGCGATCCTGGTTAAAAACTGGTTTCGACAAGGACTTAGCATATGCGCTGACACACAAGCTTGGTGTTGACTGTGTCCAGACGTGAAATAAAAGTTTTAGTTTTTGTTTCACTTTGCACATAATGTAAACTTACTTGAAACTTGAGATAAATACAGAAAAATTCATTTGCAACTAGGCAATCATAATTGTTTCTAATTTGTCTACGAAGACATTCTAATGCCTTTAAAGAAAAAAATTTTTCGCGACTTTGCTTTTACATCGCGAATATGAGACTTGACATAACCATATTTTTAATTGTCAAAAGTGAAACAGAGAAATGACAAATAATTTTGATCATACACATAATTGACACACCGTAAAACGAAACGGTTTCGAAACGAAAAATGTTTAACTCGAACCGAAACGAATTAAAGCCACACAAAACGAACAATGCATCGAATTGAAACGGCTGGCGCACTAGTAGACACTCGAAGTTTTTGTGTACAAAATGTTTACACATAATAATTTTCGGTTGATTCGTACACAAGAAAAACAATAAATATTATTTATAAAATGGAATTACGATTTCTTTTTGTTAGTAACTGATTACTAATTATAAACGTCTAATGTCCGTCTGTTTATCTATTTTTTTTTTGTCTATTTATTTATGTGTCTGTTTATTAGTCTGTCTGTAACGATGCAGTTATTTTTGCATTTAAACTGACGAAGAGAAAGAAATTATTTTTGATATGTTGTCGGGTATGGTGCAAAACGTCGAGAAAACATATTCCATTGTTGTGAAATAAGGGACTTATGGGTCAACTTTGGAGACAATACACTCAGGGTTAGAGCAAGAAATGTTTCAAACAAAACTTCAACAGATGGCAGCTGTAACCATTTCCGTTACACTTCGCTAGTCCAAAGAATACCTCTAACCGAGACAAATAACTATACGTCAGCACTTTGTCCATCACGTCCATCAGCATATCAAGGTGCATGACTTGACTGAAGATTGGCACTAGATGCTGAAATGTTGATCTCTTCTAATTATCTCCATAACAAAATAATTCAAATAAGAGCTTACACGTTCATAGTAAAAGTAATACGTAATTAGTTGTATCCTATGACTGAAATCCACTAAGTCATAAGACGAAAAGTTTTTATATCGGTGGAAGCTGAAAATTATTCAGGAAGTCTTCGAATATACGATTTTTCTCTTATTTACGATGAGTTAGGTGACGGATATTTTCCTCCAGGAAATTAATGATCCCCCCAAACCGAAAAAAGTAGAAATTTTCATCCCGGGAATTATCGTTCCGCAATTATCATCCAGACAAATGAAAATTATCACCATTCTAAAAAGTCATTAACGATTCTTCAAAATACCTCCAAAATGTTAAACAAATCTGAAGAGAAGTAAAATCTTGCTGATTTCACGTTTACGACAACCTCACTACACCTTGTATTTTAGACCATGTGTATATCAGCTCAACTGGTCATAGAACGACACCAAAACTAAGACAAGTTTGCCTTTTATATCATCCGAATGGTATGGCATAAAAAATTGAAGGTATAAGGAACATTGTATTCTATGGGTGCAATAGTACTAAAACGAGAATTTTCTCACATTTTGACCATGGAAATTATCACACTGTGAATTATAAGGTGTATTCCTCACAAATTGAACGCTTTACATCCAAGTAGCATTTTCATAATAACAAAATATTTGTCGGTTTTCAAACTTCCCTTTTTGTAGATGAATGTGGCAATAGACTTAAACCTCTTTATTGATCCCATCCCATAAAGTGAGGATAGGCGACCTGTCTTGATCAAAATTGATGTGTTCTTCTTTTTGTACAAAATAATTTCGGAATAGCAAGATGGCAATCTTTCAACGCTGTTGGAATTGAGTGTATTGATGAAGAAAAACACAGCAATTAAAAATGATTTAAAATTGTTGTGAAGAAGTTGCATTATTTCGTAGACGCATGACTAAAAACAATGGTTTCCATATCACTTGAACATTAGTAATAAGTAAACATTATGCAAGAATATTTATTTGTGTACCTGTTCTGGACGATTGATTTTAGGCAGTTTCGCGATTTTCGCAAGCGAAAATGCCTAAAAACAATCGTCCAGAACAAGTGCACATACAATTTTACATGCAAAGGGGCGAAATCCCAAAAAACTTACAAAAATGCCCTCATTTTCGGCCCCGTCGTCTCTCTATGACTCAAT
>CM055405.1:64275561-64352630 GCA_029228625.1 Pseudolycoriella hygida
GAGTTCTATACGTCGCATAAGTTTCAATTCGGCACCAGGCTGCTGCTGCTCCCTGCATTCAAAATGTCATAGCTCAAGGACACAGCCTGGTGCCGAGTTGAAACTTATATGAAGTATAGATTTAACTACATTCTGCTCTTTAGTGAAATCAGATGCTCAGCACCAGACTGCCTTCTTTATTCGCAGATAGCTCAAGTACGCAGCCCTGCTGTGAAATTATAAACTAATACGATGTAATGTACTCGCTACTTCCTTAATTTTGGCACTTTCAAATTTTCGGCACCAAGTGTCCTGGCTGAAAATGCAGACTTATCTTCTAGCGAAAAGTTTGTTAAAAAAACTAAGCAATCTCAAAAAAGTAGCTCAACTACTAGATCAAAAAACAATGATTGTATATAGCTATTGAGGTACTTTTTTGAAATTGCAAACTTTTTTTAACAAAAGTTACTCTGGAAAAATATCGTTTTTATTGGACGCGCTCAAGAGTAACATTAATTCTGTTTGCCATCTTTTCTGACGCGTACGGGTCCCTTGCATATGTTTGAGTTGCTTTCTATGCTTTCTGTGAAATTCGTCTTTATTCTTGTTATATGTGTTTTCTACAATAATTGTAATAGTGATAAAAAAGTGAATCTTTTTCGGGAGAAAATATGAATTTTCGCCTAACAAATTCATAACTCAGTAAAAAATAGAAAATTCTGAAATCGGTTGAAATCTGAAGTCCCAGCAGACGTCAACATTGTTGAGCAATTTTCTATACCCCTTGTCATGAAAATAACTATTAAGTATATAGAGTGTAGTCCATCTAGTCCGTTCTGCAACAAAATGAAGTTGACTTTTGAAGCTTCAGGTTGTTCAATGATTTATAATATATTATTAAAATAATGGAAGGTTTTATAACTTCACATAATATGATGAAAAACATAAGACGGCGTATCGGTGCCGCTATTTTATTCTAAAAGTTTTAAGATAATTAGTGTGGGTAAAGGAACGGAAAAGAACCAGTATGTTGTAGCCGGAGCACAAAAAAAACATAATCGTCTAACAAAAACTTTTGAATGTATCACAATGTATATTTGTTTTTTGATTAAAAAAAACAACAAAAACTCCTTTTTAAAATTCACGACATTTTTAAAGTTTCTCCTTTTCTCAAAGAATTTTAAATATTAATTTGTTCATGTTAAACCGACGTTTTACCGTCACACCTTCTTAGCGACAGAACGAACTCAAGTCAACTAAACATACGAACAAGCGAATTTTTTGTATATGCCATGGCGACGTTATACCTTTTCCATAAACCACAGAAATTGCATAGGAAAACGTTGAAAAACCTACATAACGAAAGAGAAATAAAAACGACGTAGACATACGTATTACTACAACGGAAGAAAGGGAAGAAAAGGCAAAGCATAGAATTAAATGATAATATTTGCTCGAGTGGAAAAACTTAAGTAGTTATTTGTATCACACGGAGGGAAGCAAAAAATCCGACCCTATAAGCCGTCATCTCATGTTTCCAAACAACTCATGAAAAGTTCGGGACTTCTTAGCGGCATGTTTAGACCCGTACGAAGAACAAAGTTCTTCGAAAAGTGGTCTTGTACGTTTACCACGAAGTTTGTAATCACCCCTATTTCGACCCGGTAGTAGGGGGAGCATCGATCATGGTCCTTAGGTGACGAATCAGCAATAAAAAAAATGTCTTTCCGCCCGTCTGTCTGTCAACACGATAACTTGAGTAAAACTCAATTGATTTTCAAAATTTTTTTTTCCTGAAAAGTAGATAATTAACAAATCTTTTTGAGGATTGAATGTGGGCGCTATCGGCCCGAGGACCAACGAGCTAGGGCCGTTTGAGTGGTTTTTGGTCTTTTGTACATAACTCGAGCAAATCTTTTCTGATTTTCATAAACTTTTTAGACTCGTACGAAGAACGTAGTGCTTCGAAAAGGGGTCTATTGCGTTTAACACGACGTTTGTAACCAGTCGAATTTCGACCCGGGAGTAGGGCGGAGGATCGATCATGATCCTTAGATGACGAATCAACAATAAAACACATGCAAGGGACCCGTACGTATCAGAATAGATGTGGCAAACAGAGTTGATGTTACGAAAAGACTCGAACGTAAGTAAATATTGCCTTACGTTCACATTAAATTGTATTCGAAATTGCCGAGAGGGCAATATTGAAAAACCCGTCCGAAGAAACGGTGCAAAAAAGGAATTCCAGAAGTACAAAATTGACCCCTTATAGACAAAAATGTTCATCTCAATTTTTTATACAACATTGCGAAAAACCATTTTTTTGTCTAGGTCCGACCTTAGGACCAACCTAGGGTCCTCAGGAGAGGCTTTGGACAAATACTTACATAGACAAACATATTTCCCTCCATTATCTCTGCAACATAGCGAAAGACCATTTTTTTGTCTAGGGCAGCCATAAGGAAATGCCTAGGACACATGCGCTAAACCTCCAAAATGCTATCAACATCTACAAATGGTGTTGCGACAATGGCCTGGAAATCCACCGAACAAAGTCCAAAATCATCACGTATACACACTGAAGACGAAGCCGATACCTTTTAACTACGCTTTGGATTGTGAAGCGATTCAACGAACAGATAGCACATTCGATCTTGGGATTTTGATGAACAGAAAAATGAACTTTAATTCCCACTACGAATATGTGAGCAACAAATCCAAGTCTATTTTAAACTTCGTGAAACGCCAACGACGATATCTTGACAACGATGCTATCAAGATTGTTTACAAAGACTTGGTCCGATCGAATCTGGAGTACGCGGCTTGCATCTGGTCACCACACTATATGACGCACCGAAGCACAATCGAAAGTACACAGAAACAATTTGTTATGTTCCGAATGATGACAACCTCAACCGATCTTACTTAAGGTAAAAATTGAGAAAATTCTCGTTTTGGTACAATTGCACCCATAGAAGTAATATTTTACTATGGCTGCTGTACCTTCGGCAGATTAAAGTCCACCCGCTTGAATCAACATTTAAAAGCCACTCACAATTCTCCATCCTACTTCCAATTGTTTAACAAAAATCGAAAAACTAAAAGTGCTGATTTCGTCGTTTACGACTCATCTGTACACCTTGTCTTAAGACCATGTGTATATCAGTATATATCCTTACGTAGAAAGGTGTGCCAAGTTCGAGTTACAAACTCTGATCCGGCGTATAGTGAATGCATGCATTCTCTTCATTCACTCTCTTCTTATTGGCAAGATCAATTCGTTCTCTCATCACTCATCACCTTCATCATCACCTTCAATTCAAGACCATTAAGGAGCAATTGCATTATCTCTATGAAAGCGTGTAGGACAAGCCGGTCTCCCCACGCTACCTCGTAACCAGTTTCGCAATGCCTTGAATCGAATTCTCGACTCTGATTTGAATCAATTTCTACAGCTGTGACATCCACTACTCTACTATAAATCTGTGATCATGGGCGCGCGGTAGCGATGCGCCCGTGACGCAAGTCCCCATACGAACAAAAAATTCGGAAAATTTTTTTTCGTAGATTTCGGATCCATATATACAGCTAAGTTTTGACTTCCCCCCCGGAAAATATTTTTAATGGATTCTACCGAAAATTCTAAGGCGAAGTGTCTTTTCACTCATCCGATCCGAAGATACGACCTTTAGAAAATGATCATTTCCTATACAAAAAGGGCTGTTTCATAGAAGCCGAAGTTAATGAAAACATCCTACGTTAGTTAGTTAGTGGGTTAGTTAGTTAGTTAGTTAAGAAGATTAGGATTGAAGTTCTCTAAGATCATGCAATTAAACCGAATAAGACAGAACTGCTCCAACTCATCGGAGAAGATGTCGATTCGTCTTTGTAGTTGCACACTGTCAGGTGTGCTGTACGCCACTGCAATGTTTACGTTCACAGATGCTAATTCGACAACAAGAAAATTGTTAAGGTATTGTATGTAACTGCATTAACCAACACTCTCGGTGATTCTTTACAAATCTTTCTTGGAGGAATACTGAGATGCCACCACCGTTACTGTCCAATCTGAAGTTGTGAATAGCTCGATAGTCTCTCAAGTTGTATGATTTAAAATTTTGCGGCGTCAGCCAAGTCTCAGTGAGTGCGATGATGTGTAGTGTTCCAGGAAAGTAGGCAACGTATTGTTCAACTAGATAAAGTTTATTTGTCAAATGATAAATGTTCCATGTCATGTGGTTCAGATCACCAAAGGAAGGCGTCATGATTACACCATCATATCATCGCTTAACCCGAATACAGCGGAAAGCGATTCAGGAGCGAAGTCGTCCATTATACAGTCAAGTTTTACTCACTTTTAAGTGGGTCAATGTGAGCAGTGTCAGTTATTCTTAGAAACCTGGTGTTCTGTTTTTGACGAACAATAATTTGTCCGCTTGTTGACCAAACAAATTTGAAACCAGACCCGTCCCTGAAAGAGCGAGCTCGATAAAGCAATTCTTGATTCAATTTCGTGAGTTGTTCAGATATTAAAATCGGTCGTCTAGATTCACTGTTTATACCAATATCGGAATGGAAAATGTCCTTCTTGATACGTCTGATTTGGAGAAATTTTCTTTTTGCTGTAAAGTCGGCAGTTTTACCTGATTTGATCGGGATCGGGATGATGCTCCAGTCTTTGATGATACAATTATACAATGATACAACAGACAATACAATTTTTTTTTTAATTTTCTTGAATTACTTTATTATCTTTGGATTTTTTGAACAAAAAACTTCTAAAAAACTACTTTATTTGTGAATCTGGTGACCACATTCTCCCTGAGTAAATTTCAAGTGCCCTTGAACATCTGAAGAATTTAAATTACACGAGGAACAAAACTTTATGCGCTTCATTTTTGTCAACTACTTTCACACGGCCAGCAATTCATCCCAAAAAGTTATTTGATCGAGTGATCAAATCCGAATCAAACAAAATTTTAAAAAAACAAAAGCGTCTCTAGGTTTCAAAATGAAATTCAAAATGATTTTTCATTAAATTTTCGCAATTTTTGTTCACTATAAATTCATTTACACTTTTAACTTTATCTGCGATTCCAACTGCTTTTATTGTCGCCCTTTTTTTTCAACAAATAAAAGTTCCCATAGCGAACGTATAAGTTGGAAAAATATGGCACATAAAACGATCGCAACAACGGATGCGATTCGGCACTGTTCACAAACTGTAGACTTTTCATTATAATCCACTCTTTTCTCCGTTCCACGAAATTCGGTTCCAATTCACTGTATCGACCGACATCCAAATCAAAGAGGAAATTACAATTTTCATAATTAAAGTACATGGCTTCCTCTTCACTATTCATATCATTAAAATAAGGATGAACGACGGCCGTACCATTGTCTGATTCGGTGTAGTAAGCCGGTAGAATGCCTTTGAATTCGGATTTCAGGAATCTGATTCGAAACTGTTCGGAGGGAAGGAAGAAACTGTTTGGAAAACGGTACCAGTCCTTTCCAACACAAACATTGTACGTAGCGCTTGCTTTAAACGTATTATCCGATCGGTAAAATGTATTCAGTTCCATCATCAAATCCAGGGGTGCATGGTAGCTGTAGTACAATGATACAATACGCGACAGGCCTAACGTAGTGGAAATTATCATAATGATTGCCGATATCCACATTGTTTGATCAAGGTAGTGTGTTCCGGATGGTAGAGTACTGTGCCATGTTTTAATGCGGAAGAATAATTTCTGAGCCACATCCAGGGAAATGGATCCACAGAGTCCAACCATAAGATAAATTGGATACAAAAATCGTTCTTCCTTATGCGGTTGTAGAAGAAACACCACCAACCACAGATAGAATGGGGCGAGACTCAACCATGGAGGCAAGTAAAATGTTGACTTTGACTTTGCCGGAACAAAATAATATCCTAACACCAGCATTATTGGAGTTATCAGAGACAACAACCAGATCACATTGAAGTTTAAGAAACCATTTAAGAAATAGTACGAAAATGGTTCCGTTCCGTACAAATTTGGACCGTGCGAAGTGAACACATTGTATAAGATAAGATTGAGTGGAGCTACAACTACTCGACCGAAATATGATGAATCAATAATTGTCATTGGAACGAGTATCATTGTTGCCGATATGCCGGTCCAAACGATAAATTTTCTCATTTTCTTTTGGCGAACTACCATATCGTAGCATAGCGGTAAACCGACGAGGACAGCAAAAGGCCAACCTGCAAAACATGAGAGATTGATTATGATTATGTACTAGAACTGTCCAAAATTCTGTGTTGTCGAAAAGTTTGGGGGGGCTGCCCGGAAGACTATGTCAAATAGTCCACCGAAAAAAAGTTTCTGTGGATCGGATGAAATATAATAATTAATATAATTAATAATAATTTAATAGGTGCTCAATGGCGTTAAAGGAGAAAAATGACCGAAGTCCGAGCATCAAAATCTTCGTCGGCAAGTCTCCGAATATTCTTGTTAATGACCTTGTCTTCCAGGGGATTTCTTCCTCTAAAAAATTGTTTCTAAGAAGCTAGACTGGAAATGAATCCCTTGTATGAGTTCCATACGGCTAAAGTAGTGCAGCATTTTTGCAATCCACTTCAATTAAGCGTAAGTCATACTGGGAATTGCTTTAGAGTCAAGATTCTTAGAAACAATTTTTAGAGGAAGAAAAACCCTGGAAGACAAGCACATTAACAAGAATATTCGGACACTTGCCGACGAAGATATTGATGCTCGGATTTTTTGTTAAAAACTTAGTTATTTTTATAACTGGGCAATGACTGTTAAATAACGGTCCTGACAACGTTATAATAACGTTATTTTAACCAATAAGTTATTGGATTTCAAAATGTTACTTGGGTAACCACCCCAA
Organism: Pseudolycoriella hygida; assembly: GCA_029228625.1. Classification (NCBI taxonomy): domain Eukaryota; kingdom Metazoa; phylum Arthropoda; class Insecta; order Diptera; family Sciaridae; genus Pseudolycoriella; species Pseudolycoriella hygida. The sequence goes on from CM055405.1 coordinate 64,282,447, forward strand.
TTTCGACCCGGGAGTAGGGGGAGCTTCGATAATGGTCCTTAGATAACGAATCAACAATAAAAAAATGTCCTACGTCCTCACTTCGCGCGGCTGACATAGCAGGCGGTGGCGGCCTCCACTTAGCCCCGCCTTCGCTTCATCCTTAATTCCGCCTCCGGCAACAATCTAAAAATTTCGCTCACATTTGATGCATACCTTGAATACACAAACAAACACATACAGAAAATGCTTTTATATGGAATTTTTATGTGAGCTTCCATGAGCGCTAGCGACAAGACCGGTGCACACACAAAGTTGAAATGTCTCAACTTTTTTATATCAACGCGAGATACGAATTAAGATGTCTCAACTTTTTAGACTCGTACGAAGAACAAAGTTCTTCGAAAAGGGGTCTTATGCGTTTACCACGACGTTTGTAACCAGTCGAATTTCGACACGGGAGTAGGGGGGAGCACCGATGACGAATCAGCAATAAAAAAAATGTCCGTCCGTCCGTCTGTCAACACGATAACTCGAGTAAAACTCAACTGATTTTCAAAAACTCTTTTCTCCCTAAAATCTTTTTTGTGATTTAATCTAGGCACTATCAGCTCAAGCGTCAATGAACTAGGGCCGTATAAGTGGTTTTTAGTCTTTTATACATAACTCGAGTAAATCTTTTCCGATTTTCAAAAACTTTTTTTTGCTTGAAAGGCTTGGGTATGGCTGACAACTTATTGAAGAAACTTTTTTGATCTTCAGCCCAAGGACTTAGCGAGAGCACTGAAAAAGAGTCTCTGCTAGGCCTAACCGTGTTTTTTGTACATAACTCGAGGCCCTACGTGTTTTTTGTGCATAACTCGAGTGAATAGGTATAGGTATAGGTCACATCTCGGCACATTTATACCTAAAATTTTGAGATGTGCACTCACCCGTTCAAAAAGTTTTGTAGAAAAGCGAAATGTGCCGTTTAAAAATTCTGTGTTTCACATTTTTTCACATCTGTGGAAATTATGTGAACGGCACATTTGCCTTACCAACCGTTCATTTCAGTGGTGCTTGTGCACATCTCGGCACATTCAATCATAAAAAAAGATAATTGATGTCCAGCCATCGACAAAAGTTGATAGGTAGGCCAAGATGAGGAAATGTGAAATTAGAAAAAATGTGAAAATCACATGTGAATTTGCACCGATCTTCGGAAGCTTTTTTTTTACTGAAAGCTATGGAGTGACCCAAAGTTTGACCTGTTTCTTCACACAAAAAATTGTAGTTGAGAATGACTTTAAATGGAAGCACATTTTGTGTCATGGCCTTATATGAGTTCCTAGTTCGATGTTCCTCCTATTTACTGAGATTTCACCCACTAATGTCGTCCTCATAGACTGGTAACTCAAGCAAAATCAAGCACGATAATAGCTATGGTAATATTTTCAGCGGCTGTTCTTACGACGGATTTTTGCATCAATGACAATATCGAAATAGAATATGACTTTAGAGAGTATGAAGAAGATCTATTCGCAATTTGTGTGACAGCTGGGGTCGGTTATGAAACAAATGTGAAGCAAAAACAAAAATAATTTTTATTATTTTCACCCGTGTGGGGGGTCTAAACAGTAAAACCCTGGCAAGGTTTGGGGCAGAGTTCCACGTACATAATAAGACATTTGTGGAGCTTATTTTTTCAAGAAATCTTGAGTAATTTCATCAGGTCTGATTTTGTCATTGGATATTATTTCGTCCTAATATACAGCCTAATGTTATACAGATTTTGTGTCTTTAACTAAAATAATATTTTCTGATCAATTTACCCAGTGAAAATATGAATGAGTTATTAAGCAAAATCTTGAGAAGACCCGATAAATAAAAATACATTTCAGAAAAAGCCGAAAATCAGTCAAGGGACCTTGTGTAAGAAATAGAACTTTTTGATACTGTCTGAACCCATATTCTATTTTGATATTGTTGTTAATTCAAGAATCCTTCGTAAGAATAACAGTTGAAAATATTAGCATAGCTATTGCTTGATTTTGCTTAAGTTACCAGTCTCTGAGGACCACCTTAATAGGTCAAATCTCTGGAAATAGGAGGAAAATCAAGTCAGGAACTCATATAGGGCAATGACACACATCATGCTTTCATTTAGTCTTTCTCAACCACAATTTTTTGTGTGAAAAAACAGGCCAAAGAAGTTCTTTTGGGATCACTCTTTCAATCTCACAAGTAAAGTTGGGAACTTTATTTTGAGGTAAAAAGTTAGTTACATTAATCGAGAAATATTAAAATTCCATTAAAAATTGTGTACTGAGTTAGGCACCTGCACTTTGAGAAAAATTGTTTCATGTTCGTGTCAACTCAATCACATTTACATAACTTAAACCGACTCGATCCGAGTATCGAACAAATTTAAGCTTGACGAATTAAAATTGATCGCTCCGAATGTGATCATTTTCCGATAAAAAGAATTTAATTTCGGTTGGGTTTGGTCGAGTCATATGAGTTTACAGTGGACGAACATAACAATTCTCGATTTAAAATGAGCGAGCTCTGTCAAATATGAGAGACATCGAGCGAATCCGGTCAGCGATATGAGCTACCTCAAGAAGTTGGTCGAGTTCAAGCTGCACCAACCGAGCATGGGCAAGCCACATTTGATTACCAGGATTGAAGCTGAATGAAATTATAGTTTTGTTTTTAGTGGTTTAAAATGCATATATGTATATTTGACAGAATTACAACGAATGTAACATGAATAACGTCATTTCCAAGTTCATTCTGATGCTTCTAAAATCTATCCATCCATTAGTTTATTTCGAAGGAGGTATTATTTTTCGGGTCATTGTGATTGCAGGTATATACGAAGAATCTTGTTACTACTGGAAAAGTATTGGAAAAATTCATCACGAAATAAGTTTTTAGAAAGTCTAGTTTCATTTACTTTGAAGTAACTATCTCTAATGTATAGTAGATCGTTTATGACCTGAGGTTTTATGTTCGTTCTTCGAGGATCAATGGTTCTCCCAGCACCGCTGAACGTTCTTTCACTGGGAGCACTAGTCGCAGGAACGCACAGTTTTCTTCTCGCTATAATGTAAAGTTTTGGGAAGTTAATTTGATTATCTTTCCAAAATGTTTGTACGAGTTGTTTTGATTCAGTTTTTGTTGAGTAATCTGCAGTTTGAATGTAAGATTGAAGTTCACGTTTGTCACTGTCAATAACAGGTAATTCATAAATAGAATATCTTGGTTTTTTAGCCCGCGGGGACGTGTCTTTATGGTTGATATGAGTAATTTGTTTCATTGCATTTAGGATTTCATCGAAAACGTCGCTTCGTTCGTCATTCGTTAACATTGTCAAATATTTGTACCGCGGATCCAAAAAACATGCCACTTTGTATTCCATTAACACAGGAAATTTCGCATTCAAGTACTGCAAAGCAAATTTAGCGAGTGTCTTCACGGGTCCAATAAAATTTCCTTCTGTGAGATGCGTAAAAATTTCGCTCCGCCACAATAAGATTAAATTTGACGTAGGGTAAGTTTCACCTTCTAAATGATCACTAGCTTCCTTAAAAAGTTCTAGGAATCTTATATTCTCATTCGCAAGGTCAATACGAAAGGCCCATTTTTTACGTCGCTCATCATTTAACAATGACATAACATTGTCGTATTGTTTGACTACGGACTTTATCATTGCTAGCTTTGAATTCCATCTAGATTCAGTTTCTTGTTGAGGCGAAAATTTTAGTTCATTAAACTTAGAACTTTGTTTCAAATGACGAACTATTGCTTTACAGTTATCCAATAGAAATTCAACTTCAATCGGAGCATGTTTTTCGAAGGTATTAGACAATACTCTATTCAAAACATGGGCTTTGCAATCTTTTCTGTTGTAATTGTTTCCTTTGAAATCACACATCATATTACCTCCTCGATCAGTTACCATTGGTATTCTGCCAAAGTCATTCTCGTTGAATCCAAGGGAAATTAATTTTTATTTAATTTCATGTTGTATAGCTACGCCAGTTTCCCGTTTTGCTTTAAAAAGAGAAGTGAATAGAACTTTATTTTGAAGAACGAAATTGTCGTCAAAAAAGTGGACGGTCATAGCTAAGTAACTGTTTTTTCTATAGTCATCACACCATCCATCACTAGTTGCCGCACACTCCTCATTCGCTATGGCCTTTCGTATAACTGGAAGAAGCTCTTGATGCCTCTTAGTTTTTAAATCGGACACATTTCTAGAAATTGTTGTCGGATGTGGTAGAATTGCTGTCACATCCACTTCACCATGACGCGCACCAATAGCGATGAAGTGTTGCGCTAAGTTGACGAAACCTTTGCCTTTTGTTATTTCAAAGGGCCTTACATCTCTTGCGCAAAACTCTACTAATTTATCAGTGAGCATTTTTTTTTCTTTGTTAAGTATTTCTTTCGGTAGCATTTTATGTTGACAAGGTTGATACTGAATTATTTTTTACGTCGTTCAGCGATAAAAAGGTTTTCGTTGACTTAATTTTTCACCCGGTTACTCAAAAACGTATGAGTTTTAAACTGAACTAAGATTAAATATCAACTGCTTTTGTGCACTAGAGTGTGCTATGCAAATATTGATTGAAGTGCAGAAAAAGCAGAAGCAGAAAAGAAAACAAAAGTCAATTCCTTCCAGTAATTATGGACGAATTTGATACTGAAAATAATGGAAAAGATCAACGCCGAGTCGTGAATAAGGAGGAAAAACAAAAACAAATACAAGAGGTTTTAAACAACCTTGAAAACGGATCTTTGGAGGTCTATAAAAACTCAGGGATTTCACCAGCATGGAAAAAATTCGTGCTCATAAGAGATTCCCAGACAAAAAAAAGAATTGAATACACTCAATGTATAGAATGCAAAGCGCTATTGACGTTTAAGGAGAACAGCGGCAGTACGCACTTACTGCGGCATAAATGTCGATTAGATGAGGATGCGATCGATGAAGCATCAAAGTACAGAGTGTTAGGGGCAGAGGCAGCTCATCAAGTCCAGAAATCATTGATTCAAAACATAATGAAATATTGTGCGGATGAGTTCGTTGACTGGGAAACAATTTGTCAGCCAAATTTCGCTGACTTTGCTCAATCGTTTGTATCTCTTGGACGAAAACACGGCAACATTTGTTTGAAGGATTCATTTCCGAATTCCAGCACAATGCATCAAGCAATTTCAAGCTTCAAAGATACGAAACAACGTGATATTTACCAAAACTTTCGACAAGCATTAAATAATGGATTTTGCTCTGGATCTTTATGCATGCAGACGTTCAACGGTCCAACAGAGAAGATGTTTTTAGTTATGAGAATTCAATACTATACCAACGAATTTTCTGCGCTAAAGAACAGAATCATTTTTGCTGTTCCATTTGATCCAAGAAATCCAGATATTTTGTCAAGCGATCTCATCAAACGATTTAAGCTTTTTGGAGGTGATGAAAAAGATCTACATCGAATGAAGCTCGTAGCTCCGAACACCAAAATATTTTCGAGAGTGCTGAACCAGCCGTTTTCACGAAATAAGTGTATTGTCAATGCGATTATACATCTTTTGGATGACGCATTTGAAAACTGTACCTCCAAGGAACTCAGTGATTTTTTTGGAATCATCATCATCATCATCAAACTTTATAGACCGTTTATACCTTCCGGTGTGGGGTCTTTAAGCCGCAACCCGGTGGTCATTGACCACCCCCCTCCATACCCTTCTATTCTCTGCCAAGGAGATGGTTTGCTAGCCCAGTGAAAGCCCCCTAACTTCTAAATCTGATTTTATTGAGTCTATGAACCTTCTCCTTGGCCTACCCCTAGGACGTACACCCGGGAACTGTGCATTCAATATCCTCTTTGGGAGCCTACTATTACCCATCCTTTGAACGTGCCCGTACCATCTCAGACGACTAACCCTTGCCGCCTCCTCCACTGACCTAACCCCTAAATTTTCTCTGATGTCGTCGTTCCTGATATGATTGTCCCACTGTTTCCTCCGATTCACTTTTGCTATGCTCCTAAGAACCCTCATATCTGAAACCTCCAAGTCATGCACAAGGTATCCGCACTCCACCCAACTTTCACTACCATATAAAATTGTTGGCCTGAAGATTGACCTGTGAATAGCTAACTTTGTGCCATTACTTAATTCCTTCCTGTTAAACACATGAGACCTCAACTGACTGGCCACCGCATTTCCCATTCTCCTCCTTTCCTCAAATTCCCTAACTAACTTGCCATCCTCTGAAAACATGGCTCCTAAATATTTAAACTCAGAAACCTGTTCCAAATGCTCCCCATTTAAACTGCACACTACGTCTTTCCTAAATTTGCCAACATGCATAACCTTTGTTTTGCCGACGCTTATCTTCATCCCGTACTCCTCACATGCTACATTCAGGCAGTCAATCCCCCTCTGCAAATCATCGGCATTATCTGATAATAGGGTTAAATCATCCGCATAGGCCAGGATTTTCATAATTACATCCCCAATTTCCACATTCCCCTGCAAATTGGCCTGCTTGATGATTTTGTCCATGAAAATTATGAACAGAAGAGGAGAGAGACAACAACCCTGACGAACGCCTTCATTAACCTCGAAAGCCTCACTAATTTCACCATCTATCCTTACCGCAGCCTTGCTCCCTGAGTAGATGCTTTTAATGGCGCCCAATAAACCTCCATTAATCCCGTATTCGCTAAGCACCTCGACCAGCTTTTGCCTCGGTACCCGATCAAATGCCTTTTCCAAGTCGATGATGCATAAGTACAGATCAATATTCCTCTCAAAGAGCTTTTCTATAGCCTGCCTAAGACAAAAGATCTGATCCTGACACCCTCTCAGAGGTCTGAAACCACTCCGAGCCTCGTCCAGAACCTCTTCCACTATAACCCTAACCCGATCTACTAGCACACTAGCATAAACCTTTCCGACCACGCTCAAAAGTGAAATCCCTCTGTAGTTGCTACAAACTTTCCGGTTGCCCTTCTTAAAGATCGGAGCAATAACACCGAAGCTCCAGTCAGCGGGTACTACTGAGGACTTCATGGCTAAATTAAAAATCCTACAAAGCCATTGGATCCCACCAGACCCGCTATTCTTAATAAATTCTGTCCTAATTTCGTCTACACCTGCGGATTTTCCTGCCTTCAGCCTGCTGACCTTTCGTGTCACCTCCTCTCATGTAATTTCTTCCTCACCCTCCGAGTTAGCAAACTGATTTCTGTCAGGTGCCACTACCGGATTGACAGATGCAAATAGATCCTGAAAGTAATCACGCCAGGTTTCCAGTACTTCTCCCTTATCCGTAATTAACTGGCCATCTTTACCCTCAAAATGCTACCGCAGCCCTCCTTTTCACCACCACGCCTAATATCCTTAATCGTCGACCAGAATTTTTTACCCTTTCCTTGACCTGCTTCTTCCAATTCTTCTCCGAACCTCTTCCACGCGAGGTCCTTTGCTTCTTTAACTAGAGCCTTAACCGCCTGACTACAAGCCCTGTAAGCTCCTTTCTTCTCATCCGTTTTATCCTGTAACCAAACCAAATAAAGCTTTCTTTTCTCCAACACAGCCTTTTTGATATCGGCGTTCCACCAACCCGTCCTTTTGTTCCTACCTCCGCTAGAGACACTACCCAGACATTCCTTAAAATTTGCCCACTCAGCCTCGATGTCCCCGCAGTCCGAAGGAAGCCCCTCAAAACCTTCTGTGAACTTTGCCATGAAACGAGCCCTAACTTCCTCCTCCTTGAACTTTCCTACGCGAAATCTGCGAACTACCTTTTTCTTCCTTTTAGCCTGACAGAGTTTACCAACCGACAGATATGCACCCAAAAGATAGTGGTCCGAGCCGAAGGTGAAACCCCTGAAAACACGCGTGTCACATATTTCCTGCCTCTTGTCCTGTTCTATAATTACGTAATCAATTATTGACTTATGATCCCAACTTTCATTGACGTAAGTGTACCGGTGGATCCATTTGTGCTTAAAGAAAGAGCTGGTTACTGCTAACCCATTGAAATCACAGAAATCTAACAACCGCTTCCCATTTGAGTTCAAAGTATCTTCCCCGAATTTGCCTACCACCCTTTCATAACTTGCATTGGTTTTACTGTTCCTATCCTCGCATTAAAATCGCCCAACAAAACCACACACTCACTTCGCCTTTTTGCCACAACATCTCCTAACTGCTCGTAAAAGGCGTCGAGGTCGCCAGCATTGCTACCCTCGCATGGGCTATAAACACTAACCAGCCGATAAATACCCCAGCTAACTTAATAGATATCCACATAATCCTTTCATTTACGCAGCGAACATTCAAGACAAATTTTTCTAATTCCTGCTTGATAGCCATTCCAACTCCCCAGTTTGCCCTACCAGACAACGAAACAACAAAACACCGATTGCTTCACATTAGAACAACATAACATCCGAAAAACGCGGCAGCATTGAGGTTATGTCACCATTACGATGTTTGAAAATGAGAATGAAGACTTTAATTGAGATGCAAACCTGATAAAATATTGTTGGGGCAGTGGGAAGCCCTATGGTAACCATAATATAAGCGATGATATCCAATAGAGGTTTAAAAGAAACGAAACAAAAACAATCGGAACTGAGAATTTTGTGGAATTGAAAAATTGAGATATTCCTTGAGCAAATCTGTGTAGCTCGAAAGATTATGGCAACAACATACCTTAATTTATATTGCATCTTAGAAATTATGAATCGAAACGCGAAACTGGCAAAAAATAAATAAAACTTACTCAGAGCAAAACAAACCACGTGCGCACTCACCGCCATCTTGACTTGACTTGATTTTTTTGAAAGCTGTAGAAAAATCGTGCGATACATAAAAAATTCAAATAAGTACGACTTCATGTTGGAACCGGATAATGGCTCATGGAAAGATAAAATTTTGATGATGGAGTCAATTAACGCGCATTATGATGAAATGATTGCAAATTCAAGCAATGACAGCAAATTCGTTTTTCAATTTAACAAAAGAAAGTCAGAAGAATTGATATCGCTACTTTCACCTTTCGTCGACGCTACAGAAGATCTCTCATCAGCTAAGCACACTACAGCCAATAAAATCCTTGTTTGGTGGGCAGTCTTAAACGAACATCTTCAAACCTTTAACGATTATTCGAACGAACTGAAAGAATTTATGATAAGCGCAAGAGGCGGACTCCAATCGGAATTTCCCATAACCATGGAGGACAAAATTAATTGCTTTTTAGACCCGAGGTTCAAACAGCTTTTAATGTTGACAGAAAATGAAAAAGAACAAGTATTGAAGGAAGTAAGAGATTTATTATCTATGGCAGAAAGAGATGATTTCGGGACGCCCTCTTGCAGTGGAATTAGCAATCCTAAGAAGAGCAGAATCGAAAACTTTGAGCCACAAAAGTCTAAAGACAGGCCTAAGCCCCGGACCCAAGCTTTTAATAAAGGAAAAGGAGAAAACAGATTGTCCAAATACGAAGCAAATAGATCTAACGTCGAAGAAAACGATGAACTTATCTGAAACTTCCATTGTTGAACAGCTCGGATTTTCAAAAAGAATTCGACATAATAAAAAAATTTTGGCAATCGAAACAAAAAACCTTGCCGAAATTGTGTAAAATGGCGACCACTCGACTACATGTACCAGCTTATTGTGGCAGAGTGGGACGAGGGGTAATTGCTTCGGCGGAGGATTTGAAAGATGAATACATCATCGACCTAATTTTCATAAAAGATAACATTAAAGGTACGTCACTTTCCCAAAAATTCGGCATACCAGCATTTTGTTGCAGAAAACAGTTACTTACATTATCCTTGAATTTATTATTTCTGAAAATTGAATTGTTTGAACAATGAGCGTACAAATCACATGCGTTTTTTGTCTACTTATTTGTTAAAATAATTTCAAATAAATTCCAGAATAATGTTTTACTCAGATTATGAAATACAATGCGAAAGTTAATAACTTCTGTACAAATCGTCCAAACAATTCTATCAATTCGTGGAAGCTAACAATTGCTTCGAATTTCAGATTATTTACACCACAATACCAGTGACGATTAATTCGTATTCTTGGCGAATCAACCAATTGGATTCCGTTTGAAAAGATTTTTACTATTCAAAATTAACAAAAATGTGCAGTTATTGCTAACGGTTTTATGGGTAATAAAAAACTGTTAGAGAGTTCGTTTACGTCTACTGAATTATTGCCTTTAATACCACTTGCATTTTTTACAATATTGAAGTAAAAGATTAAAAGATTCTCACTTTAAAAACTTTACTTCAATATCTCAGTATGTTCATACGTGAAGCTTATGAGAAAAAAATGCCATGGACCCAACATTATTCATAGATAGATCGACAACTAGAGAGTGGTCTATTGTGAGGTTATTTATGTATTTATGTTACAGTTACAGCAAAGATTTCTATAGCTCTTCAAATAACATTCAAGTTCAAGATTGCTCGTCCATGCTTGACCATGCTCAGTTAGTGCAGCTTGAACTCGACCAACTTCTTCAGATAGATCATATCGCTGACCGGATTCGCTCGGGGTATCTCATATTTGACAGAGCTCGCTCATTTTAAATCGAGAATTGTTATGTTCGTCCACTGTAAACTCATATGACTCGACCAAACCCAACCGAAATTAAATTCTTTTTATCGGAAAATGATCACATTCGCAGCGATCAATTTTAATTCGTCAAGCTTAAATTTGTTCGATACTCGGATCGAGTCGGTTTAAGTTATGTAAATGTGATTGAGTTGACACGAACATGAAACAATATTTCTCAAAATGCAGGTGCCTATACTGAGTTACCTTTCAGAATTGTTTTTGACTAAAAAAAACTATAATTTCATAACATTAATTGTTTGTAGTATTGCAAAATCTCTTATTTTGAAATTTCCCGACTAAGCAAAGATTTACAACAACTTTTGAATCAATTAAATAAAATACTAACTTTCGTCCTATTATCATGGTTACTGGTAAAATCAAATTTTTCTATGCGAAGTCCACATTTCCGGCAGCTCCCCGAAATTTTGCTTATTTGGATAGAACTTTATTTGCTGGGTACAGTAAAAAATTGTTTAATATTTTAAAGTGTCATCTATTTCTTCAAACTCCTAAAAAAGGAATGAACCGGCTGTATAAGAATTTCAATGATCTATAGAAATTAACCAATGTAATGTCAAAGGCCCTACCGAAGTAAGTCTCCGGCCATTCAAATCTGGCAAAGGTTATATCTAAGGTAAGATAATGGTTAAATATCCCCCAAAACCCTGAAACACGTGTTGTCTAAAATTCTATTCACTACAACTTTGCCTTTGACACTAAATCTCCATATTGCATAGTTAAGGAAATGAAAAACTGTTTTCGTATATGGCCAAGAAACTCAATTTCGTCCATTCTATTGGTCCTACCAAAATGAGCAATTTCCTTGCTATACTTGCTGAGATATTTCCGAAAAAGTTTCACCGACCCTCGAAAATTTCATGTACGACCTCCAATTCTCCTCTCCACACACCTCTGGGTAACATTTCTGGGGTAACCCAGGGCAATCCCAGAAAACCATTGAGGAACCGGTCTAGCAGTGCCGGGAATGCTGTAGTAGTCACTTGCGGCTATGAGCCCTACCCGAAGGGTCTAATATCGGTACCACGGGGTTGAGGAGCCATCAAGTGTCAACAACATCGATGCTTGACCATAACAAGGTTGAGGTGCCTAATGGTGCTGCAACGTGGTGGCTGTGGTTTTAAATTCGGCGAATGCGCCATTCCATCAAAGCAGTAGAGATTAAGATAGGTCTCGGCTCCGACCCAGAATGAAGGAATGCACTTACATACAGGATCTCGATTGGGTAGAGTTTTCACACTCGCGCTAATTGGGCGTATCCCAATTCCACGCCCATGCGGGTCGTGCGGTTAAGGCTATGCCAGGTACGCACGTTAGTCTGCAGTATCTTCGTTGTCTAGATACTCTAATTCAGAAGATCCAAAATGGCGTTACTTTGACAGTTGGCAGCCATTTTCTTTAAATGTTATACAAAACGACCGGATTAAAGTCTGGTGGGTCTTTTTTCTATTTTGAAATTGATCGATATTGCCATGAGCTATTGTTATAAATTATAAAATTATTATTACCTATTATAAAGACGAGATGTTTGTATGTTTGTGAATAACGCTCAGCGTTACATCCCGTTATTTTGGCGTAACGCTATACCCACTGCCATAGAAATTTTTTTTTTTTTTTGTATAAACCACCCGACATGCAGGAACGAACGTAGAATGGAAGAATCGAAAGAATATGAATGGAGCAGAAGAGTTAGACGAAAAAATATTTTATATGCAAGCGCGTTTATATAGTGAGTATAAAGGAAGATGTCCAAATAACGGAAATATGATACACACGTTATGTGGTGTGTGTATGTTGCAATTATTTTTCCTTTTGAATGAAATAAAATGACTTGGGTTTTTTCGTGAGGAACAGATGTTCGGTGTAAAGTAAATATTTTTTGTAATTTTTTTTTTTGGTTGATGTTACATGTTTGGTGTCAAAGGGAAAGTTGTTGGGATGGGTATGTAGTGTGTCGGGATGATCAGCAAAATGGTGGACGATGGTATGGGATGGACTTGGGGTAAAAAAATTAATTTTTTTTGTAACTTTTTTTTGGTTGATGTTAGATGTTTGGTGTAAAAGGGAAAGTTGTTGGGATGGGTATGTAGTGTGTCGGGATGACCAGCAAAATGGTGGACGATGGTATGGGATGGACTTGAGGTAAAAAAATAATTTTTTTTTTTTGTAACTTTTTTTTGGTTGATGTTAGATGTTTGGTGTCAAAGGGAAAGTTGTTGCGATGGGTATGTAGTGTGTCGGGATGACCAGCAAAATGGCGGACGATAGTATGGGATGGACTTGGGGGAAAAAATAAGAATTTTTTTGTAACTTTGATTTGGACGGGGTTTTGGACGGGGATTTTGACGGGGATTTGGACTGGGATTTTGACTGGGATTTTGGCGGGGATTTGGACGGGGATTTAGACGGAGTTGTTGACGGGGATTTTGGCGGGGATTTGGAAGGGAATTTAGACGGGGTTGTTGACGGGGATTTTGACGGGGATTTTGACGGGGATTTTGACGGGGTTGTTGACGGGGATTTTGGCGGGGATTTGGACGGGGATTTAGACGGGGATTTAGACGGGGTTGTGGACGGGGTTTGGACGGGGATTTTGACGGTGATTTTGACGGGGATTTTGACGATTATTTTGACGGGGAATTTGACGGAAATTGTGACAGGGAATTTGACGAAGATTTTGAAAGACACATTAAGCGCCGCAGGCACATAAAGCGACGCAGGCACATAAAGCGCCGCAGGCACATAAAGCGCCGCAGGCACATAAAGCGCCGCAGGCACATAAAGCGCCGCAGGCACATAAAGCGCCGCAGGCACATAAAGCGCCGCAGGCACATAAAGCGCCGCAGGCACATAAAGCGCCGCAGGCTAATAATTAGCGGGGGTCCAGGGGGCGGCAGCCCCCTGGTATAAAAAATAATTCTGCTTAATCACTTCACCGCTTTATTTCTTCCAAGTGCTCTTGCACCCGCTCTCTGGAAAGTGCCCTCGCACCCACCCCTCTTAAACTGAGCGTAGCCCCCCAAACCCTGCGTAGCCCAACGGAGCTAACGGGATCAACTAGTTACAAATATACAATATAATACAATAATACAATAATAATACAATATAATTACAAATACGAGTGCTGACCGTTGTAATTTCTTCAGTCGACTAGCAGCTCTCAACCGATAAACATGCACGCGAAATAATATTGCAGTCAATATTCACTATAAATTAACATTTAAAAGCCTACAAAACTATAGCTTTATAATTCGTAATTATAATTTTATAATTTGTAATTATATCGTTGGCGGTCAGGCAATGCAAAATGGTTGGTGGTTTGTTTATTGGGAGTCTAAACGTTAATGGGGGTTTTCGGAATCGCAGGGAGGAATTAGTGGATCTGGCAAAGGACTACGGTATAGACATATTGGCGTTGAGTGACGTTAGGACGAAGGGACAGGCGGAAGAACACGTAGGCGGGTATAAGGTGTTTTTGTCCGGGGTTCAGTCTGGTAGGGCAAATTGGGGAGTTGGAATCGCAATCAGGAAGGAGTTCATCAACTTTGTCCTGGATGTTCGTTTCGTAAATGAAAGGCTGATGTGGGTCTCTGTAAAGTTAGCGGGGGGAATTTATCGCCTGGTTAGCGTATATAGCCCTTGCGAAGGCAGTGATGCTGCTGGCTTGGACATTTTTTTACGAACAATTGGGGGACGTGGTTAGCAAAAAGGGAAATGAATCTCTGATTTTGATGGGGGATTTTAATGCAAGAATAGGAAACTTTAAAAACAACTCAGGTTATGAAAGGGTAGTGGGTAGATTTGGGGAAGGAACTCTGAATTCAAATGGTAAACGGTTGTTAGATTTTTGTGATTTCAATTGGTTAGCAATAACCAACTCTTTCTATAGGCACAAATGGATCCATCGGTATACGTACGTCAAGGAGGGTTTGGATCACAAATCCATCATTGATTACATGATTATAGAACAGGACAGGAGACAGGTGGTCAGGGGTTTCACTTTTGGTTCTGACCACTACTTTTTGGGTACCCATCTGTCGGTTGGGAAACTCTGTCAGACTAAAAGGAAGAAGGTGGTAAGTCGCAAATTTCGTGTGGGCAAATTTAGGGAAGAGGCAGTAAGGTCTCGTTTTATGGCAAAATTCGCCGAAGGATTTGAGGGGCTTCCAGCTGACTGCGGGGACATTGGGACTGAGTGGGCGAATTTTAAGAAATTTATCTTGGGTGCGGCTGAGGAATGTCTGGGCAGTGTCACTAGCGGGGGTCGAAACAAAAAAACGGGTTGGTGGAACGCCGATATCAGGGATGTTGTATTGGAAAAAAGGAAACTTTACTTGATCTGGTTACAGGGCAGGACGGCGGAGAAGTGGGATGCTTACAAGGCTTGTAGTAAACTGGTCAAGGATCTAGTCATTGAAGCGAAGGACCGGGAGGGGAAGAAGTTTGGGGAGGAATTGGAAAAGGCAGGTCAAGGCAGGGGTAAGAAATTTTGGTCGATGATTAAGGACATTAGGCGCGGTGGCGTGAAAGAAGGATGTAGTAGCATTTTAGATAAAGACGGCGAGTTAATTACAGGTAAGGGTGAAGTCTTGAAGACTTGGCGGGATTACTTTCAGGATTTATTTACATCTGTCAATCTGGTAGAAGGAAATGGGAGGGACGCGGGTCCTAGCTTGGAGGTGGAGGAGGAAATTACACTGGATGAGGTGTCCCGGAAGGTCGGCAGATTAAGGGCAGGAAAATCCGCAGGGGTGGATGAAATTAGGACAGAATTTATTAAATATAGCGGATCAGGTGGGATCCAATGGCTTTGTAGGATTTTCAATTTGGCCATGAGGTCTTCTACGGTACCTACTGACTGGAGCTTCGGTGTTATTGCTCCAATTTATAAGAAGGGCAACCGTAAGGTTTGCAGTAATTACAGGGGGATATCGCTCTTGAGCGTGGTAGGTAAGGTGTACGCGAGTGTACTTGTTGACCGGGTTAGGAACATAGTGGAAGGTGTAATGGATGAGATTCAGGGTGGTTTCAGGCCTCTGAGGGGGTGTCAGGATCAGATTTTCTGTCTCAGGCAGACTATCGAAAAGCTTTATGAAAAGAACAGGGACTTGTATCTATGCTTCATCGACTTGGAGAAGGCATTCGACCGGGTACCAAGGCAGAAGTTGTTCGGGGTTCTTAGCGAGTACGGTATCAATGGGGGCTTACTGCGTGCCATTAAGAGTATTTACTCAGAAAGCAGGGCAGCGGTAAGGATAGCCGGCGAAATTAGCGAGTCTTTCGAGGTTAAAGAGGGCGTTCGTCAGGGTTGTTGTCTTTCCCCGCTTCTGTTCATAATTTTCATGGACAAAATCATCAAGCAGGCGAACTTGCAGGGAAATGTCAAGGTGGGTGAGGTAATAATGAAAATTATGGCCTATGCGGATGACTTGATTCTGTTGGCAGATAGTACCGCGGAGTTACAGGATGGGATTGACTGCCTGAATGCTGCATGTGAGGAGTATGGTATGAAGATAAGTGTAGGGAAAACTAAGGTTATGCATATAGGCAAATCTCGGAAGGAGATAGCTTGCAATTTAAATGGGGAGGAGCTGGAGCAGGTTTCTGAATTCAAGTACTTAGGAACCATTTTTTCAGAGGATGGCAAGTTGGTTAGGGAATTTGAGGAAAGGAGGAAAATGGGAAACGCGGTGGCCAGTCAGTTGAGGTCGCATGTGTTCAACAAGAAGGAATTAAGTAGCGAAACGAAGTTAGCTATTCAAAGGTCAATATTCCGGCCGACGATTCTGTATGGTAGTGAGAGTTGGGTGGATTGCGGATATCTAGTGCATGACCTGGAGGTTTCTGATATGAGGGTTCTTAGGAATATAGCGAAAGTTAATAGGAGGGAGCAGTGGGATAATCATATCAGGAACGACGACATTAGGGAAAACTTAGGGATTGCGTCAGTGGAAGAGGAAGCAAGGGGCAGTCGTCTACGTTGGTTTGGGCACGTTCAAAGGATGGGTAATAACAGGTTACCGAAAAGGATCTTGGGTGCACAGGTCCCGGGTGTTAGGCCAAGGGGTAGACCAAGGAGAAGGTTTATAGATTCAATTGAATCAGATTTAGAAGTTAGGGGACTTTCTCTGGGCGAACAAACCATCTCCTTGGCAGGCGATAGAAGGGCATGGAGGACGATAGTTCACCATTCTGGGGTTGTGACATAAAGACCTCACACCGGAGGGTAATAATGGTCTATAAAGTTTGATGATGATGATGATGATGTAATTATATTTATTTTATTTAGCGTATGGTAAATTTTCTGATTGCACAGATATTGAGTGAAGTCAAAAAAGTTTCTTCTACAAATAGTAGGGATTTCATAGACCTGTCGACTAAAAAAACAAATATGAAAATCAGAAAAGATTTACTTGAGTTATGTACAAAAAACGCATATGACCTTAGCATAGACTCGATTTTAGTGCCCTAGCGAGTCCAAGGACTCAAATCCAAAAAGTTTCTTCCGTAAATTGTCGACCATGCCAAAAAAAAGTTTATGGCAATCGGAAAAGATTTACTCGAGTTATGTACAAAAAACACGTATGGTCCTAGCATAGCCTCGGTTTTAGTGCCCTAGCTAAGTCCAGGGACTAAAATTTGAAAAAGTTTCTGCTGTAAATTGTCGGCCATGCCCAGTTCTTTCAAACAAAAGAAAATGTATGAAAATCGGAAAAGATTTACTCAAGTTATGTACAAAAGACCAAAAACCATTTAAACGGTCCTAGCTCGGCGGCCCTTTGGCCCACAGTGCCCAGATTCAATCCCATAAAATTTTTCGATTACCTTTCAGGGAAAAAAAAGTTTTTGAAAATCGGTTGAGTTTACTCAAGACAGACGGACGGACGGACGAACATTTTTTTATTGCTGATTCATCATCTAAGGAAGGACCATGATCTTCCGGGTCGAAATTGGGGTGATTGCAAACGTCGTGGTGAACGCATAAGACCCCTTTTCAAAGAACTTCGTTCCTCGTACGGGTCTAAAAAGAACTTAAGTTAAATTGAAATTGGTTGGAAGTATCACAGATCTAGTTTCGCTAGCCAGTGCAGAGCTGCATTGTCAAGATTAAAGAAATCGGTCGTTTCACCATCGTATTTAAAAATCGGACAGTCAGTTAATAGGTGCATCATTGTTTGGCGTTGGCTATCACATGAACAACTGGGGTCGTTGACTAACCACTTGTATAGCATGTCATTGCATCGCCCGTGCCCGGTCCTTAGTCTGTTTAGGTTGCACCAGAGCTTACGAGGAAGTGTGAATTCTTCAGACTCAGCTCATGAAATTTGAAAATGTTGTTGTTGTTAAACAAATTACAGCGCTTTTTTTAGAACAAAATTACGTTGTGTTAAAAAAATTGCGTCACAAATGCCGGACCCAACGACGAAATAATTTTTCTGTACTTTCAGTTTTTGCGCTGCAAAAATTTGACTTTTGCTTGTTATTGCGTAGACTGTTTAAGATAAATTTAAATTTTTGCGTGTAAAAACTGAAAGTATTGAAAAATTATTCCGCTGGTGGATCCGGCATTTGTGACGCAATTTTTTTAACACAACGTAATTTTGTTTTAAAAAAAGCGCTGCAATTTTTTCAGGAAATTAAAACTTTGAACACAAGATTCCATTCAAACAAACTTCTGCGTATTATCAGCGACAGCGTCACCTCAAGCGATATCATTAATTTTGGAAGCGGACATTCGGACTGCGTCCACTTTACCTTTTAAGAGGTTTTTGTTGTGATATCGCGTGTCTTGAGAAAGAAGATTGTCATTTGGACAGCTAAACACAGAAGAATTTTGAAGGCAACGGTTTCAGTAGAGATTTTTCAGATGTGTTGTAAATTTCTGAAATCTTGGGAAATCTCAGATGCTGCTATTTATTCTGAGAAGAATGAGTTAACGTGGAAAATGGCATTGTTAGACAAAAAAAAAAGGCAACTAACGTCGATAGAAAATTGGTTGAAGGTAGTTGCAACGGTTTCGGAAGCAGTATTACATGATGAGGGACCGTTCCGAGGAGCGAATATAAGAAATGATGACTGATCTGCGAACACTCAATCAAGTGATGAAGTTGGTTCTTTATCGAAGGACGTGACCTTCAATAGAGAAATCGTGGATGATGAATTTGATGAAATTTTAGGTGGTTTATCGGATGAAATCTTATTTGGTAAACACATGGACAAGAAAGGGCACACCAACTGTTCGTCTAATGAACCTAAAACGATAGAATTATCGGATAATAAAAGCGTTTTTGAAAACATTTTCAGTAATGATAGGGAGAATCTTGGCAGTACCATAATAGGAAAGAACCTACCGCGTAAGGTGGTAACTAAAGCGGCTGTATCTGATAACAAGGGACAAGGGAACCTCCCATTATCTGGTAAGAAAAATTTGATGAATTTAAAAGTGTATACGGGGAAAAGGGCTCTCCACGGGAAAATTGATAATCTCAATGATAAGGCAAATAAAATCCCAATGGCAAAAGAAATTCTGGATGGAAGTGAAGTTTTTAGTAAGGAGGTAAATAGACCCAGAAAAACAAAATGTAAATATGATATTGGTAACATTGTACAATGGGGCCATACAGAGGCCTCCGTGCACTTTCTATCAATGATAGAACACTAATTTTAATAAAAAAAAAACAGTGGAAATGGAAATGGGAACATTAAGGGTCGAAGCTGGAACGAAATTGGAAGCGTAAATTGGAACGGGATAAATAATTATAATTTTAATAGGAATGGAAGCGTAAATTGGGATAATTATAATTTGAATAAAAATGGGAATGGAAATGTCAACTTCTTTGGGATGCGGAATGCGAATTGCAATAATAATAATTGGAATGGAAATGATGGCTGTAATGGGAATAATGGCCTCAATATGTGAAATAATTGGAATGAAAATGGGAACAATGGGCATTGGAATGGGAATGGAAATAAAAGTTTTTATAGGAATGGAAACTGGAATATGAACTGGAATAGGAACGCGAATGGTTGTTAAATACGTCCGATTAATTCTATTTTCATAGCCATAGGGATTTGTCGCACGCTCGACAAAAAGGTTGCGTGATGGTATCTCTAGGAGATAGATATTATACTTAAGTTCGGCGTTGAATTCGTGATCAAAAGGTTACGTAATGGTACGATCGGCTTTTTGTGCACCGTAAAGTATGGAACAATGTCCTAAATGTACTTATCGTTGAAAAAGCATCCACAACAACATTAATCTATACAGGGAATTAGTAAAATTATGAAAATTTATCTGTGAGCTAGAGAATTTGAAAGCACTGTGGTTTTTTTCCCCCATCAGTTAATAGAATTCTTATTGGGTTTATGTTTTTAAGCATCATGGATTCATTTTCATTTCCTTCGAGTTGAAATTTTCCCTATGACCTGATTTTATCTGTGAGCTATAAAATCTTATCTGTGAGCTAGGAAGTTTTATCTTAGAACCAGGGAATTTTATCTGTGAACGATAGAAGCATAACTTTGGGCTAGTATATTTCAAATATCCTCCTTCCCCTCAATCCCCCACCTCCTTTTTTTCTAGCCCGCTTGGTTAGTATCATTTCAATTGACCCCAAGTCCTCTAATATATTTTCGATCATTAATGTTGAATTTTATTAAGAACCAATTTATAATTAAGTACTCTGATCATGTAAGCCAAGCAATACTGTATTAAGGCGCGTCTAGTTTACTAGCCCGGCACTAAACTTAAATTTTATAACAAAAATTTTATACATTTTTCAAGTAAATTTTTTAAAAAAATAAATCCACTGGAATTTGTTATACTCCCTCCGGTCTAGGAACGGCGTTCTCAGGGTACGAATATAGGGTGTTCTTTTATAGAAAATACTTGCCGCTTACAACCGACGTATGTTTTTTAGTTTTTTATTCATTCAATCTGGTAACCAAGCTCTCCTTAATAGAAAAATGGAAAAAGTCAAGGTAAATAAATCATTTCTTTTCTGTTTGTTTTTCGTTGATACTTAGTACAGTGACAGTACGGAAGTAGAAAATATTTGTAGTTACTGTGTGTAGAAATGTTTTCATAATCTCAAATATTAGACCTTTCATGACATTTCATGACATTAGACGCATGACATTTTTCCGATATACGATACTCATCTTTTTGTTCGAATGAGCTGACCTGTTCTGTATTGTGAAGGGATACTGCAGAACAACTGACGATGGGCAGTTCTGTACTGTCCTTTGGCAACTGCAGTATCCTGGCAGTGTCTGTTTCGATGGGAATAATCACCCATCATAATCACTTAACGTGATATTTGTTTTAGGGAGGGAAGAAACGAAGACCTGTACAATCTTCAGTTTCTGTTATTTCAAAATTTACTTTCAATTTAACGGAACTATTTAAGCTTATAGGACACCATACATTAGCATGTAAAAAGGCTAAGTTTAATTTAACTTAAATAGAAATAAGTGTAGAAGTTACGAAGGAATAAAAATCGACGCCGCTCGTAAACCCACAGATGATTATTACAATGAGGAAGTTTCGCTTGTGACAAAATTACCTTAAGAAACCAATTAAATGAGTGTAAAATATACTTTCGAAATGGATAATATATAAATTCCGCAGAGAACGACCATATCTATCACTCAGATGACCCAGATGAGCAAAAACCCCAAAATAGACTAAATATTTTCCATATAAATACCTAAACAAAATTATCATTCAACAAAAGTTACAATTTACCTAGCAAAGCTGCAATTGCCACAAAATATACAGCCAAATTATATCTCTGATGCCACCATGCAGCTAATGCAGCACTGCAGAAGTACATTGCGAATGAACTTGGCAGAAATGAGGTGCTAGCGATAAACATTCCCGGGCTGAATAATTGAAAAATTAACCATAATCGACCGATTTGTATACCAAACTCTCGGCAAACTGCCCTGAAACAATTACACAGTGTTCTGTGACTCTGAATTTGTACCCACAATGGAATTATCTTACTTGTAAAAGTACACTTCAACCAATGCGCAACTCAGTCCCAATATGCATCGAATCATATAAAACACTAGCATCGGGTTCGGGTTGAATAAACTGTTGTACAGCCATGCGGGTACACCATGAACCAGGAGATACGTGTAGGAACGTAACGCAAATGCAGGACTATATTCCCACGTCTGCAATCCACGTCCATAAATCAAATAGTGAAGCGGGTCCCAATAGTTAAACGTTTCATCGCAATCACTCACATGAGCCCATATCGCCGCGCAAAATCGAGCACTCAAAAATGCCTTAAATGCCGTATCAACACCGGGAACAACTGCATTCGCTTTGGATGAGGAAACTGGGTCTCTAAAGAAAATAAAAATATCACTTAGTCAAGCTGTTTGGTTTCGCTTATTTGGATTTTAACGAACTTGTTTTGGATAGTCTTCGACGCTCGGTCTTTTTTGGAGCCCTTCCTCAACAACCTTAAATGCAAGCTATCAGCCTTGTTAGTAGACCTCGTTCTTGTTGGAGCCATTTGTGGAAATGACAGTCCATTTAATCGATAAAAGCATAAAAACAAAACGTTGATATGTCACTGTATTTAACGTCAAAGTCATAGTGACAGTTCCAGTGTTTGAGAAAAGCAAAGAAGAAAAAAATGGCTGGATTTTTACCAAAACTCTCCGATCTCGTATTGAAATCGAATTACTTGGCTGGTTATGGAGTAAGTTTTGTGTTATTAGAGCCTAAGGCGCGAGAATAATTCGGTTCGCTTCTGGTCGGTAGGATGTGTAGTTATGATCTGGTACTGGTACTAAATTGCTCACCTTAAAAGTCGAATAGATGTGTAACACCCAATATGGAGCTGCCAGTGAATAGCACTGGTACTGTATTAGGCAGTCTCTACTCAGATCAACATCAGAGCACCAGCCCTACCTAAAGGAACCACAACCAATGAAGTCCGATCTCTAGTGACATAACCTACAAATTTAAATCCTAGAATCTAAACCAACTTCTTCCTTAAAAGTTCCAGCAAGTTCGCACAAAATATGCTAACTGGCATATGATCAAGGACGTTCGCAAACGAAAATGTGTGGAAACCAAAGGTATAGACCGACTACGAGTCAATTCGCTGCGAAAGAATGACATTTTGCCGATTGAATTGCGTGAAATAGCCGACGCTGAAATAGCAGCCCAACCAAGAGATTCATCGATAACTCGGATACGCAACCGCTGTGCATTAACATCCCGACCGAGAGGTGTAGTTCATAGATGGCGATTGAGCCGCATCGTCTGGAGAGATTTAGCTGATCATAACCTGATCAGCGGCGTACAAAGAGCTATGTGGTAGACCAATATATATTCAGAAAATTTTTGCAAAATAGAAATATATTTTGTGTTTGTTATGTACATTGTAACTTTAGTCGCTGTCGCTCTCCATCGGCTTTTCCTCCTTCTTCTCATCAGACTTGTAATGCCGGTATTCCTTCTTCAATTCCCACATATTCTTATGAGGATTCTTCATATTATAATCACACACTTCTTTCAAAATTTCTTTCAAATATCCGATCGGTTGTCGTGTCACCTTAACCAAGTCTTTTATATTGTAGTATTGATGCTTCTCGAATGCATTGAACAACATGTCAAGTACAGCATTTTTATCGTCACGGGCCTTTTTGCCTTCATTCTTCTTACGTTCCTTATACTCAATGTTATGCTTATGATCAGATACAGGTTTGTAGTTCTGAACGATTTTATCCAAAGACTGCACTTTCCGAACGGGTACTGAAGCCTTTTCGATCGCAGCTGGGTAAAAAGAAAAATTAGAAAACGTTCGATTAATTGGACTTTATGTTAATGAGGAAAACGATTTACTGAAATCGGACTAAACACAGGACAAGAAAAATGGAATTTTTGAAAAACAATTACTTTTCTTTAACAGCATATATAGAGGATCAGCGTCCGGACGGCATTCCAATTTCTGGACAATACGGCCTTCCATAAATAATTTTTCACATTCTGGTGTGACACCATCATCAGTTTTGCCAGCTGCAAAGAGAATTCCCTTAAATATTTTTACGGTTTTCGTCTTTGAACACCTACGAATCATGTGGGAGAACACTCCTAATGTTTGTTTAGTCACAACCGAAACATCAAGACGATGCTCTTTTGGTATTCGCTCATGTGGATCTAAATTGATGACTGCGTCGGACAGCGTTAGCGATACTTGAGCCTTTTGTCCATGTTGTTTTGATATTTTTAGCTTTCCTACCTCGGTTGTTCCTGATGCTTTTTCCCATTTGTTTGCGATATATTTTGGCACTTTAACCAACCAAACACCTCGACCAGCATTAGATAAATCTAATTCCTTGTCGATTTGTTTGTTACTTTCGTCACGAGACATTTCACCAAAGCGCAAGAAATTCTTCGTATTTTCTTTATAAAATAATGAGAAGGAACAAGTTTCAATAATCATGTAAGCCACTAAATTTGCTGTCACGTTCTTTCGCTCAAATTAATGTCAAATAGATAGCGGAAATGTATGTGGGCCATGTGGGCTTACAACCTTATAGCGAAAGTCTGAATGTGAAGAAGAATAAAAACTCGGCACAATACAGAAAGGATATGTCAAATTGAAAGTCTTTTTGTTTACAGTTAATATAAACCAAACCATGGAAAATATTCTTGACTTGGATCCAAAAAGTTTGAAATCAAACGAAAAATCTGAAGCTGAAGATAACAATGACGACGAAGAAATGGCTGATGGACAAGATGAGAAAGAAATGAAAATTGATTTTCGTCGTTCGCTTAGCTCACAAGACAATGCCGATAATGAGACGCATCGAAGAAAGGACCATCGTAGTAAGAAGGAAATCGAAGAGGAAGAACGGGAAAAAATGCAGTGAGTAATTGAACTGTGAACTTAGTACTACTAGTGATATGCTATTATTTGTAGGGTTTTGGTATCAAATTTTACAGAAGAGCAACTCGACCGATATGAAATGTTTCGACGTTCCGCTTTTCCCAAGGCTGCTGTCAAACGATTGATGCAAACAATAACTGGATGTTCGGTATCTCAAAATGTGGTAATTGCAATGTCTGGAATCGCAAAAGTGTTCGCTGGTGAAGTGGTTGAAGAGGCACTAGATGTAATGGAACGAGCTGGAGAAACTGGTGCATTACAGCCAAAGTATTTACGTGAGGCCGTTCGCATCTTACGAGCCCGTGGCCACATTCAAGGACGGGCACACAAGCAATTTTTTCGTTTAAATTAAATTAATACAAAGTTTTCGTCTTATGAAAGTCTTTTAATTTTGCGTAAATCTGTCAAAATATGTTACAGCAATAAAAAAAAGTTCAATCGAGAAAATGCAGGAAGGCAGCAAAAATGCGGCTTATAGAATCAAAAAATAATAAAGATCAGTACATGCGTTTTTTATAATTGTTCGTCTACAACATCGTTTAACACACCGCCGATAGCTCCATCAACTTCATGTAGGCGTACGAACAGTAGATCTGGTTCTGGTTCAGGATCAGGAAACAATTGAACTTGCAACGGATTGCCGCCTGTAACGGTTTTTTAAACGATTAAATGATCATTTAGACAATAGAGAAAACATTCAGACAAAGACGCCATCAAAATAATGCAAAGACAGACCCGTAGACGAAAAAGTCTGTTGGAGGCCTCTAAATTCATGGCAATCCAGTCTGGAAATATGTTGTCTCTAGGCCATACAACTGAACCTTTCATTCGTTTCTTTTACCTGCATCAACTTGAATTTCTAAAGCTGGATCAGCGGTCGCCTCAGCTAAATTAGTTACTGATTTTGATTTGACGCATTGGAAATCAACATGTCGACTCTTAGCTTCCTCTTTTTCCCACGACATATGCAAAAACGGACGTTGTACGTAATTGTAGATGACTTCAGCTCGATTGCCCGGTCGCTTCTTAATTTTCTCGATGTTAGTGGGATAGCTTTCAATTCCTAATCGAATTTTCTTTAGACCTCTCTCTTTCATCACTTGTTTCGCAACGTCACGGTTTTCAATGTACTTAAAGAATCGATACATTGGAGTACTTTGAACCTGGTAATGAACTTTATTAGAAATTTTAATAAAAATGCGATGCTAACGTACGGTCTGACTGTATTCTTCGCCCATTTCGGGTGGATATTCTTTGTCCCAATCGACTACTTCGTCACCCAACAAAATTATAACGTGACACTCCCTATCGCCCTTTTGTGCGGAAGCGACCATCAAAGGTAAAATTAAATCCTCGAGAAACACTTCAAACTGACATCGAGCGCCTTCGTTACTGAGTTCATGTAGAAGACCTCCTAGGTAACGAAAAAATTTGAAAATATTTTGTGTCTTCCTTTAAATAAATGCAGAGATCCACATCTCAAACCGTTCGCTCGATGCGTCTAATTGCTAAATATTGCAAGGCGATCAATTTAATAATAATTTATCTTTAACTATTGGGTCGAGCGGCACAAGATCTTAGTACAATTTTGCATTCTTACTCAAGTTTTGACATCTAATGGTAGTTGCATCGAAAGGAATCAATAAATAATCGCACGCTTCTCGAAGTTCTTGAACGGATACAGTTGGAGGACATCGAATAATTCCGTTACGATAAAAGTTGATTACGGCTCGAAACACTGAATGCGAAATACCTTCAGCCACTTCATATTCTCCCCTTTCATTAGGATGAGTGAATTCCATACCGGAACTGAACATTCTGGTATGGAAATGTTTGATTAGAATTTCATTAAAATTTAAAAACAGCGAATTACGTACCGACCGAGCATTGTATTCGGATGAGCTGTAAACATTGCTGGATCAATTGTGAAGCGAGTGTCGTCGACAAGTAAAGTAATTCGATTTTCTGCTTGTCCAGAAGACTGGATGGTAGTTGGAGAAGGTGTGTTTGTGGAACAATGGGCTAACGGTGACGATGAGAGCACCGCTGAACGATTTATTTGTTGAGATTTTGTAAGAAAGTTGTTATTGTTGCGAGTGTTTCTATCAGACAACAAAGGCACAAAGAAGATTGAATGATTTTTCTTCTACGTAAAAGTTGAAATTGTTTACCTTGTTCGATTTTTGTACAAACGACGGCGTCTTTCGTCATCTTCTTCACTGCTGCTGTACGAACTGTCGTTGGTGTTTTGTTGAGGATTTGAGGACATTTCGAGAAAAAGATTATTTTGCCTCTGGCAAAATATTGCAAATTTAGTAAACAGCCAAATCTTCGAAGCTATCAGCAGGATACAACACCACCGTTGACAAAATCAATTATCACTACGATTTTACTCAATGCATTCGGCTAATGCGTTTCAATCAGTAACTAAAATTTTGATAAAATTTCCAAAACTGTGTAGAATGCAAACTTAAAAAAATATTTTCATTTTCAGTGAAGTTTGTCGAATCTCTCTTCTTCTTCTTCTTTTCTTTTAAAGCTAGGACCGCGTCAATGCGAAAAGTTGCAAAATTCAAATACATTGTACACAAGAAGAGAATTTTTCGGCCCCCCTCCACACTGTAATACTTCGTCCGTTTATCCAAAAAGCCCCCGCCTCCTTAAAAACGTCCACTGAAAATCAAAAATTTATATAAAATCAAATTCACATATCTGACAACAGACTAGTCGCCGGATACTACAATGTTAGTTAGTTACTTATAGTAAGAGTCGGTTTCTGCACCTAAGCCTCTAGTGTGTCTGTTGTGCATACTCAAGCGGCCTGTCTAAATTTTTAATTTAAGTGGTTTAGTTCTTTAGTGGTTAAGTCTATTTATTCAGTTTAAGTAGCATTTCGTAGTTGAAAAACGGTTAGATGACGGTTTTTTAACCTAGGGTTAAACGCAACAAATTTTAACTAATTGGTTAAAATGGATTAAAATGACGTTATTCTAACGTTCGTTGTAATAACGGTAATATAACCGTTGTTGCCCAGTTGTAGAAGGGTTGTTAACTAAAAAGTTATGAGACGGTCGTTTAACTTCAAAGTATAATATTTCATTCCTTTTCTTAGCACGGAAATTCCTCATTTCGGTGTCAAATGAAAGCATTTGATGTCACCAAGCGGGAAAATTTTTTTTGTGGGAATTGGGTCAGGGGTCTGGGCGCTGGGACCAATGGAATGGACGAAATTGAGTTTCAGGGTTTTGGGAAAGTATGGCCCAATCGTGGTATATGGCCACTTCCATAATTGGGCAGGATGACCAGAATCTCCAGAACTATGTGAGTTTGAATGTTGGTTCCAAAGGCGAAGTTGTAGAGAAGCGAACACGTGTTTTAGGGTTTTGGGAATATATTGCCCAATCTTGGTATGCCGCTACTTCCATAATTAGGCAGAATGACACAAATCTCCAGAACTATGAATTTTCTAATAAAATTTTAGAAAATACATGTCTCAGGTTTTTGTGTAAAAATGTCCCAATCCTGGGGTATGACCACTTCTAGATTTGGGAGGGATGACCCTTATCTCCAGAACTATGAGAGGTAGAAAGTTGCTGCCAAAGGCAAAGTTGTAGAGAATAAAATTTAAGGGAACATATATTTCAGGATTTTAGGAAAAAATAGCCCAATCCTTGGATATAATCTTTTGTAGATTTGAATAGTCTGGGACGTACTTCGGTAGGGCTTTTGACATTACCTTGGGTAATTTCTATGGATCTTTGAAACTCTTACAGTCATAAAAGAACATAAAACGTTGGATTGTTTGTTTATTTGTATATTTAGATACGTTCGATTTTTTTGTAACATCTATTCTGTTTGCCACATATATTCTTTGGACTTTGGTTATGTTTTAAGTACTATGATGACTTTAACTTTTGTGCCTGTGCGAACTTCTGCCACGTAAACAATTTTGAATATCGTTCCGCCACAGTCAAGTCACTTGAATGGTGGTGATCAAACCCAGATATTGTTGTGGATAAATTTTGCTAATCCGATAGACTGAGATTTTCTGCTCAAAAAAATTATATTTTCGAAGTTTCGTCAAAATTTATTGGTATCGTCCGGAATTTACAAAAAAAATAAATTCTTTGTGACGGTGATTCTTATCTCACTGTGGAAAAAGATTTGTAAGTATTTGTATCAAATGGAATGGAATACTGTTTTAACAGAAACTTCAAACTTTAAAAATAGTTTGAGATTAGACGCCTGTGATAGCGCTAATCCAGTTTGCAAACAAGCTAACTTGGGTGTAGGCTGTAAGAGCGGCTGTTGAACATCCTTTTAAAATGTGTGATGCTACCCCCACCTAAATAAATAAATCGTAGCGTAAATGTTAAAACATAAAACATGTAAAGGCATTTTCGACTTACCAAGGCGTTTACAGCCGTTCCGTTCGTTATGGTTGTTGTGTATAGACCGGCTCCATTGTCTCCTGGACAAACAATACCCTGCGGATTGGACATTTCATCGATAGCACAAACATGACTCGGAGCAGCTTCAATGTTGTCAAATTGACAACCGTTTGCAATACGTTGAGATGCGGCATGTGGGTATTCCGAAGCAAATCCAATCGTTAATACCGATGTGAAACCGTAGCCGCAGACTGTGCATTCTACGCCAGTTTGCAAAACTTCCGTTGAAATTGGAATAATGATGTTGACGGGGAAGGTGTTGCCGTCTTGGATGAAAATCAAGGCGATGTCGTTTGCGAAATTTTTTTGGTCATAGTTTTCGTGAATGAGTGCGAAATTCGAATTGTAACTGCGACGAGATGGTCCGACCATAAAGTTAATTTGAAAAGTGTTGTCCCTACCCTGGACAACGTGTGCAGCTGTCAGTACGTGACGTGCGGATACGATCGAACCACTGCCTAAAACCGCAGTGTTTGTGTTTGCTAGATCTGGGCGTAGGACCAACACCATGCATGCATGTGGAGCATCTTCAGCTTTATTTCCATTGCTTATACGACTGCTTACGGAAAATCCCTGCACAAAATAAATGTTATGTTCACACAACTGAATCGAAGAGTAAAATGTCAACTTACGTTAGTTCCGAGTACATACAAAGAAAATAAAAAAAAAACTAATTTCATTTTAATAAATTCGTTTTAAATTCGATGCTATGAAGTTCAACTGAAGTCACCGATATGCTCGATTGATATATTTAAGCCAATTTCGAACCAAGATAAGGATCGTGTTTGTGATTCATGGCGTAATAGACTTTATTACAGACTCGTACATTCGTATGCAGTTCTTAGAAATATTTGAATTTGAAATGTTGATGTTTAGAAAAAGGGTTTGATTTGGCCCCTGGGCGAACAGCGTCAATATTATTGTATACACACTAAGGACTCTACAGCCCGAACCACTTTACAGATTTTCACTAATTTAAATTCCCTGATTTTGTGATGTCCACATCTTATATTTAAAACCTTTAAGAGCGATCTCCGTCCTAATTTCGCAGAGATGTAAGTGAAAAAGTTCCACCAAAAAAAACCACGTTTTCGAAAACTTAGAAATTTTTTGATTATCCTTCAGGAGAATCTTTTTTTTTGATGATTTGGCATCTAAGTACCAATAACGATGCTGCCACTCCACTCTCCGCCCCCTCGAATCGACTAGTTGTAAACGTAGTGGTACACTAATGGGACTCGTACTTCGTACGGGTCTAAAAATAATCGGTGGAATTCTTCTGGTCTAGGCGATCACGATTATTACTCACAGGTGGATCCGCGTCTTTGACTCGTGTTATTTTTTAATTTAGCGTTCTCAAACTGAGTGTAGCAGAGCATTTAGCATGCAAGATAGCAGTGTTATTTTGTCCGAAAGACAATATTTTTATTAATTTTTTTGGGAATAATTGTGAAACTAATACATGAAACGTGTCAGACTCCATCTCTCGTACGAGCCAGAAACTTATCGACGTAGGAATTAAAATTGTAATGTTGTCGTAACTAGATTCTTTAAAACGTTGATAAGATCGTCTACGTAAACAATTGTTACATTCCCTTTGAGATAAATTAGTTATTTATTTGATTAATTGGGTTGATAAGAGTTTAACGAAATCAATCGGAAGTTGAACATTGTGCGGATTGGTGGTCATAATAGTATAAAACATAACCAAAGACCCGTACGTATCAGAATAGATGTGACAAACAGAATAGATGTGGCAAAGTGACTCGAACGTACCTAAATATACAAATAAGCAAACAATCCAACGTTTTCTGTTCTTTTATAACTGTAAGAATTTCAAAGATCCATAGAAATTACCCAAGGTAATGTCAAAGGCCCTACCGAAGTACGTCTCAGACCATTCAAATCTAGAAAAGCTTTAATCTCGAATTTTATTCTCCACAACTTTGCCTTTGAAAGCAGTTTTCTACCACCTCTCATAGTTCTTGAGATTCGGGTCGTTCTGCCCAATTATGGAAGTTGCCATATACCAGGATTGGACCATATTTCGTCAAAACCCTGAAACAGGTGTTCGCTTAAATTTAATTTTCTACAACTTGGCTTTTGAAACCAACTTTCCATCTCTCATAGTTTTGGAGATTCGGGTTATCCTGCCCACTTATGGAAGTGGCCATATACCAGAATTGGACCATATCCAAAACCCTGAAACACGTGTTTGCTTAAATTTAATTTTCTACAACTTCGCCTTTGGAACCAACTTTCTAACTCTCATAGTTCTGGATATCTGGGAAATCCTGCCCAATTATGGAAGTGACCATATACCAGGATTGGACCATATCTCCACAAAAACCTGAAACACGTGTTCGCTTAAATTTAATTCTCTATAACTTCGCCTTTGAAACCAACTTTCTAACCCTCATAGTTCCAGAGATCTGCCCAATTATGGAAGTGGCCATATACCAGGATTGTACCAAATTTCCTCAAAAAACGCAGAAACACATGTTCGCTTAAATTTAATTCTCTATAACTTTGCCTTTGACAGTAAATCTCCATGTTGCATAGTTAAGTAAATATAAACGAAAAACTGTTTTCGTATATGGCCAAAAATCTCAATTTCGTCCATTCCATTGGTCCCAGTTCCCAGACCCCTGTACCGATTCCCACAAAATTTTCTTCCCAGTTTTGTGACATCAAATGCTTTCGTTTGATACCAAAATGAGGAATTGTCGTGCTATACTTGCTGGGATATTTGCAAAAAAGCTTCACCGACCCTCGAAAAACCATGTTTTTGGTCACTTCCTCGACCATATCTCCGGAACCATTTGATCGATTTTGCTCATCTTCGAACTTGAATCATGGGAGGCATGTACCTTTCAGGGAAAAAAAAGTTTAGGCTGATCGGTTGAGCCGTTTGGAAAAAATTTGTAGACGGACAGACAGACAGACGGACATTTTTTTTATTGCTAATTCGTCATCTCTAGACGATAACAAATGCATCCCCCCCCCCCTCCCACCTCGATCTACCCCATGTTACAACAAAATTGTTTGTAGTAAACGTATAGGACCTTTGTACTTCGTACGGGTCCAACAACGTCAAACAATAGATTAAAAAGTTTGAGTT
This sequence comes from Pseudolycoriella hygida, assembly GCA_029228625.1. Taxonomy (NCBI): domain Eukaryota; kingdom Metazoa; phylum Arthropoda; class Insecta; order Diptera; family Sciaridae; genus Pseudolycoriella; species Pseudolycoriella hygida. The sequence goes on from CM055405.1 coordinate 64,314,579, forward strand.
GCATGTCAATTTTTATCAGATTTCTACTACTTACTATTAAAATAAATCATGGGCGCACGGTAGCGGTGCGTCCTTGACGAAAGTAATTCGAACAAAAAATTAAGAAATTTTTTTTGGTAGACTGCGAAACCCTTACAACATTATAGCGTAAGTCTGTTCATATACAGCAAGTTTTGACTTCACCCTCTTGTGACGTACCACCGGGAAATAGTTTCCCCGAATTCTAAGGAAAATTCTTAGGCGAGGTGTCTTTTTACTCATTAAAATCGGTTCAGTGGATCCGGAAATGATCATTTTCATAGAAGCGATAAATTTTGCAGGAAACTTCGGTTAGGCATTCTGCGCCATATGAGATTTTAAAAAAGGGGGATACCGGCCTCGTTTGGGTGCCAGGGTTCTAAGAAAGCGCTATGCAAAGCCCATATAAAAACATATTTTGTGTGTGTAATGTGTACGGTAGACATTTTGTATGAGAAAAAGTTTGGGTGCTCGAGATAGTTGTTTGGTGTCAAAAGAAGTAGAAAGTTGTTATGTTGTGTTGTGTTGTGTATCAAGCAGGTGAACTTTAATCTGCCGAAGGTACAGCACCCATAGTAAAATATTACTTCTATGGGTGTAATTTTCTCAATTTTTACCTTGATTGCAAGTTTGTGTACTTCTTTGCACAGAGGGTATGGTTAGCCCCTTGGAGTCGAAATATTCAACGTAAATTCTATCTTCGATAGTCGTTGAATTGTGGTAATCTGCTTAGCAGAATAATCCAAATTAAAAAAATAACCAAAACAAACTCACAATTCTTTTACTTCCAAATTATTCAAACGAAATGGCATGCATCCAATCGTAGGATCTGGATTGTATAAAAGGCGAGTTGACATAGTTTGAGTATCATTCTATGGCCATATCGTTGCTGATATACACATGGTCTTAAGACAACTGCCGTATTTTACATAAATAACATGTCTATTGTTCCTTTTAGAATCCTTTTGTCCTATTTCTCTCGTGTGTTTTTTATGCAAATTACGGCAGACAAGGTGTACTGATGAGTCGTAAACGACGAAATCAGCACTTTTACTTTTTCGATTTTTGTTAAACAATTGGAAGTAGGATTAAGAATTGTGAGTGGCTTTTAAATGTTTGTTGATTCAAGCAGGCGGACTTTAATCTGCCGAAGGTACATCAGCCATAGTAAAATAATACTTTTATGGGTGTTATTGTACCAAAACGAGAATTTTCTCAATTTTTACCTTGAAGCAATAAACATTTTCTATGCTTTTTCGCCAGAAAGTATGAACGCCTACTGAGCTGTTGCAAAGATAGACCACAATAGGGAAGTAATACTTTTGTTTTTATTGTTCGCAGTAGTTTTTTCCAATAAAGGATCCAAAGTAGATTAGCTTAAAAATTTATAAAAATAAGTAATGGGAACTGCGAAATCAATTAATCAAATCTGAAAATTTCGACGTAGTGACGTCACTAGATTGAAAATTTCAAACCCGTACGAAGAACGAAGTTCTTCGAAAAGAGGTCTTATGTGTTTACCACGACGTATGTAACCACCCCAGGCTAAAGTTCAGTTTACCTACCCACCTGAAGTGAGAAGATTTGATACCATAGCAAGAAGTGGGGGCCTACCTTCATTTATAATCCAGAGTAAAATTTGGCCGCTCGGCCAAGTACACCAGGTGGTGGGTGAAATTCATGAAAATCAATTTTTAGTTTTTTGCTTGTAACTTCTACAATTTTTCTTCGACACAGTTGATTTGCATAACGCATAACGCAACATAAGTATACATCTGACCGGACATGGCACTATGGTACCGAATTTTGAAATTTTCTCATTTTTGTATGGATTTTTGAGAAAATTTCTAAATTTGGTACCATAGTGCATGGGTGGAAATGGTCTGGTGTGGACAGCTGATGACATTACAACACGATTTAGGCCGCGGAAGACCATTTCTGGCCGACCCGGACCATTTTTTTTGTGTCTAGAAGTAGACTTTCCTTATACAAAATGAATAAGAATGATAAGAATGATTTTACTGCAATACAATTTATGAATGAAGCTTAACTTAATAGAGACCATTATTTGGTTTTACGATACGTTTACCAAATTTTCTTATATTGCCATGATCGCCATCAAATGCTTCGAATGCGAATTATGGCGCTTTAAAAAATGTTAGGCAACAGGTTAATGATCCCTTTTATGAAATGTTACGTAAGCGACTGATGGTCCCTTTTACGAAATGCTACGAAAGCGAATTATGTTGCACTTTAACAAATGTTAGGTCACCGACTGATGATCCCTTTTACGAAATGTTACGTAAGCGACTGATGATCCCTTTTACGAAATGTTACGTAAGCGTCTGATGATCCCTTTTACGAAATGTTACGTAAGCGATTGATGATGCCCTTTGCGATACTACTAATGCGAATTATGTTGCGTTTTAGGCAATTTATGTTGAAGTTTGTTGACACTTTTCTATAAAATAAACGTTTTCCTATCGGTGAAAAAACTTTTGTTTTTTTTATTACTTCTTCCATTAGCTTTCTTTACTTTAAATCAGGTGAAATTTCGGCCACATTACTTTTCTAGCTAATTTTTAACTGTTTAGACACAACAAAAATGGCCCGGGATGATAACAAAACTAGCAAATTTTCCCTTTGACGAAATGTCACTAGAACCCAGGTGGATAACAAAACAAGAAAATTTCCGCTTAAAAAAATGTCACTTGTTCCATTACGCTTGCACACATGAAGCGGCACTAATATGGGTGTCATTAGCAAACTGACAGCCGTAACTTTTCAACTATACCCTTATCACCCTAGTGCTGATTTCCTCAAAAAATAAATTCGAAGCTGAACTTCACTAACATTTTAATAACTCTAACGGATTATATGGCACATAATCCATATGGGCAGCGTTATATAGCTAAAAACCGTAGCTTTCCAACGTTACCCATATCAACTCTGTCCATTGTAGAAGTTACAAGCAAAAAAGTAAAAATTGATATTCATGAATTTCACTCACCATCTGGTGCACTTGGCCGAGCGGCCGGATATTACCCTGGATTATGAATAAGGATAGGGCCCCACATCTTCCTACGGTATCAAATCTTCCCACTTCAGGTGGGTAGGTAAACTGAACTTTTGCCCCACCCCAATTTCGACCCGAGAGTAGGAGCGGAGCATCGATCAGGGTCCTTAGATGACGAACCGCGATAACTTGAGTAAAGCTCAACCGATTTTCAAAAAATTTTTTCCCTCAAAGCTAATTGAAAAATCATTTTTGGGATTGAATCTGGGCACTGTCGACCCAAGGGCCGCCGAGCTAGGGCCGTTTAAGTGGTTTTTGGTCTATTGCACATAACTCGAGCAAATCTTTTCCGATTTTCAAAAAATTTTTCTGTTTAAAAGGCCTGGGCATGCCCAACAATTTATAGAAGAAACTTTTTTGAATTTTGAACTTTTGGTCTCAGGCGGGACCCCCGCACTTGTATTTTAATTGCCTGAACTCTTCGCGAATTGACTCTTAAGTGTATGCAATTGCGTCCACATTAAATTTAAATTTGACTGGAAATTGCCGAATGGGCAATATTGAACAACCCGTACGAAACAACGGCGCTAAAAACCTCTTCAAATCCTTAAAATATTTAGAACTTTCATGGTCCTTAGATGACGAATCAGCAATAAAAAATATTTTCGTCCGTCTGTCAACACGATAACTTGAGTAAAACTGAACTGATTTTCAAAAACTTTTTTTCCCCCAAAAAAGTAATTGAAAAATATTTTTTGGGATTGAATCTAGGCCCTGTCGGCTCAATATATACGTCAATATACGTTGCTTTATGCATTCAAACTCCACGGAACAATGTACGCAATTGTCATATGGCTTCGTAATCTCACTGCTAATATGTTTTTTTGGATGGCATTCAACTCAACGGCGTTTAATTTGTGCCCAATTGACTACCATACTGTCTTTTTAATTTCCGCGCCGTTCGTTGAATTAGAAAGCTTTCCAAATAGTGCATCATAATTTTCGTGAGGCACTTGAAGTTGAGTCTGAAGCTTGACAAACATTTGGCGTAATTACGTTCATAATTTTTGTCTCCAAGTTGTTGAGTGGCGGCCCTTCAGTACAATTTTGATTTTACGGTTTGTGTTTGATTTTAGTGCGGCATAACATCGCTTCCATCCAACAACATCTTTTGTTACTCCGCGTTCACTTCTACTGTTAACATATTCCATAACTCTTCTTTTGTTTTTTGGTCAACTCGGTATATTTCCTTTCCGAATAAAATATGGTGGTTACTTGCTACGAAGTTGATCAACTTCTCCTTTTGTAAATGTGTGACGTAACTAGACCTGTGCGCCGCGCAGAGCGCCGCCGAAAAAAGGGCCTAAAAAGTGCGCCGCCGCCGAAGAAAAAAAAGGTCGGCTAAGCCGTGTCGCCAGCCGCCGAAAAATAATTTCGGCGCAATATTTTTTTCGAATAAAAACGGAGTCAGTTTTGTCACAATGTATTTTTATATATTTCTTTATTTAATCCATTTAATCTCACTCTCAGATTTCGATTTAACAAATGATCACTAATTTCGTTCTATACATTTCTTCATTTAATCCATTTTAATCCATACCATCCATCCATTTTTAATCCATACTTTTTTACTAGCTCTGAGAGATTTCTATGGTTCTTCCAAAATAATAAAACGTCAAATCGTTCAATATCGTCTTTTGGGATGACAGTCAAGAAATATTTGTGAATTTCTTCATCGACTTGACCACTCGCCTGTGATTCGGTAGAGGAATATGCATTTTTGGCTGCAACGTTCAGCAAGAAGAAGTCTTTTCGGGCGGATCAATTTTCAAACATTCTGATTTTAGAAATTTAAATTTAGAGAAATTTCTTTTCTATAGCTCAAACAGCAATTTCGGTAAGTTTTGGAGCCGCGTATCTAGCAATGTTGCTACCAATATCTCGTGTGTGATTGAAAACCTGTAATCAAGGTTTGCTGCCATCCTTACTTTCAATGACGCTATTAATTCACTGTCTCTTTGGTCGTATTTCAATGAATTTTCAATCTCTATACGAAATAGCAATGCATTTGAAAGAGTGGGCCATTTCTCAAACGAAAACATTTCCACAGATTCTCGAAATTTTATTAAAAAACTTACCAGATCCTGGATTGTGTCCCACTCGTTGATGTGTATTGACATTGGTTCTTCAAGAAGACACAACACTTTCTTCACAGCGACCCGTTGAGAACCGAGACTCTCTAACATTATCAGGATGCTGTACCAACGAGTTTTCAATGTCCTTTAACGTTTTGCTCTCAATAGTCAATAGTTTCCAAAGGGTCATCCGGGTTATTTGATAGTACTCTTACGTTTAAAGGTAACCTCTCGGCAGCGCTAAATCCTTCGTCGTCGTCTTCAAGGATATTTTCGAATACGGCGTCGTAATTTACAAAAAAAAAAAAATATTTCTACGATTCACTTTTTTGCGCCACGCCGATCGCCGCCGAAAATATTGCTAAAAATTGCGCCGCCGCCGACGAAAATAAAAATGTCGGCTAGCCGAGTACGCCGCCGCCGAGGCTCGGAAAAAAAATTCCGCCGCCGCCGAAAAAAAAATCTCGGCTAGCCGATTGCGCCGCCGCCGACGTTTCGAAAAACACACTTCCGCCGATGCCGATATTTTGCGTCCGGCGCACACCTCTAGACGTAACCACTTCTTTTCTAATAAAACACAATTCAGTTCTCTATTGAAGAAATAGTAAACAGCAGCAACATTGAAATCGACATTTTATTCATTAAAATCGGTCCAGTGGATCAGAAGATATGACCTTTAGAAAATCGTCATTTTCCATACTAAATGCTCTGCTTCATAGAAGGCAAAGAAAATGTATTATTCTACGTTAGTTAGTTAGTAGTTCCAGAGCCATTTGTATGAAAAACGATTTCTCGAAAACTGGCGGTCAGATCTTCTTTAAATTTTGCAGGGACCTTCGGATGGGCATTCTACGCCATTTAAGATTTAAAAAAAAATGGGGTCTCCGGCCTCGTTTGGGCGCTATGGCTTCTGGAAGCTCCCATACAAATCCCATATAAAATAATGTGTGTGGTGAGTGTCACGGTTGGGTAAGTGAGGTATTCAACTTCCATTGGAGTTTTTGATATTTTTCGGTTATTCTCGACACTAGTGAGGTCATCCAATGGGGCTTAATAGGTTTATGGGATTCTTGTGGATTTCTCTAGCACTTTTCAACTTCCATCAGGTTTTTTGATATTTTTCGGTTATTCTCGACTTGAGTCAGGTCATACAATGGAGCTTCCTAGGTTTAAGGGATTATTAAGAATGTTTGTGGATTTCTCTAGCACTTTTCAACTTCCATCAAGTTTTTTTGATATTTTTGGGTTAATCGGTTTCAATTGCTTCCAAAACTACTGCTATCACAACAAAAACCCTTTTAAAAGGGAAATGTGCCGCAAGTCCTTGTCCCTTCTTCCAAAACAACTGATACCAACTTGGGTGACGCTTAACGCTTCGAAACGCAAAAAAAACTTTCAAAATATTTTCAGATTTGATTAAAAAAATGCGTCAAAAATGCCGGACCCACCAGTGTTATAGTTTTTCTGTTCTTTCAGCTTTCACACCGCAAAAATTTGACTTGTATGTAGGAAAATATGTAGTATTTTTGTGCAGGTGTCACCTTTATATCCAAATGTTCCAATAGAAGAGGCGTTAAAAGATGCAGAAGCTTGGTTGAAAAAACATCGAGATAAGGTTGATAATGGAACGAAGGAAATCTACATGGATTTCTTGAAATTATGCGCTTCCGAAGTTTTGGGCGAGGTTCATTGATGACATTTTTGCGATAATAAAGAAAGCTGAACTTAAGTCAATTTTAGAAAAACTCAATTCTTTGTACCCAACAATTAAGTTCACACATGAAATTGAGAAAGATAATGCTCTACCATTTCTAGATCTGAAAGTTATTAGAGTTGGAAAGAAGTTCACTTTCGAAATTTATAGAAAAGAAACAATGACGATGAGATACATAACGTCTGATTCTTATCACTGCTTTCATCAAAAGATATCTGCGTTCAACTCTATGATTCATCGGATGGTCAACATTCCAATGATGAAAGAAGCGCGTTTCAAAGAAGAAAAATTTATTTATGAAGCAGCTGATTTCAACGGATTTGGTAGTTCTTTGATCGAGAATCTTATTAACAAACATGAGTGATCGAAGATGTTACGTGAATATACAACTTTGAACCCATTAAGTCGAGGAGAAAAAGAGGATACATCAAAGTAACGTATTTTCCTCCTATCACGAATCAGATGACCAAAGTTCTCAAGGACATAAATATTGCTCCTGGGTTTTCCAGTCAGAATCAAATGAAGAAGAGGTTGTGTTGTAATAAAGACAAGATCGGTAAAGATAAAAGGAGTGGTATTTACGAAGTTCTATGTGTTTCGTGTCGAGATATATATGTGGGTCAAACTAGCCGTCCTTATTGTATTCAGAACATTTCAAAGCAGTTGACAAAGTACTTAGATGAACTGTGTGGCCGATGTAAGATTGTGTATCTCAAGAACTCGAATAAATCTTTTTGTGAGGATTGTGCGAATAAGTTACAACCGTTCTTAGATGTCGCGAAACATTTCAAAATTAACACTAATCACAATTGTAGTGAAGAAAGTAGATTAGTGAAACAAATCCAGGATGACCGCTTACTTGATGCATGGGAATCGTTTTTCATGTTTGAATTCTCCGAGAAATTAATGAATGATAAACTAGCGCCTATAAGTAGCTCACTTTTTAAATACTTTGTTTCATAGATATTTGATTGTCTGACGAAAGCGCTAAATTAACGTAGCTTGAAAGCTTATATGTGACTATTGTTAACAAGACGTGCACACGATGGTGAAAGGGAGTCAGACGACAAATGTGGAGACCTTCAATTTCGATTTCAGTTTGGTTTATCACCTCCTGTAGATGGGATCTTCGATACCGAAAACGTTCGAGGTAATTAATAGTTTAAATCGTCATAGTATATGTTTGTCCAGTGAAAACGCGTATATAGTAGTTTGTCGACCATGTTGCGATTCGTTGATTTTTTCAGCATCAGTCCTAATATTGTCCATACGAGCCAAAGGCGAGTTGGACAATATTTAGGACGTATGCTGAAAAAATCAAGTATCGCAACGAGGTGGACACACTGCTTTTTGCAACAAACAAATCGATTGAGAAGAAAATAACAACCAAACTTAAAAAATTCACTCCACAGAAACCATTATATTTTACAGTGTACAAACAATTTTTGATCAGATTGCAATGCACACATACGACATTGTAACGTCGTATCATAGCAACGGAGGGGTACATTTCAGCACATGTATCAAATTTCAAAAGTCATATCGTTACAAGGTGTAAATTTGTTTCACTTCCCCTCACACTCTTAAAAAAATTGGAAACTGTTTCGATTTTGATCGCGTTACCGCATCGTGAACAACATCGAAAACAGTCGAAAATCGATTGTGCGTTGCAAAAAATATATTGCTGTGTTGGTTTATGTGGAACAATAAGGCGGAAACCCACCCCAAAAATGATGTTTGCTTAGTTGTTGACGCAAGGTATTTGATCACAATAGCATTTATAGAATTAACGAATTTTTGCATAACGCTGTCCGTATGAGCTAGCCCGGCAGTGAGTTATGTTCAGTCTATTGAACGTCCAAACCATCCACAAAACTTTCAACAATTTCCGTGCTTTTTTTTACAAGTTTCACCGTATGCTTTTGACCACTTTTTCGACCGTATCTTCGAAAGCTTTTCACTGATTTCGCTCATATTCGAACTTGACCGATCAGTCAGTCAAATTTTATTCAAGTTATCCTGTTGACGGAAAGGTTTCTCAAAACGAAAGACTGATTCATATAATTTTCAGAGTATACATATAAGACTATTGGATGTTCTCATCATCATTACTGGTGCTACCATATTTTATTTTATATCACTAATTCATCGAGTGGGATTTTTTTTTATTCAAAGTGCAAACACACACTAGCACAACTTATGTTGTAAAAAGATTAAAACCAGCTGGAGCAAAATAGGACGTAAATTAAAAACGCTACGACTGTAGAAAACTTGATTTTTTTGCAAATCGGTTACGATTTGACGGACGGACCGATTTTTTGCGTCTTTCGAATGACCACTGGATGTTTGCGTTTATTCCCACCATAGCGATTATTGAAAAAGAACAAACGGTTAAAGCAACACCATCAACTCTATACGAAGCATGCAAAAAAGTGCGACTGGAATAACTGTTTTCTTTATTTATCTAAGAAAAAATCGTCTTAGAAGTTAAAGCGGTAAGAAATCGTCTCTTAATTTGTTGCGATTGTTGCTACTTCCCATCCAAGTGATCGTTCCACCGCCATTTTCCATTTCGAATATCGCATGTCTCGCTCATCGTCGGTTATGTTCGATTGAAACAATGACGCTTTCAATGGTATTGGTAATGTCATGTCCCATTTTCCAACAGCTCTGCCGGCTACCATGGCCGCTCCCTTTTTAAAAATTTTATAGTTTTGAATTTGGTTTAAGAATTATGCATACAACAGCAACTTACCAGAGCGGTCGATTCAGCCATTTCGGGTCTAACGACATCTAGACCACTTAGGTCGGATTGAAGTTGCATTAGCAATTTATTCGATGTCATACCGCCATCTACTTGAACCGTTTGAGGTGGAATTCCACAATCTTTTTTCATTGCGTCAAGAATATCTCGCACTTGGAAACAAACGGCTTCGAATGATGCTCTCAGAATGTGGCCACGTTGGGTATCCTCCGTTATTCCACAAATTACACTACAAATATTTTGTTCAAAAATTACAATGTGTTCCTTGAGTGGATGCTTCCCTATTCATTGTTGTTATACAAAAAGATATGGTACCCATATACAGGCTACATGAATTGACCCCCCTATTCAGTATGTGAAATAGGGGGCCTGATCTATATAGCAAAATCGAATAATGGACGTCTCCACTATTTCTTTAAAAGTTTTTAATGCGTAAGGATCGGTATTGTTGTGTTATAAGTCAGGGACTATTTTAGGGAAAAATTTTGGTAAAATTGGGAAAATATGGAAAAAAATTGGAAAACTTAAGAGGGTTACAACTTATATATTTATTGAAAGACACTCAAAAACATGATGTCGCTTCAAAATCCGGAGGCGTGAAAACTCGGAGGCGTCAAATCTCGTAGGCTTCAAAGTCCGGCCGAAATATGAACGAAGCTGTATTTTCTTATCAGCGGCACATTTTTATCTGTACTGCTGCGTCGCAGACCGTCCACATAACGTAAAAATAAAAAAGCGGGATCGAGGGGCGGCACCCCCGCAAAGGGGTTAAGAGGGAATATCCCCCTTGCGGGGTCTAAGGGGCAGAGCCCCTAGCGGGATTCGTACGGCCGCCTGCAGGGAGTATTCAAGCACGTCGCAGACGCGGGAATGAGGGGGTAGAGCCCCCCAATATTCAATTAATAAAGTTAAGATCGCTGCCACATCATTACAATCCTTTGTGCATTATGACATATTTCAGTTAACTGTCTAAAAAATTCGAAATACTTTATCCTAAAAGAAGTCACAAGACAAATGCCGAACAAGAATTATCATGATGCACCACAGAAGTGAAGTTTGAATTTCGGAACAATGTCAATATATTACGTGGCCACATGTGAATATGTGCGGCGCGGCGTATGTATCACTACACTTCTACAGCACGTATCACTAAAAATAAGGAGGATACGACATCCGGGCGCTACAAAATCCGGACGCTCCTCTGAAATTGGATGCCTCTGGATTTTGACGTCTCCAGATTTTGGCGCCTCCGATTTCGAAGGTGAGTCCAAAACCATATACTCCGAGTTACGTGCTTTTTTCATTTCGAGGGATCCGCAACCAATTTTTTTTTGTTTTTTCCTAGGGTTGGCTTCCGTCCCTCCCTCGCCCTTAAGAGTGTGATTGGCCCCTTACTACTGTGGTGCTATGGTTAGTTTGTAGCCAGTGTTGACTGTTGAATCATATTCGAACAACGTACACTAACATAGATGTTCGTGAAGAGGATGCTTTTCGAAAACATACACGTTAAGCTCCTGATTTTCGTCACTCTGTGTTTTAATAGTATATCATATCACAAGGGTGAAAAACGAAGGATATCGACCCAGGTGGTTCAAATTTTCTAGGGATCCGTCCGAATATGTTCGACATATTTTATATTCAGGTGCCAGTTTTCGAACAATAATATAATATAATAATAATAATAATAATATAATAATATAAAATAATAATAAATGAAAATCAGTAAAACTTAAGGAGGAAATAATAGGTAGGACATAATAAGCCTAAAAAGTAGAGGGAGCTGCCTTATTTGAATTTATTTGTTTTTTATTCTTAGGCAATAATAGGTGAGAAAATAAAGTTTGGTTCTCTTTTCGATGAGAAAAAGTGGCTTTTTGACAAAGGGTGAAAATCGTAAATTCCAACCAGAGAAAGTTTTGTGCGTGGCAAGAGCAAATAAAATTGCCACGGGAGTGGAGTTTGAAAACAGGGGAATTATTTGCGAATGTCACAAATTTTACTTGAGTTAGAATTTGATGTGTTGTAGAAAATGAATATTTTCTCATTGCCTTTAGCGGAACATTCCAATTTCTCGCGCTTAAAAAGGGAGAAAATCTTCATTCATGCAAATCATGTTTTCTATGTACCTACGCTATCTTTAACTGCGAAACTTTTTTTTAATTTAAAAATTTTAAAATTGGGTTAATTTGGGAAAATATGGAAAAATAGGAAAAATTTGAGAAAATTGGGAAAATAGGGAAAACATTTTCCCAAAATAGACCCTGGCATAAGTACAAAGCTCATGCTCATTTTGCCGACTGCATTTCTTCAAAAACAGTTCCTCTCCTAAAACATTGTTATGCGTAAAAAAATTTATAGATGGGCGATTCCATTGGTAGGTTGCGAGGGAACCATGTGTTCTTGCTAAACGGTGCACATACGAGATTTGTGTTGTATGAAGAAAATTCCTCTATAAGTTCAATGTACAACTCCTTCATGCGAAAGAAGTCCAATATTTGCATTCTTAGCCAGAAGACGGGTCTCTCGTAGCACATTTTCCAACTTTTCAATGGAATGACCCAGATATAAAAAACTATTCTCCAAAAAACAAAATTTTCTTAAAAAATGTATCTTGTGTTTCTATTTTTATGTTTTCCCTTTGAATTTTCATTGCGCCCTAACGTATGACTTGTAACGTTTTCATGGTTTTTTAAGGATATAAATTAAGTCATATAAATTAATAATCTACCATTACAGTCCGTCCGGGTCAGAGGCTAGATCATTTTTGATATTAGTCCCGCAATTTTGTATGAGCTTTTTGCTCAGATGAATTTTTCTTACAGACCCTTTCGTTACCGGAGTTTTTACTGTGTCAGTGGTAAATTTCACACAAACCTAGTGCCATCTACGATGAACTAGGTGCGAAAACTAGTAGGGCTTAGAATGCCGGTTTGCCCCTGGCAAAGAGCATAAAATGGTGGTAGCGTCAGTGTACATGCCTTATGATAAGGACGTACTGCCTCCTAGTCAGGATTTTATTAATCTCGTTAATTACTGTAGGACAAATAACGTTGCAATTCTCACGGGAACTGACGCCAACTCCTGCCACACAGTCTGGGGTAGCAGTAACTGCAATGCCCAAGATAAAGCTTTACTAGATTACCTTTTAACCTCGAACTTAGTAACGTTCACTACGGACTGGCTAAAGTTTAACGATCACTTTAGTAGCGTTCTCTCACCGGCCTCGGCAATAAACTCAAAAAGTGACCTTGATAGGGCTGCTTGTGACTTTAATAAGGCAATCGCAGACAGGTTCGATGTAGCATGTCCTGAAAGAATTATCAAAGCTAGCAGGAGTGCCGACTTCTTCACAGCAAATCGGAAAAAATTTCTGAGAGAACTTCGCTCCAGTTTCAACAAAGCCAAGCCAGGGCGAGCGAATTTCGAAGCAGCAGTCATAATGCAGGCGCAACGCTCAAAAAGCGTATAACAAAGCTTTAAGGAACAACCACAGGTCGCTGATTAAACAAGCATACGCTGAAATCAGATCTTCATCCGCGGCAGCGTTAGTAGTAAAATCTCTATCAAAAGATCCGTATTGCGCAATAGGGACATTAAAACTACCCTCAGGTGAATACACGGACAATGCAGCCGCAACCTTGAGGCATCTATTAGATTACAACTTCCCAGGCTCGTCCGCCAACCAGGCTCACAATTGCTTCACGGCAAGGCCAGACAATATTTTAACTGTGGGTGACAGTACCATCGTAAATAAAATAATATCTAAGGATAGGATCAAGTGGGAAGTTGAGTCTTTTGTGCCGATCAAATCGGCAGGAGAAGACAACCTAATTCCGATTATGACAACAAAGTCTGAACCTTATTACTGACACAATTTTCGAATTATTTATTAGCAGTATGAAACTCCTACACATTCCACAACCCTGCAGAGGAGCAAGACTAGTTTTCACACCAAAACTGGGCCAAACCGATTATACGCTAGCTAAAGCCTTTCGTCCAATCAGTCTAACATCGTTTATGTTAAAAACACAAGAGAAACTAATTGACCGTTATCTCAGAGAAGGCCCGCTAAAGCTGTTCAAAATCGAACCTAATCAGCACGCCTATCAGCCTCGGAAATGCGGAGAAAGCGCGTTGCACACACCATTAATAGGATTGAAAAAGCTCTAGTCGCTTCCCAGTTTGCTCTTGGGGGATTCATCGATCTGTCGAATGCATTTAGCAATATGAATTTCAATTCCATCACTCAATCGTGTACCGAGCACGGGGTGGGCGATACCACCACGAGCTGGATATTTGCCACGCTCAGCAGCAGAGTAGTTACTGCTAGGCTTAACTCAGTGACCATATCAGTTCTTACCAGTAAGGGCTGTCCCCAAGAAGGCGTACTACAGCCCCTTCTCTACATCATGGTGAAAGATAGCCTATTAAGACTCCTTAAAGAATCAGGCTTCTTCTCTCAAGGTTTTGCAGACAATCTGTCGGTCATCATTATAGGTCCATTCTTTAGTACTTTAAGCGAGCTTATGCAAACGGCGTTCAAGCTAATAGAGAACTGGTGCAATCAACACGAACAAGAGGTTAACACCGACAAGACGAAATTAATGTTGTTCACCGGAAATAAAGCATACACGGGTTTTAAAGCAATTTATATATATTTATATTATAGATATTGACTTGGGCATCATTTTGATGAATAGAAGTCGAATAGAAGTCGAAGAATAGAAGTCGCCGAGGCGCGGAAGTTGGTCAAAATCGAAGCGAAAGTTTTCGCCAAAAAAATTTTTTCGTCGGAATCGATAGATATTGACTTGGGCATCATTTTGATGAATAGAAAGTGGGGTCGCCGAGGCGCGGAAGTTGGTCAAAATCGAGGCGAAAGTTTTCCCCAAAAAATGTTTTTCGTCGGAATCGATAGATATTGACTTCAAGAGTTTGAAAAATTAATTTTGAACTCAGTAAAAAAGTTATCCTCAAAAGTCAGGCATCAATAAGGTCAAATTTTTGCTATGTAAAAACTGAAAGCACAGAAAAATTATTTCGTCGTTAGCTCTGGTATTTGTGACGCGATTTCAAACATTTGAATTTTTTAAAAAGTTTTTTTTTGCATCGTCATTTCTTGCGTATTTTCAGCGTAAGCGTCACCTACACTGATATCATTAATTTTGGAAGTGGACATTAGCGACTGCGTCACACTCACCTTTTAAGAGGTTTTTGTTGGGATAAGTTATCATTGCATAATAGCCAGCGAACATTTGTACAAGGATTAATTTCCTTTTTGTTCCATTAATGTAAATAAATTGAATTGAATTGAAAAAGTACAAATCTAAGCTAGCATGATATGCTGAGAAATTCGTGCAAATGCATGCAATGTCTTTATAGCAATAAAAAGCTTCTGTACATCAAGAAGTTATATATGCAACTAGGTTATGCATGTACCTAGGATTGGGACTCTTCGAAAAATATCGATAATAATTATCAAAAGAAATATATTGATATTTGATAATCAAAGTTATTATCGATATTTCAATAAATATCGATATTTATCAAAATAACGATAACTAGCAAAATATCGGAAAATTAAAAAAAGTGGAAAAATACGCTGTTTTAATATGTTAAACTGAAGTTTTTCAACCGTTAGAGCTAAACCTTTCGCGGAAAATCTGTTGCTTATAAAAACTAACCAATTTTCAGCATTTGATGTTTCGATAATTTTCGATATTTAATGATATTTTATATTTTGATAATTTTTGATATTTTGATAATTATCGATATTTCAATAATGATGTTAAAATATCATTATCAAAAATAAATTTCGATAATCGATAATCGATATTTATCGATATTTGATAATCAAAGTGAATATCACCCATGCCTACATGTACCAAAATCAATTTCAGTATCGTGATAAATTTTACAAACTGAGAAAAGGGACAAGTATGGGGAACCCGTTGTCTTGTTTCGTTTCGAATGTATTCATGTGCCGTTTCGAAGATGAAAGAAAGGATCATTTACCAAAAGTCTGGTTGAGATTTGTCGAGGACGTATTTGCTATCGTCAAAAAATCTGAAATTGATGAACTCATGAAAGTGATCAATGGAACCAAATACAAATCTATTAAGTTTACGTGTGAGGAGGAATCGAATGGGAAACTTGCTTTCCTTGATTTAATGCTAACGAGGACATCTACAGGTTCAATCGACGTAGGCATTTACAGGAAACCAACTTCCACGTCTCGTTTCATTACAAAAGAGTCGTATTGCCCAACTTCACATAAAATGGCAGCTTTCCACAGTATGGTAGACCGTTTATGCAAACTTCCGCTTTCTGTAACAAACTTTATGAATGAACTCAAACATATAAAAATGGTTGCAAATATGAATGGGTTTGGCATGTCCCTGATTGATGGAATTGTGGCGAAACATTCTCGTAAAATAAAACTACGTCAACTCTCCACATTCTTCAAGCAAGTTCCAGTTCCAAAGTACCGTGCCAAATTCCAGTATGCCGCCTACATCACAAATAAAATAGCATTTATAGGAAGTATAAAAGATCCAAAATAGATATAGCGTTCTCAAGTGGTCCAAAACTTAAACAATTGCTGGGTTCTATGAAGGACCAACCACGTGTCCAGCATGCTTTCTTAAATATAGGGGACAAAGTAAACGAAGGATAGAGACCAGATACGTTGAGCATTGCAGGCACATTAAAAACAACCAACCAGGAAGGTTGGCAGTAGCTTCCCACGCCCTGAAAGAGCTCCACCTGAATTTCAACCTTAAAGATACAAGTGGCTTGAAATTGATCAAACCCGTGAGCGACTACTATAACCTTGACGCTTGGGAAAGTTTGCTCATCAAGAAGGCACGAGACAAATACCCGGACATAATGAACATGATCCGAGTCCGATATCCTCACCACTCTTCAACCTAATTTAATTTTCGTTAACTGGCCTTATTCGTTTTCTGTTCGTTTATTCTTTGAAGAGTCGAGTCCAGAGATTGTGTATATCGCATCTATGTTCTAAAAATACGTTATGATTTTGTTCGTTACGCTGTAAAAAAAAATCTATATAATCGGTCAAGTAGCTATATTTTTTGTTACCAAAAATGTATCGTCGTTTAGTTGTATTACTTTCTTTCTTATCATTACGTCCTATCACCCGCACTGTATTGAAAAATGCTAATTCAAGTACACTGATCGAGACTGTATACGGAAAGAAAAGATCTTTGTTTTACTCTTCCTCCCGTTTATGCGACGCTTACCTGTGCAACTACTTTAAGTTATGGTTCTGCATAGAATTAATTGTTTACGGTTTTGATTTATATGTATGGTGTTAGGAATTGTTCTGACCTAAAACAGACCCAAGTGAAATAACTGATGAAATTATAAAGAATCAAGCAGCCTTTTGAAATGATTTAAATTGAATGAAATCAACTTAGCCGTTGCCTATTTATCGGCCTATAAATAGAGTCAAAATGTATGAATAAAGAGCATTCAGAATGAGGAGTTCACGGGGACAACATCTCCAAGCGAATCGTTTTCTTTGTAGAAAAGTGTTCTACAACCAGCGCTTGCGAGCTGGGGTGCATAACCCACTGGTTGTTGAGCACTTAGTAGAACGTATAGAAGTTGGAAAATATGTTCAATTATTAGCGCTTGCGGACTGGGGTGAATAACCCACTAGTAATTGAACATGAAAGTAGAAGTTGTAACAAGTGGCGCAGACGGTAAAAAGCTATTTTAGTAAAAATATCATTCGCTACAATATTAAAGTTACTGGTTCCTGCGGGTTATAGATAACATCTACACAGTAACTTTATTGTTAAGATTTGAAACGGCCTGGGTGGTGTGAACTTTTCAAGTTGTCCAAAAGATCCTCCTAGGTTGTATAAAAATTTCTTCAAGATCGTATGACAGACGATTGCATAGTAGTGGATGGTTAGATTTTACTGGGAATTTTAATTTTTGGTGGGGGAACAGTTTTACCGAAACTTTAAATTTGTTTAGGGTCTATAAAAGGTTGTGTAAAGTTTTTCGTTGTAGGTGCTGTTGCTGAACTTAGATGAGCATAGGTTTGACAAAGGTTTATGGGGTCAGCACGTTGATAATTTTTTTCAGAGATAGGACGTTTTGTCCTGATTTTACGTAAATTTACATTAGCTTATGTAAAATTTGTGGAATATTGGGGTGAATTGTTTTATTTCTGAAAAATTTTGGGAAATCTACGTTGAATGTAAATGGAGTTGAGTTTCGTAAAATCGATCATATGTAAGTCACAGTAGCGAGCTGTTGAAGACAGTAACATATACGTATGGGATGGCCTGTTGCTGATATGGTTTGTTAGCACTGGATCTGTTGGTCGTACCGTACGAAATTAGTAAGTCCTGGTCATTTTGTGAAGTGACTCAAAAAATTGGTCGACCATAGCTGTTAATTTGACAAAATTGTACGTTGCTGTGGAAATTGTTCAGATCATACGTTGATATGGAAACTGGCTTTTGTGACTGCAATTTTGTATCGAATAAAATTGGTTGGCTTTTTAAGAACAAAGTCGCTTGTATGGATCAGTTTGTTGTACAGACGATGCTTAAGAAAAGTCGATGGTTCGAGAAATGTGGTTTAAGTGAACTCAACAGTCAAGAAAACGATGTTCAAGTGAAGTCAATGGTCAAGTAAAGTCAATGGTTAAGTAAAGTCAATGGTCAAGTGAAGTCGATGGTAAAAAGGACGATTGTTCAGAAAAGTCGATGGTTCGAGAAATGTGGTTTAAGTGAACTCAACAGTCAAGAGATCTGTGGTGACACAGATCATAGTTCACCTAAATATTATTATTTGTTTGTTCAATCTAGTCACCGGGAAACCGGGTATATAAGCAACGAATCTTTGTTAATAAAATCAGATTTGTTTCAACCTCGAAAGAGGTAACATCTCTCTTTTAATATGTAGAACTTAGATTCTCCATAATGTTCAAGTGAAGTCAATGGTCAAGTGAAGTCAATGGTCAAGTGCAGTCGATGGTAAAAAGGACGATGATTAAGAAAAGTCGATGGTTCGAGAAATGTGGTTTAAGTGAACTCAACAGTCAAGAGGACGATGTTCAAGTGAAGTCAATGGTCAAGTGAAGTCAATGGTCAAGTGAAGTCGATGGTAAAAAGGACGATTGTTCAGAAAAGTCGATGGTTCGAGAAATGTGGTTTAAGTGAACTCAACAGTCAAGAGGAAGATGTTCAAGTGAAGTCAATGGTCAAGTGAAGTCAATGGTCAAGTGAAGTCAAATGGTCAAGTGAAGTCAATGGTCAAGTGAAGTCGATGGTAAAAAGGACGATTGTTAAGAAAAGTCGATGGTTCGAGAAATGTGGTTTAAGTGAACTCAACAGTCAAGAGGACGATGTTCAAGTGAAGTCAATGGTCAAGTTAAGTCGATGGTAAAAAGGACGATGGCTAAGAAAAGTCGATGGTTCGAGAAATGTGGTTTAAGTTAACTCAACAGTCAAGAGGAAGATGGTCAAGTAAAGTCAATGGTTAAGTAAAGTCAATGGTCAAATAAAATCAATGGCCAAGTGAAGTCGATGGTAAAAAGGACGATGGTCAAGAGAAGTCGATGGTCCAGTGAACTCGTTCGTCAAGTGAAATCGAAGGGAAAGTTTCGTCATTTTATCTGGTACCAACTGAAGAGAAAGATTGCTCCATTTGTGTGGCAGCAATTGAATAAAATTTTGTTCAATTGGTCTGACATTCTGACCTAAAACAGACCCAAGTGAAATAACTGATGAAATTATAAAGAATCAAGCAGCCATTTGAAATGATTTAAATTGAATGAAATCAACTTAGCCGTTGCCTATTTATCGGCCTATAAACAGAGTCAAAATGTATGAATAAAGAGCATTCAGAACGAGGGGACAATATCCCCAAGCGAATCGTTTTCGTTGTAGAAAAGTGTTCTACAACCAGCGCTTGCGAGCATAACCCACTGGTTGTTGAACACTTAGTAGAACGTGTAGAAGTTGGAAAATATGTTCAATTATTAGCGCTTGCGGGCTGGGGTGAATAACCCACTAGTAATTGAACATGAAAGTAGAGATAGAAAGTAGAAGTTTTAACATATGACTTACGTAATTTTTGTTTAGTCTCAGATGTTTCTGCTGAGGATGGTTGTGATAATAGCAACGGAAATATATATACAGATTTTTAGAGTAAAATAAATTGTTTTCATTCGTTTTATTCTACTGCATCCAGTGGGTTCAAAAAACGGTGGTAAAATCCCATAAAAGCGATATAAGAAGTTATGTGGCTTGATTGTAGTTAAGTAGGAGTGAAATCAACAGAAAATAACTATAACTGCATTGGCTATGTATGCATCGATTGTAACGCACATGCGAGAATATATAAAAGTTTTACAATGGACTTACATCGCCAATGAAATTAGTAACTATTATTTTACCCTCGAGCTTCTTGATGCCAATAAGGTGCGTAGAGGCCACTAAAAGCAGGAACAAAATATACATCACCACTGTTTTCCACACTACTTGTCAATTGCTCAATTTCGTTAACACTTTCAATCAAATTAACATTGTCTTGAAGCCACCTAGGATGAATGTAAGAATTGTTTGTGAATGTTGAAATAATAACCATTTACCTGATTGCTGCTCCTGCAATTGCTACCTAGAAATAAAAATATTTTTAAAAAACATATGCAGGGGACCCGTACGTATCAGAATAGAAGTGGCTAACAGAATGGATGTTGCAAAAAGATTCGAACTTATTTAAGTAAATGTTGCCTTAACTTTTAAGTGTATGAAATTACGTCGACATTAAATTGGATTGGAAATTGCCGAAAGGGCAATATTGAAAAGCCTGTCCGAAGAAAAGGCGCAAAAAAACATCTCCAATCCTTAAAAAAGCCCAAAAATGGAAAAATGTGAAAACAAATGCACCAGGCCCGATCTTAGAACCGAGCTAGAGCACTAAGGAGAGGCCTCTTTTTTCTCTGCAACAATGCACAAAAAAAAAAGAAATATTCACAAAAACCACCAAATATCGTGTAGGATCGCGCACCGTGAGTTGGGACCACACTGAGGACTCTACAGCCCGAACCACTTAACAGATTTTGGCTCATTTAATTTCCGTAATTTTCTGATGTCCCATATCTTTCATTTAAAACCTTCAAGAGCGATTTTCGTTCTAATTTCGCAGAGATATAAGTGAAAGAGTTCCACCAACCTTCAAAAATCACCACTTTTTCGATCATAACTTCGAAAGCTTTTGACCGATTTTGCCCAAATTCATTCTTGTAATTAATTTTCTGATTATCTTTCAGAAAAAAAAAAGATTTTTGAAAATCGGATAAGATTTACCCGATTTATGTAGAAAAAAGACATTGGGCCCTAATAGAGATTCAGTTTTAGGGCTCTGGCTGAGCCTTTAAGCTCAAAATTAAAAAAATTTCTTCTATAAAATATTAGCCACATTAAAAAAAAACATATTATGAAAATTGGAAAAGATTTACTTGAGTTATGTACAAAAGATCAAAAACCACTTAAACGGCCCTAGCTCGGCCTCTTTTGGGCCGACAATGCCCAGATCGCCCAGATTCAATCCCAGAAAAGATTTTTCAATAGACTTTCAGAAAAAATTTTTTTTTGAAAATTGGTTGAGTTTTACTCAAGTTTTCGCGGTGACGAAGGGACGGACATACATTTTCTTTATTGATATTCGTCATCTCAGGATGCTCTCCTCCACTCTCGGGTCGAAATTGGGGTGGTTACAAACGTCGTGATAAAGGCATAAGACACCTTTTCGAAGAACTTCGAACTTCGTACGGGTCTAATAAAAATATAAAAATATTTTCAATAAAATCGTTGAAATTACCAAGGTTTAATCAGAAATGAAAAGAGGAGAAACGAAAGTGGAAGTGAACATGTTAACACAGAATGAATGTGGAACAATGAGTGGGAAATATAAAAAAACAACGTATCCCTAGTATAGTGAAAATAAAAGTTATAACGTGTCTATAAGAACAATCTGTAATCGCCGAAGACAATATAATTTGGGAATTGGGGCGCCACACTATTCATCTCACAGTTGCTCATAACTTTGTCCTTTCCAAAGCTATCTGCAGTTACGATTTTTTGCCAGAATATGCGTTTTATTTGTCCAAACTTCCACAAATACCACAACCAAGGGGCATACTATTTTCTTAGGATAATGAATCGGCGCATTGAAATTTTCAAAATTTCAATTCCTTTGTCGATCGTTTAATCGCTTCAAATTTTTAATTCTTCTATCTATCGCTGATGCTGAAAGAGAAAAAAGTTTTTAAAAGTTTTTTTGAAGAGGCACCCAAAAATGTTGTGGTTTTTGAAAAAAGGACTCCAATAGAGTTCAAAACAGGTTTCACTTGATTCCGATCAGATCCTTCGCCATATACCTATACGAGATTTTCGATTTTTTTCCTTCCGTAGGGCTGATTTAAAAAAAAAAAAATTGGCTTTCTTCTGGTTTTTCCCACTGAAAACTTTTTAATATTTGAGAAACTTAGAAAAAAATTTTTTTGGAAATTTTCGGAAAGGATTGAGATCGCGCAATCGCAAAATGTGCTTTTTTGGTCATTTTGGAGCGTTTTCGGCCACTAACTCTCACAAGATCAATCAAATCGGCTTTTTCCGTTTCAGTCGGAAGGAATTAATGTCTTAAAAGAATTTTTTGTGGAAAGCCACTATCATTACCTTTCCAACGACACCCCACTTGAGAAATTTGTTGAAAATTTGAATTTACGGCAGCTATTTGAGTGAAGGTAATTTTTCCGACTATTTCGCTGCTCTGGCCATCACCTCCTCCTCGCCGTCGTAAATTCAAATTTTCAACAAATTTATCAAGTGGGGTGTCGTTGGAAAGGTAATGATAGTGGCTTTCCAGAAACAATTCCTTTAAGATATTAATTCCTTCCGACTGAAGTCTGGAGGTTGTAAAACTTCAAAATTGGCGGTAAAGACGTGAAAAGTGCTCGAACACTAACAGTTGCCAAAAATCCAATTCATCACCAAATGTCTCATGTCGTTGGAAAGGTTACGGACTATCCTTCCCAGGAAAAATAAAATCTTGACGTTTCCAGTTAACGCGTGAAGAGTGAAGTTCAAAACCCACCATGTGACTGAAAAGTAGCAAAAATTAGCAAACTGTAATCGACGCCGAAAATCCAATTCTTTATCAAATGTCTCGTGTGGGGCGTCGTTGGAAAGGAAATTAATGTGGCTTTCCATTAAAAATACCATAAAGCCGATTTGATTGATCTTGTGAGAGTTAGTGGTTGAAAACTCTCCGAAATAACCAAAAAAGCACATTTTGCGATTGCGCGATCAATAAATCCTTTCCGAAAAATTTCAAAAAAAAATTTTTCCAAGTTTCTCAAATATTAAAAACTTTTCAGTAGGAAAAACCAGAAGAAATCGAAAATTTTTTTTAAAAAAATCAGCCCTACGGAAGGAAAAAAATCGAAAATCTCGTATAGGTTACATGGGGAAGGATCTGATCGGAGTCAAGTGAAACCTGTTTTGAACTCTATTGGAGTCCTTTTTTCGAAAACCACAACAAATTTTTGGGTGCCTTTTCAAAAGAACTTTTTTCTCTTTCAGCAGCACCGTGTTAAACAATGCTACATAAATTGAATTCGATTCAAAATTATAATTCAACCTTGAAAAGATCATTTCAATATATTGTAGCGTTAACATACAGCAATTTTCAAATCATGAACGCATCACATTCCTTTTGTTTGGGCTGACATGCCATCTGTAAAATTTAATAACAAATGTTAGACAATTTTCGATTCTATGGTGAATCTTTTTAATAAGCAGAAAAATATCTAATTTCTAAAATGTGAAAAGTATTTTCATAGCTTCTGGGATCATTATTTCGCTGAATAAAATGTGAGGTGTGAGTTAAGATCTTAGTCCTAAATTCGAATTTAATTTGTGTACATCACACAAATCTTCCGATTTGGATTTTTGTTGACATTATGACAGATTTTGTTCATTGTTTTATTTTGCATGTAAATTATTCAACCTTGCTGCTGTCCATGTAGATCCGTCCTTAACTTCGATGAATTTCCGTCGAAGTGTCTTGGAACTTGATGACTCAGTATTTAGAACATTCGGTGTTTGCTAATGTCTTTGTTTAGGTGCTTTCTTTCCACTACACAAAAGAAGATTAATATATATTTTGATATGTTTAAAAAATCCTTTTTTCTTCTTTCTATTGCAGAAACCGCATTTTGGACAATTTGTTCACTGCGACTTCACTTTTTAATTTTTTTTTGCCATAGGACGCATCCCACTGAGCACACGTAACTTGGCAATATATGGTGATATGATATGACAATTTTTTTTTTGTGCGTTTGCTTTTCCCTTTGGATTTTCCGACGACGTCATCCGTATGGTTCGAACGATTTGACGTCCCATTTCTTGGAAATTTTTGTTGTTTATTAATTTACGTATAATTTTGTTTTTTCTTATTTTTACTTATTTCACTGGTTGTTTGTTCTTCGTTCCTTTTATTGACGCCATTAATTTCAGTTATTGTTATTTTACAGTATTATACTGTACTATTGTAACGTTTTTGATTTTTTTAAGAAGGGTTATGACTTGCGTCATAACTACTCTTTTTTTGCCATGTCAGCTAGCATATAGTAGACAATAAAAGTAAATATCAATCAATCAATCAGGTACACCGAAAGGTACTTAATGGTGAAAACTGCAAGAATTTCTTGCAACAGAAAAAGTGACTGGCTCAGAAACGTCAAAATGTAAACCCCAGTGACAATAAAATAAAATGCATTTTCGCTAAGTTTTTAATTTTATTATCGAACATGAAAAAATAATTTGTTTTGCAGAAATAATTCCAAATTTTAGTGACATTAAAGCACAATTTCAGTGCTCCACCAGAGAATCGAAAATTGCCTAATGTTTGTTTTATTAAATTTTACAGATGACACAAAAAATTTATGGCAAAACGTTCCTCATAATTGTTCATAAAACTAAATTTAAACATAACCAAAGACCCGTACGTATCAGAATAGATGTGACAAACAGAATAGATATGGCAAAGTGACTCGAACTTACCTAAATATACAAATAAGCAAACAATCCAACGTTTTCTGTTCTTTTATAACTGTAAGAATTTCAAAGATCCATAGAAATTACCCAAGGTAACTACTAAATTACCCAAAGGCCCTACCGAAGTACGTCTCAGACCATTCAAATCTAGAAAAGCTTACATCCAAGGACTAAGTCGTTTTTCCCTAAAACCCAGAAACACGTGTTATCTAAAATTTTATTGGCTACAACTATTGAAGCAACTTTCTACCTCTCATAGTTCTGGAGATCTGGGTCATCCTGCCCAATTATGGAAATGGCCAGGATTGGGCCATATTTCCCCAAAACCCTGAAACACATGTTCGCTTATATTTTATTCTCTACAACTTTTCCTTTGGAATCAACTTCCTAACTCTCATAGTTCTGGAGATCTTGGTCATCCTGCCCAATTATGGAAGTGGCCATATACCAGGATTGGACCATATCTCCCCAAAACCCTGAAACACGTGTTCGCTTGAATTTAATTTTCAACAGCTTCGCCGTTGGAACTAACTTTCTAACTATCACAGTTCTGGACATCCGGGTCATCCTGTCCAATTGTGGAAGTGGCCATATACCAGGATTGGACTATATCTCCCCAAAACCCTGAAACACGTGTTCGCTTAAATTTAATTTTCTACGTCTTTGGAACTAACTTTCTAACTCTAATAGTTCTGGAGATCCGGGTATCCTGCCCAATTATGGTAGTGGCCATATAACAGGATTGGGCCATATTTCCCCAAAACCCTGAAACACGTTTGAGCTTATATTTAATTCTCTAAAACTTCGCCTTTGGAACCAACTTTCTAACTCTCATAGTTCTGGAGATCTGGGTCATCCTGCCCTATTGTGGAAGTGGCCATATACCAGGATTGGACCATATCTCCCCAAAACCCTGAAACACGTGTTCGCTTCAATTTAATTTTCAACAGCTTTCTAACTTTCACAGTTCTGGACATCCGGGTCATCCTGTCCAATTATGGAAGTGGCCATATACCAGGATTGGACTATATCTCCCCAAAACCCTGAAACACGTATTCGCTTAAATTTAATTTTCTACAACTTCGCCTTTGGAACTAACTTTCTAACTCTCATAGTTCTGGAGATCCGGGTATCCTGCCCAATTATGGTAGTGGCCATATAACAGGATTGGGCCATATTTCCCCAAACCCCTGAAACACGTGTTCGCTTATATTTATTTCTCTACAACTTTGCCTTTGACAGTAAATCTCCATATTGCATAGTTAAGGAAATATAGACGAAAAACTGTTTTCGTATATGGCCAAGAATCTCAATTTCGCCTATTTCATTGGTCCCAGTGCCCAGACCCCTGTACCGATTCCCACAAAAATTTTTCCCCAGTTTTGTGATATCAAATGCTTTCGTTTGACACCAAAATGAGGAATTGCCGTGCTATACTTACTGAGATATTTGCAAAAAAGCTTCACCGACCCTCGAAAAACCATGTTTTTCGTCACTTCCTCGACCATATCTCCGGAACCACTTGATCGATTTTGCTCATCTTCGAACTTGAATCATGGGAGGCATGTACCTTTTAGGGAAAAAAAGTTTAGACTGATCGGTTGAGCCGTTTGGAAAAAAGTGGAGACGGACAGACATTTTTTTTATTGCTGATTCGTCATCTCTAGACGATAATAGATGCATCCCCCCCTCCCACCTCGATATACCCCATGTTACAATAAAATTGTTTGTCGTAAACGTATAGGACCTTTGTACTTCGTACGGGTCCAATTATCCTGTTTTTTAGCCATGAATATGATTGTAAGTAAACAATCGAATGCAAGATGGATAAGCATGTATTAAACAGAAATGTAGAAACAAAAGTAGCATTTTTGATCAATTCCAAGCATACACTAGTCACATAATTGCTATAAATATTGATGTTTGATCAAGCTAAAAAAATTTATGAAATGTCAACTGCCTAAACAAAAGGATTGTAAAGGTAAAAAATTGAGGAAAATCTGGTTTTGGTACAATTGCACCCATAGAAGTAATATTTTACTATGGCTGTTGCACCTTCGGCAGATTTAAAGTCCACCCGCTTGAGTCAACATTCAAAAGCCACTCACAATTCTTAATCCTACTTCCAATTGTTTAACAAAAAACGAAAAACTAAAAGTGCTGATATCGTTGACGTGACAACTAGACTTAGACTCTTGCGCTTTGATAGAAGGTGGTGTAGGCGATCTATATTTGCTGAGGGTTTTAGAGACTGGAACTCGCTTCCTGTTGGCGTCAGGTATGCTGGGACGGCTAGGATTTTTCGCAGAATGTATTTTTCGCACTCTGTTTCGTGCATGAATTGAACAGCGACTTTTAGTCGTTTTATTGTTTGGAGAGCTTAGATGCGAATGAATTTCTTTCCTTCGTTTCTGCTGTTTTATGTTTCTTTCTTGTTTTATTATAGAAATGATAATGTTAGTTCTTTGTTGCCTTTCATGTGACTAATTTGTGCACAATAAAAATTGTATAAGGCTTGTAGTGGCGAATAAAATCATATTTTACGCGACATTAAACTGTTCCGTAGCAGGAATAGAATTAAACATACTCGACATTCAAGACGTCATTATCAGACGTCGAGTCGAGTCGAGTGATTAGTCTTCATCATACACTCGCACAGACAAGACATATAATTACATCGCACGTAAAAGTAACACTGTACAATTCAATTCAATTCAATAAATATTATAATGTTGTGAGAATTAGTTTATATTACGACACAATAATACTCACAATAATTGGTGACCCCTTAGTTAAGTGAACACAAACTATACGTTACATTGAACATTAATTAAATAGTGCAATACATAAAATTGGTGCCTAAAAAAAAACAATTCAAATCATGCAGTGTTAAAGACATAGAACATTCAATTCATTTCCACGTTATATTAAAATTCGCACGCATCAAGTTAATTTACATGAACATTTGTTCATCAGGCAAATTAAATACATTAAAATAACCATCGTTATGAACTTAGATAGTTATTTTAATTAAATCTGAAAAACATTAAAAAAATCTAAAACAAAAGTGCATACATAAAAGTCACATGGTCATCATCCATTGTGCAAAATATTAGAGATGGATTCTATGCAAAATTTTTTTTGCATGTGGAGATAAATGCTGAACATTTTTTTTTTTACAACATTTTTTTTGATAAAAATTATTATTTTTCAAAAGTGAATAAATGAATCTAAAACGTGTGACGGTAATTAATAATTTCAAATATGACAAAAAATTTAAATATTAAAGACAATTGATGAAGAATTTTACGTGCACGTGAAAAAGATAAAAACAATTTTTTTATTCATCATCAATGCACAAAAATTCATACAAATAAAACTAATTACGAAGAAATTAAATATAAACCACAAGGAACCGAAGGAGAATTTTGGCGAAAAATCTGGAATTTTGGGAAAAAACATCCTGGATAAGCATTTTCATAAAAACCGCTTAAACATTTTCATAAAGCTTTGTCAGTTGGACATCTCCACAGGGGGGACCTGTGGAGATAAAAGGTATGTTTCCTTTTTTTAAAAAAAATTCAATTTCCAAGAGGCGAACTAATTGAAACCAAAATTTTCATGTAAAAAAACATAACCTAAAAACAAAACCATATGTTCAACCACCGAGGGAACAACAACGTGTCACAGATATCATCAACAGCGTTGCAGAAAAACATAATTTTAATAATTTAGTATTGTATAGAATCATAAAAAAAAAAAATTTTTCAGATTTAGCTAAAATTTCAAATTTTAAATGCGAGTAGTTGGTGAGTACCACAAACATTTTTTTCTATTTTTGATACGCAACATTTAAAACAAAGTTAAAATGACCGATAACAGTTCAAATTCAAAGTCAAACGAAAATTCAAGTTCAAGTTCAAACGAGAATTCTAATGCAAATTCAAACGGTCAAAATAAATCAATTAACGCCCTTATTGTGAAACTTCCGCCATTTTGGTCAAACTCACCGACCTCATGGTTTATACAGGCGGAAGCACAATTTGCTTTAGGCAAAATAACTTCCGATATAAGCAAATACAATTACGTAGTTTCTGCATTGCCACAAGACATTGCAGAGTCTAACGAAGATTTATTACTTAATCCACCACAAACGAACCTTTACGAAAACTTAAAAACACATTTGACAGGAAGACATTCACTGTCAATTGAAAAACGAATTAGACAATTAATTTCGGACGAACAGATGGGGGACAGCAAACCATCTGAGTTTTATAGAAAACTTTTTCGGTTAGCGGGCAATTGCGGAACGGTAGGCGCCGATCTGCTAAAGCGGATGTGGATGAATAAACTACCTCAAGTCATAAACGTAGCACTAATAGCACAACAAGAAGATGATATACAAGATCTCATGAAGCTCGCGGATAGAATAAACGAAGCCGTGCAAGCTTCTAACGCATTGTCAGTTAACAGTATTCAATCTACTTCTACAGCTAGCTCAGAAATCGCTTCACTTAGCGCGGAAATAGAGAATTTAAAAAAATTAGTAAAGCAATTTTCTATTAATAAATCACGAAGTAGGAATAGAAACGACGGAAATAATCGGAGATCAAATTCAAATTATCGCAACCGATCTCATAGCAGAAATAATTATAAACCCGACGGCAAGTTCTGCTTTTATCATTACAAGTTTGGAAAAAATGCCACGAAGTGCAACCAACCTTGTAAATTCGAAACAAAAAATCAGTCAAACTAAAACATCCAACTATAAACGCGGCTGATAGTTGGATACAATTTCGCTCTTGCCGCCTTTTTGTTCACGATAACAAATCGAAACAAACATTCTTAATTGATACGGGCGCAGACGTATCTGTGATCCCAAAAATATTAGCAAAAAACCCAAAATTAAACAAAGATTTCATTTTATCAGCTGCCAATGGAACATCCATTAAAACATACGGATGTCAAAAAATGCAGTTAGAATTAGGTCTGAGAAGGAATTTCCCACATGATTTCATAGTGGCAGATGTTAGTAAACCGATAATCGGTGCGGACTTTCTTGAAAAATATGGCTTACTTCCAGATCTCAAACATAAAAAATTAATTGATCCTACAACTTTACTACACGTTTACGCCATGTCAGCTTCAAATTGCTCAGAAGTAATCCCAAGATTATACGCATTGGACACCGAATTTGGGGAAATACTTAAAAAATATCCAACATTAGTCAAACCTCCAAATTTTAATCTAGAAGTTAAACATAACGTAACGCATTTTATTCACACCAAAGGTCCCTTACCTTTCTCTAAACCTAGGAGACTCAACCCAGATAAATTTAAAATAGCAAAAACAGAATTCGATTACATGAACAAAGTCGGAATTTGTCAACTGTCTTCCTCACAAGCATCCTCACCACTTAGACTAGCTCGAAAACCGAGGAGCCCTGATTTCAGGCCTTGTGAAGACTACAGAAGACTTAACGCAGTGACAATTCCAGACCGTTATCCGTTACCACACATTCAGGACTTTAACCAACACTTTTACGGATGCAAAATTTTTTCGAAAGTAGACATATTTAGAGCTTACCACCACATACCAGTAGCTCCAGCAGACGTTCATAAAACAGCAATCACAACTCCTTTTGGAATGTTTGAGTTTCCACGTATGCCTTTCGGCTTGAGAAACGCAGCCCAAACATTTCAGCGTTTTATGAACAAAGTTTGTGAAAATCTAGATTTCATTTTTGTTTATCTAGACGACATTCTTGTCGCAAGTAAAAAAACAGAAGAACATAAAGAACACTTGTACAAGCTATTTCAAAGACTGAGCCAATATGGACTAACAATCAAACCACCCAAATGCGTATTCGGGGTAAAGACACTAGGATTTCTAGGTCACGAAATAACCTCAGAAGGCATAAAACCATTAAACGACAGAGTAGTAGCAATTTCAGAATGTCCATCACCCATTACATTAAAACAAGCACAAAGATTTGTGGGAATGATAAATTTTTATTTTAGATTTATTCCCAAACTCGCAGAAATTTTAATTCTAATACACGACTGTATTGCTAAAGCCACGGCCGATAAGAAAAAGCTCAAAAACAATTTCAAGTTTATCTGGCCAGAGCAATGCGACAAAGCATTCAAAGAAGCAAAGGAAGCACTATCAAAGGCAGTAATGTTAGTTCACCCTAAACGTAACAACTTGTCACTTAGTTTATTTAGCGACGCTTCCAGTACAGCCATAGGCGCTGTTCTTCAACAATATGATAAAAATTCTTGGCAACCGCTAGGTTTCTTTTCAAAAAAATTACAAAAAGCAGAACTAAAATATTCAACACTCGATCGCGAATTACTAGCGATATATCTTTCGATAAAACATTTCAAATATTTTTTAGAAGGCAGACATTTCATTATATATACAGATCACAAACCAATTACAAATCTCATGACATCTACAACGGACAAGAGCCCTAGACAAATCAATCAGTTACAATACATTTCTCAATTTACGACCGACATTCAACTCATTAAAGGAAAAAATAATTTGGTCGCAGATTTTTTGTCTAGGATTCACGATAACAGTCCAGAAATAAATACGATTTCAAAACAAGATCATAACTCTCTACAATTAAAAGCCTTAATAGAATTACAAAAAGACGACGACGAGTTAAAAAAGCTTATTAAAGATCAATCGAACAAATCAAGTTATAAATTAGACAAGACGGAATTACCGCTGTCCATTGGAAACTTATGGTGCGAGGTGAGCACGGGCAAAGACAGACCTTATGTCCCTCAACCTCTAAGGAGAACGGTTTTTAATAAACTCCATTCCCTTTCTCACCCGGGTACCAAAGCTTCTATAAAATTAATAACGTCAAGGTATTTTTGGCCAAAGATGAAAAAAGAAGTCAATCTTTGGACAAAAGCGTGCATACCATGCTAAAAATCCAAAATAACAAGACACGCTAAATCAGAATTAGGCATATTTCCAAAACCAACAGGCAGATTCGAAAACATACATATAGACTTAGTAGGTCCCTTGCCACCATCCGAAGGAAAAACATATATACTAACTGTAGTAGACCGGTACACTAGGTGGCCAGAGGCGTATACGACGACAAGCGCAACAGCAAGTAATATAGCAAAAATTTTAGTCGGACAGTACATTTCGCGTTTCGGCGTATCCTCAACAATTGTCACCGACAGGGGCGCACAATTCGAATCCGAACTATTCCAACAACTTTGCCACCTGTTAGGTACCAAAAAATGTAGGACTACAGCCTACCACCCGCAAGCAAACGGGATGGTCGAAAGATTCCACAGAAAATTGAAAGAGTCATTAATGGCTAAATGCGTCACACCAAATTGGAACAGTGAACTACCTTTAATATTGTTAGGATTGAGAGTTGCGGTAAAGGAGGACTTAAAATGCTCACCTGCTGAATTAGTCTATGGGCAAGCCTTAACGGTTCCAGGAGAAATCGTGGCACCCTCAGCAGAAAAAGAAAATTTATCGTCTGAAGCATTAATTACACAGTTAAGACAAAATATGAGATCTTTGTCCCCATCCGCACCCGCTAATAGAAACAACAATCCCAAGTACGTTCCGAAAAACTTATATAACTGCACACACGTTTTCGTAAGAGTAGACAAGGTGAGAACATCTTTAGTTCCACGATACATCGGATCGTTTGAGGTGTTAAAAAGATTGAGAAAATACTATATAATTTGCGAAAACGGTTTGAACAAATCAATATCGATAGACCGTTTGAAACCGGCATTTAGTATTCTTTCTATTAAAAACAATAAATCAACAGAAAACATAAAATTTAAAAAGAAGGTTACATTTAAATCGTAACGTACATATTTTTTCTATTTTTTTTTTAAATTAATATTTTTTTTTGGTTTTCTATAACTAATAATTTCAAATTTTTCCTAATTTATAATTTCATTCGCAACTACATAAGACTAAAATCCTCTAATTAGATCATCATTACAATTATTATTATTTTATATTTTTTTTCTCATATATTTTTTTCATATATTTTTTTTTTTCTCACACGCACATATTTTTTTATATAAAAGGGGGAGTATATGTAGTGGCGAATAAAATCATATTTTACGCGACATTAAACTGTTGCGTAGCAGGAATAGAATTAAACATACTCGACATTCAAGACGTCATTATCAAACGTCGAGTCGAGTCGAGTGATTAGTCTTCATCATACACTCGCACAGACAAGACATATAATTACATCGCACGTAAAAGTAACACTGTACAATTCAATTCAATTCAATAAATATTATAATGTTGTGAGAAGTTATTAGTTTATATTACGACACAATAATACTCACAATAGGCTATAGCCTTTGCACAAAATTATAAATAAATGATGATGATGATGATGATATCGTCGTTTACGACTCATCACTACACCTTGTCACTTTGCCTTTTGTACAATCCAGATCTACTATTGGATGGAAATGGCATGCAACTCGCCTTTTGTATAATCCAGATCCTACGATTGGATAGAAATGGCATGCATTGGATAGAAATATGGCATGCATCCAATCGTAGGATCTGGATTGTATAAAAGGCGAGTTGCCATAGTCTGAGCAAGTTTGTGTACTTCTTTGCACAGAGGGTATGGTTAGCCCCTTGGAGCCGAAATATTCAACGTAAATTCTATCTTCGATAGTCGTTGAATTGTGGTAAACTGCTTAGCAGAATAATCCAAATTAAAAAAATAACCAAAACAAACTCAAAATTCTTTTACTTCCAAATTGTTCAAACGAAATGTCATGCATCCAATTGTAGGATCTGGATTGTATAAAAGGCGAGTTGCCATCTATGCTGATATACACATGGTCTTAAGACAAGGTGTACTGATAAGTCGTAAACGATGAAATCAGCACTTTTAGTTTTTTGATTTTTGTTAAACAATTGGTATTAGGATTAAGAATTGTGAGTGGCTTTTGAATGTAAAAGGAATGTGATGCGTTCATGATATCAAAATATCTGTATATTAACGCCGCACAATTTATTGAAATGATCCTTTTAAGATTGAATATAATTTTCAATCGAATTCAATTTATGTAGCATCGATTAAGCGATAGATAGAAGAATTCAAAATTTGAAGCGATTGAGCGATCGACATAGGAATTGAAATTTTTAAAATTTAAATGCGCAGATTCATTAAACGCATCCTATCACATTTAAGAAAAAAGTATACACCTTGGTTGTGCTTGTGGTATTTGTGGAAATCATTGGACAAATAAAATGCATATGCTGGCCAACTACCCTCAAGAACCTTTTTTTGTCCAAACCTATATTGTCTTTTTCATTCTCTCACAATATGTTTCGTTGACAGGTCATTAAAATTTTCGATAAGTTAGTTAATTCCTCACTTCATTTCCTTTCATTCAGTTATTGGTTCTTCAAGTCACAACTAATATCTCTTTGTAATACAGGAAAGAAATCATAAGCTTGTGCACATTTTTAATTTCTCTTTTATCGCTCTTTTCACGTATTCGCTTGTATGTTTCTCAAGTAAAACCGGTTTTTCGGTTGAAAGAGTTAAAACGAAGCGCGTTGCACAATCTTATGATTCTCTTCCTGTATATCTAACCGAACTTTCAAACACTCACCGATCCTTCCAATGCATAGACTGGTAGAGCCTCTGGTCCCAATTGATATGCTACAGTCGTTAAAAGACCATGTGACGAATTCACACTCGCATTCCCA
Source organism: Pseudolycoriella hygida (assembly GCA_029228625.1). NCBI lineage: Eukaryota > Metazoa > Arthropoda > Insecta > Diptera > Sciaridae > Pseudolycoriella > Pseudolycoriella hygida. The sequence goes on from CM055405.1 coordinate 64,349,086, forward strand.
GTATTGTAAAGAAGAAAACATCCCGTTCCATATGTGGCTTTCGTTTGACCTTTACTTAAGCACTGCTGGCCAACCAAAGCTGATTGCTGATCACCCAGACATCCGGATAATGGGATTCCCTGGAATTTTGTGCTAAGTTAAAAATGTAAATTTAAAGTAATTTAAAATATAATAAAATTTTGACCAGGTCTTGTGCTACGTATAAGTGTCCAGTTGTGAATCTTTTTTAATAATTAATCGGTAAATAAGCAGCAAAATATTTGTAATTTCTAAAATGTGAAAAGGGTTTTCATACTTCCAGCTCCTGGAACCATTATTACGCTTCCTTCAAGAGTAATAACGAGAAATATGTTTTTATCAGAATTGTTAAACTATTTCCAAAAGATGGTTAGAATGTTCCGACTTGGATTTTTGTTGACATTATGACAGATCTTGCCCATTGTTTTTTGATATTGAAAGTAGTCAGACAAAGGTGATGATCACGAATTCAATTAAATTTTAGATTAGGATCTTAACTCAAACTTCACAAAATTGAAACAAACTTTTTGAAATAGTTTAAAAATTCTAATAAAATAAATTTCTCGTAAATATTCTGGAAGGAAGCGAAATAACGCTTGAGGAAGTTGGAAGTGTGAAAATTACAGAAATTACAGCCAGTATCAAATAGTACAGTGTATAAACAAGAATTTTTGAGTTTCATCTAACGTCATTGATTTTAACTGTCAAAATTGTCAAACGCTGAAAAGCGTTGGCATTCATGTGCTCGAATTCCCGCCGAAGTGGAAAGTGGAAAATGCGTTACGTGCAAACGCTCTAACGGGTAAAATGTTTGGATATTAGAATTCCTTTGTATGGAGAAGTTGAAGACCGAACATTTGTAGAAACTTCTTTCATATAACACAAGCCTTGTATGTGCTTTGTTTAGCAAGAAAACAACGTTTGCACATAACCTACCAATATGGCTGCCCATATGGGCCAAACTACCATAAACTTTAAACCGCAAATTACGAACTATCACCATTTCTACCAAGGACCAATTTTTGAATCTTATAAAAGAAAGTTGGGAGGAAATCCCGGTGTCGTACATAAGAAATTGCATTTCGTCGATACAGGAAAGATTAAAGGAGGTTATCAAAATGAAAGGACTACAAACTAAATATTAAATAATGCGAAAAAAAACTGTAAGAAGAATAAAGAATATGTACGATCCGTTAAATATCATCTGTGTCATCAATTCAATCTTTCAAAATCACTTCTATCGAGATATTCATTTCGAGAATTGAAAATACTACATTTACGGTATTAATCGTATGGCTCCGTTTATGTAACTAGACCATCTAGACCGAAAATACATATGGTGTATTTTTATTTCTTCTCTGAATTATGTACGAATCTCTAATTGAAAATTGTTTACGTACTTGTACGATTGATTTTAGTCAATTCTGCTTGTAGTCTTTGGGAGTTGGTGGGTATTTCGGGTTTTTGTTCATGTTTATCATTAGTCAATATGAATCATGGCCCCACGGTAGTAAGGGGCCGTGACGCAAGTCTTACACGCCAAAAAGTTCACAAGAAATTTTTTCGTAGACTAAGGAACATATATACAGGAACTTTTTGACTTCCCCCCCCGAGCGACGTACCCCCCGGAAAATATTTTTCCCGGATTCTACGGAAAATTTTGGGCCGAAATGCCTTTTCAATCATTAAAATCGGTTCAGTCGTTCCGGAGATATGAATTAAACAATTTTGCTATTTTGTATGGAAATGTACTCAAATCGAATATTTTTAACTAGTCAATTTGGTAAACCTTTCTTTCTTTCTTTCTTTCTTTGTTTGTGGCAATTTTTGGCAGGATGACCCAAATCTCTAGAACTATGAGAGTTAGAAAGTTGGTTCCAAAGGCGAAGTTGTAGAGACTTAAATTTAAGCGAACACGTGTTTCAGGGTTTTGGGGAAATATGGCCCAATCCTGGTATATGGCCACTTCCATAATTGGGCAGGATGACCCAGATCTCCAGAACTATGAGAGTTAGAAAGTTGGTTCCAAAGGCGAAGTTATAGAGAATTAAAATTAAGCGAATGCGTGTTTCAGGGTTTTGGGAAAATATAGCCCAATCCTGGTATATGGTCACTTCCATAATTAGGCAGGATGACCCAGATCTCCAAAACTATGAGAGTTAGAAAGTTGGTTCCAAAGGCGAAGTTATAGAGAAGAATTGAATTTAAGCAAACACGTGTTTCAGGGTTTTGGAGAAATATGGCCCAATCCTGGTATAGGGTCACTTCCATAATTAGGCAGGATGACCCAAATCTCTAGAACTATGAGAGTTAGAAAGTTGGTTCCAAAGGCGAAGTTGTAGAGACTTAAATTTAAGCGAACACGTGTTTCAGGGTTTTGGGGAAATATGGCCCAATCCTGGTATATGGTCACTTCCATAATTAGGTAGGATGAACCAAATCTCCAGAACTATGAGAGTTAGAAAGTTGGTTCCAAAGGCGAAGTTATAGAGAATTAAATTTAAGCGAACACGTGTTTCAGGGTTTTGGAGAAATATGGCCTAATCCTGGTATATGGTCACTTCCATAATTAGGCAGGATGACCCAAATCTCTAGAACTATGAGAGTTAGAAAGTTGGTTCCAAAGGCGAAGTTATAGAGAATTAAATTTAAGAGAACATTTGTTTCATGGTTTTGGGGAAATATGGCCCAATCCTGGTATATGACCACATTCATAATTAAGCAGGATAACCTAAATCTCCAGAACTATAAGAGTTGGAAAGTTTGTTCAAAAGGCGAAGTTGTAGAGAATTAAATTTTAGCGTACACGTGTTCCATGGTTTTGGGAAATAATGGCCTAATCCCGGGATAACGCCACTTCCAGATTCCAGAGAAGTTCAAAAAATTGCGTCACAAATGCCAGACCCACCAGCGGAATAATTTTTCAACACTCAGTTTTTAGACGCAAAAATTTGAATTTACCCTAAACAATGTGATAAGAAATAAAAGTCAAATTTTCGCAGCGTAAAAACTCAAAGTACAGAAAAATTAGATAATAATAATAAAAAATAGATAGTAATTTTTTTACTAAAAAGCGCTGGTGGCGCCACCATGGCTTACTTGGAAATTTTTTTCGGTCGCCCCATCACCCACAAGAGCACAAGAAACAATTTTTGTAGCATAACATCAAATTGTGAATACCCGAATACACCCCTGGCACCCAAACAACATAACGAAACATCCAGAATGCCATACAAAATCATTACAATAAACGAAGTTCTGGGAAATAACACTTTGCATTGTATAATTGTACTATAAAAGGAGTGCGTTTAGTTTGTATAAACTCACTTTATTTTCGGCTTCCCGTGAGAACGCATCTTACTTTTAGTTCGTTCTGGCTATACTGAAAATAAACATTTGTTTGAAGATCTGAGTTTCATTTACAAAGTCAGATCTAGGTATTTGAAAGTGAATACGCCTTACTTTTAGGCTGTTCCATCGAATATTCTGTGACTGGCCAACGATTATATAACGACAATCGCAGAGCT